>JBAMMX010000026.1:18512285-18844785 GCA_037126225.1 Dillenia turbinata | reverse complement strand
CTGGGCGACGTAATGCCCCATCAATGGCATCGACCCTGTTTGTAGCACCAATCAGAACAACCTGTCCACGAGAGTCAAGGCCATCCATCAAGGCAAGTAATGTTGACACAATAGAGTTATGGATTTGCTCCTGCTTGCTAGACCTAACAGGAGCTAATCCATCTATCTCATCAAAGAAGATGATGGATGGCTGATTCCGTTGGGCTTCTTCAAAAAGTAGTTTCAACTGTCTCTCCGCCTCACCAACCCATTTGCTAAGCACGTCAGCACCCTTGCGCATGTAGAAACTGACCTTTTGGCCTGCCTTGGAGGCAGCACAAGCTAGAGCTCTTGCAATCAATGTCTTGCCAGTGCCAGGGGGGCCACATAACAAGACCCCTCGTGGAGGTGTGATATGGTAACTCGCGAAAAAATCTGGATACAATAAGGGAAAGAAAACCATTTCTTTAAGAGCATCAATATACTCTGAAAGACCACCAATGTCCTCAAAACTTACACTCTCATCAACCTGTAGGGGCTGAATATCAGCCCCTCCCTTTGAGCTTGGCCCAGCAGTTTGGACTCCAGTAGTTAAGGTAGCTAAAGAATCACCCTGATGGCCCCAACCAGATGCAGCTATATTCAAACCCCAAGATGTTCCATGCATATCTAGACCCCCAAATAACCAAGGTGGACCAGCTCTTCCCCCACCACGTCCCCAAGGAATAGCAGGTCCTTGATCAAGCTCATCAACAAGAAGAGAATCATCGGAATCTTCAGCCCTTGTCATACGGTGACGCTTATGAACACGACTCTTCCTTGCATCTCTACTAACCTTTGTCCCCATTCCTTGATGTAGCACTCTTTGAGGAGATCTTGGTCTTTGCTTACCTTCCTGAAGAGACAGCCTACGAACTTCGGCACGATTGCGAAGATCATAACGCCTCCTACCCTCCTGTTCTTCTTCACCATCCTCATCATCTCCATCTTCTTCCCCTTCATCCTCGCCATCACCATCACCATCACCCCCCTCCTCACCTTGACCCTCAGCATCATCGTCATCATTTACCTCCTCATTTCCATTCTCTCTCTCATCTTGGACAACCTTCTCTTCTGAAGTATCATCCTCATCATCAGACTCCAGGTCTAATTTTTGTCTTGCAACTTCTTTTGAATGACGCGGTCGCAGTCCTTCACGCCGGGGTAAAGATCTACCATCTCTCAACTTTTTACGCTTGGGAAATGATAACTCATCTTGACTTGCACTATTATCAATCCGGTTGCTTCTGGTTCTATATTTTGCTTGCTTCTGAGACAAAATTCCCTCAAACTTTAGCTTAAAAACAACTACAAATTTATGTACAAATTATTTTGCTATTCTATAAAAAAGGCAAAGTTTGAAACCATGCAAGATCACAAGTATGGAAGACTTACCATTAGGTCATCATCTTCTGATCCAGAACTGTCCGTATAGCCTTCAAGGTTTACATTAAGTCTCCGCTTTCTGGTGGATCGGCGAAGGTTAGTTGCGACTGACTGGAAGAAAGACAAAAAACAATAAATTATGCCTACGTGTATCAAACCAATAATGCCAAAACAATACATTACCAGACTTAACCATCTAGAAGTACCGTACATAATAACCAAGTGATCAACTTATAACTAAGGGCATATAATAAGCTGGTCTAAAACCACTCATGCTGATAAAAGAATCAGGTGTGAACCAAACAAGAAAGTCTAACAACATTTGCACAGAATTCTCTGTTTCTTCTTCTTTATTTAAAAAAAAAAAATAGAGACATCTGCAAATAATTACCATCATGGCAATTTTCAAAACATACGGAGTATGACTCCATTAAACAATAGCATCAGATCTGCATAAAGTTAGATCGTCACAAACACAGAGAAGGAACCCTGAAAAATAAACCAATTAATTGCTTATGGCAGAGAAGAATTGAGGTCTAGAGTATATGAGTGTCAGGGAAATGAAGTCATTATGTAAACATGCTAAAATATACACACTTTGGTACACTTGATTTGAATAAAAAGAACCACAAGGATTTTAAGGGGAAAATTCATCCCCAGCTTCTCTAATAGGATGATAGTGTATTCATGCACAGGATTACATACTTGGTCAGCCGATGCTATGGCCCTTGTGAATTCACGCACAGGATTGCATACTTGGTCAGTCAATGCTATGGAGGGCCCCTTATGGTCTTTAGTGACAAGGGCTTTGAAAACATCCAATTTGAAAGCAACAGGGTTTGAAGATCTTAACTTTTCTAGTGTTCCTTTTTCGATAAAAAAGAGAATTATATTAGATAAAGGAAAGAATGTACAAAAACTTCCAAGCATAAAAATTCCATAGAAGTGATGATACAAGCAAAAAGAAAAACAAAGGGCTAAAGCACAACTGCCCTCCAATCGCCCTTCAACTCTTCTAAGGTAAAATTCATATAAATTCTGAAGGCATGAGCCCACAAGGAGGTGAAAACAACAAGCTTATCCCATGGAAGAGATAAACCAATCGTCTGACTTCTAAATATTCTTGCATTTTAATCTCTCCAAATACACTAAAGGGTAGCAAAAAATGAACTTTTCAAATGTCCTCTTAATGTATTAATGTTCTTTCTACCTTTCTTCCTTTAGGAGGATTCCCTATCCTCTCTCTTACATTGTTATTCTATCTTAAATATAATTTTTTAACCTTTTTCTAAAACAAATCCAAAAACAAGACCACCAATAAATACAGGACCACCATACAATGTTTTGTAACAATCAAGACAAAACTAGCTCTTATGGTGCTTATGACATTCTAGAATGTCATTCAGACGTTTGACCAACAAAAAAACCAAAAACTACTAGCAGGTCAAAAGATTGACATCAGCTTATTAATTGAAATATGAAACATGAGATAGAATCACTGGCAACACAGCTTGTGAGGTACATCCACCTTATTGACATGAAGTGATATTGTCATGATACCTATTTCCCATTTCATGTTCATAGATGTAAAATAACCTAGCCATCACTTAAAACTGGATAGGATATTCCTTGCAATTAGGAGGCTTTCTTGTCCTCTTACTCGTTCTTCTATCTTCTCTAAAACAGAATTGAATGCAGATATCTCTTCTTGATTTATAAATTTTACAACCACAAAACAGAGAAAATAAATGCAGGATGAAAAACCATGTTTCAAAACAACTAGGTACAAAATTGTGCTCATGACATTCAAGAATGTCCTTTCAGACCTTTGACCAATAACTAGTAACAAAAAATAAAATAAAAACAACCTACAAACATGTCAAAAAATTCGCATCAGTTATGAGTTGAAATATGAATCAAAAAATAGCATCACCAGCTCCATAGCTAAAAAAAAATCACAACTACAATAAATAATATCAATATTCACAATTTAATAAATGATAACAAATAACATTCAACATTCTCATAATACCAGCAATTTCAGAAATTTTCAGTCAATGAAAACATAAGAACATACAGTGGTAGTTGATGATCGAACAGGCCGATTCTTTGTTCGCAACAAGCGTGCGATCTGAGAAGCTGCTGTCCTCGTCTTAGTCTTGCTTTTCTTGGTCCGAATAAGTGATGGAGTATAATAAAAAAAGGCACGACCATATATCTTTGGCCTTCCCTTGAGCCTATCACTGGTCCGAACAGGCCCAGAAACAGGCCCATCACCTTGACCAGATTGCTTGGAATACATCACTGACTCCTATTCTTGGTGATTGTATCTTCCCATAAATATTAATCAAACCTAAACAAGCATTTGAAAAAAACAAAATCCTCATAATCACTACAAAACTTGATAAAGTTAGATACTAAAGAGTAAGAAATTTTCTTATGGCAGATGACAAAGTGACAAACATACACGTTAAATTGAAATATAAGGAAAAAAAAAATGTCCTTCAGTATCTGAGCTTTCTCTTACTTAAAGGTGAGCACTATTCGGTTAAAATTGAAAAAACTGTTTTCTCCGAACCACTTTTTATATTTTGGGTGATTTATTCGGTTTTCGGTAAAACCAAAATTTAATTTGGTTTATTTGGATAATTATCAGTTTTAACAATTTTATTTCAGTCAAACTGAATTAGTTAAAAATATATATACTTTTCAAATAATTTTTATTCATGTAAATATTAATATAATATTATAACTACAGGTTAACTAAGAAAAAATATTATAACTAAAATAGATGATATAAATTATAAGTAAAAATTAAAAAGCGAAAAATATTTTAAATGCTATTTTATTGAAGCCTGATATAATGTCAGTTACTTTTTTATTTTATGAACTATTAGTAGAGTAGTAAATTTAGTTTAAAAGTTTCATATTTTATTAATTTGTTTGAAATTTTCAAATTGACATTTGGTGAACTATAATTATTAGAGAATTTTAAACTTTAAAATTACAATTTATACCCACATGTTGATGTCGATGATAGATATTACATTTATATAGACAGGAGTACAAGACAACATTACTTAAAAGTCCCTTATAGACATTTTAATAATTCGATCAATTTGGATAACCGAATTGAATTAACTGTCTAATTCGATCAATCCGAATTGTCAGTTTTTAGTCTATTAGATTAGGTTATGATTACGAGAATTGCATGACCAAATTAAACCGTTTATTTCAATTTTAGTTATTTCAGTTACGGTTTGACCGAATACTCACCACTCTACTCATAACTACACAGTCGTGCAACTTTGAATTAACATTAAGAACTCGCTTAGTCAGCTAATATATAAAATCAAGAACAAAACCATTTTTCCTTATTTTCACTGAACAAGTATTTTTATAGGCAAATACCCATCCACCCCCAACAAGAAAGGGCAGCAAGGGGACCGAACATAACAGCAAGCAAAATACAGCATCTACAAATTTGACAATACGTAGGGCACCAAGAAAAATTAAACAATAAGACAACACCTCAAAATTCTAGGACCTAGACAAACCAGATTATTGAGAGAGGTCCCCTTTGATACAAAATAATTCTCCTATCTGTCTCCTTCCAAACCACTTACAAATCAGTCTAAAGAAAAGGAAAGCATTGACCCCAGATTCACTTTCTTTTTGATCAGAAAACAAGTATTGATTCCAGAATTCAACATCCAATGAGTTTTCCAGATTTTTCAATCAGGGGAAAAAAAAAGGTGTTTCCCAGACTACCATCATAATACGCTTAGCCTTTCCTTGTACCCTTTGTCATCTGAAATTCCTCTCTCTTTCCTCTCATTTGCCAATACTCATCATATGAAAATTATTCTTATCCTAAAGAAGCTTGAGATTCCATCGTTCCCATTTTCATTTAAAAATTTCAAACATGGAAGTTGGTGCAAATCCAGCTTTCCTTACATAATAACACCAACCACTGACACAAACTTCAAATCCTCACATTATGATTAGTGAATGAGAGAGAGAGAGAGAGAGAGAGAAAGAGATGTTGTGAAGAAGGAAAAGCTACTTTTGAACTATATTTTGAATAAAAAGGATATTTTCTTCAAAGAAAAGGTAAGAAAGCACCCCAAGAATAAGAACTCTTCAGAAACAAACATGCAGTGTGGTGCAAATAACATTTTGACTTGAAGGGAGGGAAGAGATTTGAGTTCTAGTTGTGTTGCAAAAATAGCCCGAAATTTTTGTTAAGGCTCAAATGAGGGCATGATATTTTGTGTAGCATGAAATGAACCAACTCGTGAAACATGGCTTTCATTTAAAAATGTACAAGAATTAGATCTAGAAACACATTTCATTATTTACTGATTAAATGACCCAATGAGTGATGTAAAGAGGCCTAACTAGTTAGTTTGGAAGACTAAAGGGGCAAAGATTTTCATGATAGTATTTAATGTGTCCTTAATAACCATAGGACCACGAAGATATAATTACTAAGCCACCAAGATGGGAAAAAAGGTTTAAAATCATTCAAGGGATGCTTTTTTCGGGAAGCAAGCTTCTGTGGTAGAATCAAAGCCATTGATGATTTAAAACAACAATAATAACAATCTGAACCTTAATCCCAACAATTGGGATCGGCTATTTGAGAGACAAATATGAGGAAGATAAAAAAAAAAAAAGATGTTAGTTTAATCTGTGTGGATTCTTCTACACCACTCATTCCGATCTAAGGCCATCTCTTCATCTAAACCCTAAACCCATTGATGATTTAAAGAAGGAAGTTTTTTTGGTTCCCCCCCCCCAACACGCAAAGGCCCTTCTGAATATAATGATGGCATTTTCTACATTATAACTGCATAAGGATTCAATTTTTTATTCACTTCATTTTTGGGCACAGGACAAGGTCCATCATCGTAACTCTTAGCCAAGTAGCTCTTGAAGAAATACACCCAAAGAAAGATGTACTTTGATGTTCTTCTATTTATTGTTTTAGCTGGAGACCTTTTGGTTACTTGGGGGGGGGCGGGAAGACATCCAGGTTATCTATGGGAAGGAAGCCTCATTCACCCCATTTATGATAGCTGAGATACACATAGTTTAGCATGATAACAACATTTTTGTTAGTTCTGTGGATTTTTAGAATCATCTTTTGGAACAGGTTTCTTTAGCTGATCAGGTGGCAACCCATTTGGTGCTCCTTAATGATTTTGATTATTTGCCAAGGAAAAAGATAAGTGATACAGTAATATTTGTAGTCAACAATACAAATATATTAGTTCCTCTTACCCAGACTACACAAAACCCCCCAAGTAATTTTGACTCTTGGGAGGTACCATTAGAGCCTATGGGCTTATTACTTAGTTATCAGATGTACATCTCAGTCAGCCTGAAAGTGTCTTCTCAAACTCAATAATTTAACCTAATTAAGCTAGAAACTATTTGCCAAGCACATTTAAATGAGAAGAGATCATATTTTAAAGATACATATTAAAAGGAAAGATATCCTGACATCTCTTCATTCTATAAGGCCTAACCCCCAGTAGCTCCAAATTCAATTCACCATTGAGATAACAAGTTGCCTATAAGTAGAATTTTTCTCTCCAAATTCCATATGCAGCGTTGTTATTCTCACATGCATCAATATAACAATTTTAATTTTGTGGGATAGTAATATATACTATTCTCTAGAGCAAATTATAGACAATCAAATCCTTTAGTGATTAGTTACCTTAAATATAAGACTGAGACCCACTTTCCCGGGTTTGTCTACATGACAACATTAAATCTCATCTGAGGTTTCTCTCTAGCGTTTTCCTTTTGAGACTCCCTCTTTTACCACCTATTCTCTCTCTCTCACACACACACACACACACATTATTGAATATATGCATAGAATCATTTACTAAAAGTCATTATCTGAAAAAGAAGACTGAAAAGCTGCATGCAACTGATTAATTTCAAGTCATTAATCTAAACTACATATGGAAGTTTTGATTCCAATGCTTTTTCATTTTGGGGGGAAAAAAATCCAAGACTCAATCAAACCCGATTTCCCCACGATATTGGAATTTTCACCACAGTAACAATCTGGTATTCAGTACAAACCAAAAGGGTTTTGTTATATTACAGTGGTTCAATCAGACGTAAATTCAGGCACAGATAGGAATAATCTCTCTCTCTCTCTCTCTCTCTCTCTAGAATAAGTCCACAAACACAAAATACAATATCAAATATACGCAAAAATATTGAGGAAAGAGAAGTTATTGTAGGGAGTTCATACTCGGGAGAGAAGAATCGAGAAACTGTGGAGGTCAGAAAGGTGATGGATTAATCAACTCCAGTGAGAAGCGACGAAATCAAAGCAGCGCCAGCAGCAATGGCAGAGAGCTGCAAACTGAGATGATGATCACGGATTTGGAGATGATGATCACTGTAAGGAGAAGTCCCACGTTGTGCAGAGACGCTGAGAGAGAGAGAGAGAGAGAGAGAGCTTTTCAACCCTAAACCCTTCTGGGGAATGAGAAACAAGAAAAAAGTGAGAAATGACACCGATGCGGATAGAGAATTAGGTCAGGGTCGGGCATTATCCGCTCCAAACCCTTTTGGTCCAGTCTGATACCAATATCCAAATACCCAACCCGAACAAATACGCCGCGTATTGGGCATAAGGTAAAATCAAATCCCCGGCAAAAGTATTATAATAGTCTCAGAAAAACATACCCAGTACTTTACATGGTAGTTGTTGAACTTACTCCGAACGAAATGTAAAACATTTTCCTAATCTTGTTATATGAACATATAAAGATAGATATAGTTGTAAATATTTTAGTGAGAATTAATAAAAATTTCTTCATGTTACGTAATAATATATATTTGTAAAGGGATGTTTCCGTTTTTAAGAATACAGTTTAGTAGTCATAATTTTTCTTTTTAATTTTGAGATTCAGAGTTCAAATTACTGTGTAATAAAAAAAAAAAGATGTAATTTGTGTCTCTGGGATTTGTTCGAAAGAAAGTGTTTTGTTACTTTTATAGGGTTGGAAACCAGGCGGGGAACTTGATCAAGAATATAGGTATTATTTGGCCCCACGATCGCCTTCGGCTTTGAACAGGAGAAGGATGGGTATTCTTCATGATGTTGGAGAGGGATTTGGGTTCTAATTATTGCTTCCTCTCTCATTTGAACGAGAATACTCTATTTCACTGCCTCACCCTTATTTTTAAAAAAAAAATAATAATAAAAGTCAAAATAGTAAAGAAATCCTTTAATAAAACACATTGAATTACAAAATATATAGGTCAAGGTGATATTTAATTAAAGAATATGAGAATAAAAATGGGATTGAAACCCCTAATGGAATGAGAATGAGAGTTTGAAAATGAAACCCTCAAAATATAAATTTTGCGGCACTCAAGTAAATCGATAGATTTCGATGGAAACCCACAAATGAAACCCAAAAAAAATACTTGTGCCCACGAATGAAACCCTCCAACTGATTTTTTTTTTCTTTCTCTTCCTCTGCTCTCTTATGTAAAACCCATATTCGGAAGTAGCAAGAAAAAGAAGAAGAAACAAAAGGCCTAATTCATCTGTTCTCTTATGGCGTAAACCAGATGGCAACTCACAGATGCCGAACAAAAGGCCTCTTTCATTCCATCTCTCTCTCTCTTTGCCCCCACCTAAACCGATTCTCGTCAAATAATCAAAAAAGAAACCTTTTACTCTCCAAACAAAACTTATCGGTAACCCCAAAAAGCCCTAATCCTCTCCCTCTCTTTCTCTCTCTACCCTAATTCTTTGTTTTGCACTGGACGAGGATGGGGATGGTGAGAGCTTCCATTACGAGCAAATTGATGATGTCATTTTCAATTCATCACAATCAACAAGAACCCCATTTTATACGATGTTTATAAAATAAAAATGTTAAAATGTTTATAAAATAAAATTAGAGAAAATAAATAGACGATAATTTTAATTTTAATTTTAGAAAATAACGTAAAATTTTAAAATATTAATTTTAAAACATTTTTTTATCAAGAATGAAATTGACCTTTATATGATTTTTATTCCAAAAAATATACAAACCAAACATTAATAATAGAATGATATCCATTTCAGAATTTAAACCAAACAGTTGATATTCGAATTCAATTTTGATTCCAATTTCTAAGATTCTTTATTCCTATTCCGATTTTTATTCCAGAATACGAACCAAACGCCAACTATATATTTGCACCAGAAGTCAAAACACCAACAATTTTGGAACCCCAAAATTGGGCATAACCGATGATTTCAAAGAAAGGTTAATGAATTTTTTTCTCTAAATAATAACTGGCAAAAGGGATAAAAAATTATAAAGCATAATTTACATGCCCTTGAAAGTACAAAATTGAAGGTAGCAAAAGTGCTTTAGTAACCCCATCTCTCTGAAGTGTTCTTATTGTTACCAAAAATGTTTCAAGAGACTTGAGGCTGTATTCCTCAAGGCAAAACGGAGAGGTAAATATGAGTGAGAGCTGAGTTATGTTGTATATTCAAAAAGAAGATAACGGGGTAAGGGATATTGAACCTATCCTTCAAGTATCGCAATTGAGAGCTCCTCGACTAGCCTAATTTCTAGGTCATCACATTCACATTGGTTACCTATCCTTCTGGAGGCAAGGTGGATGTCTTTTTTTTTTTATGGTTACATCGTGATTCGAATCCGAGATCACCGAGTTGGGGAGGGAGGAAGGTGGATATCTTCATTGATGGGGCAAAATGCCATCTCTCTCTCTCTCTCTCATGAAATTTTGATCTATACTTGGTCTTGGGAGGAGTCATATTTCCTCTATATCAAACAAAAAAAACTGTGTTTTGGTATCTTAATTTATGGATTATGCATTCTTTTAATCAGATAGATAAACTTATTATATTATTTATGTGCATGTATAAAATCTAGTGTTTCGATATAAATGATTGATGTATGTGATCAACTTGACGATACATATAGAAGATATATGCCACAGATACATTAACAAAAAAATAAAATGTTCACAACTAATTGATGAATTTGTACACAATCATAAAACTAAAATGATATTGAGAATGTGCTAGCTAGAGATGATTTACCCTAATTGTTGGAGATCCAGATTTAATAAAAGTTAGTACAAGTGCCTAGCACTCAATAGGATACACCTCTATAACTATATGTAGTTTATATACTCTTAACTTTGTGTGTATGTAGATGAATTTGTGAATTCAAAATTGTGTATTTTGATATATTATGAGTAAAACTTTTTATGATATAAGAGTTTCGTACATTAGGTATAGATCGTTGGTTAGTTGAAATTTGCAAATACAATATAAATTTATGTCGATTGTATTGGATGCTGTCCCCTTGAGTCATTCTGGTTAATTATCTGGAAACTGAATTTAAAGATGTGATATTGTATCGCATAAATATTTTTAAGATTTGACTAGGTTTATTGGATAAGGGAAGATAATGCTAAACACTTTTGGATTTCCTCTTTTTGGACTAAAAGCTAAATGGTATTAAATAATTGGGAATGTGATAATATATTTAGTTTACATGAGTACAATCACGAGCGTTAGATGGGCAATATATAAAAACATATATAAGTCAATGATAAAATAATAAATTATTATTTTTTGACTTCTGTAATAATACTGTATTATTTTGAAGTGTAGTTTTAATTATTTCGTAAAATTAATTAGAATTAAAATAATTTTAATATAACTAATGGTTTAACATATTAATTTATAATTATTCCGGATTTAAAATGAATATATTATAGTTTCTCTCTACCTTAAAACTATGATAGTATTGATTACTTACTCAATATGATAACATCTTTATATTGGATTAACAGGGAAAAAAAATATAAACAGAGAAATTTATAGATGAATTATAATTTTTAGAAAATATTACAACTAATTTGTCATTTCAAAAATTATTCTATCTTGATTTGTTATTTCAAAATCTATTCTGCTTCTTTTATAGTTTTCGAAGGCTATTTATTATGTTATAATTTCAAGAATTATAATGACTGTTTTGTGTTTTTGAAAACTTTTATAGTTGATTTTGTAATTTTGAAATGTTCGCAAGCCAAATATTTATTTTTGGATATGTTTGCAAGCCAAATATTTATTTTTGGATAGAACACAATTTCGAACTTTTAATCTCTCTCTCTAAATAGTTACTCTACTATTTTAATTAAAATGCTAAGAAGGTGTTTGTGTCACGCCCCGACCTACACATCGAGCATGCGAACAGACCATCGCAACTTCTTGAGGCACGGGTATGCCTTACTCGCACATCAAGATGATGCAATGCTAAGTACATAGCGTTGTCTTACCAAATCCACGTCTTAAAGGAGACTTTTGAACCAGTAATCCGTAAGTTCTGATTTTTTGCCAATACACTTGACCAATGTTATGACACTACCCGATATCACCAAGTCAAAATCATATAATAGAAGATTTAAAGAATGTAGTTTTCAAAAATTTTCTTTAAAACATGTCTCCAATTTATATATAACATTTATATGCGTGGTCTAATTGTAAACAATGATGGGTATGAACACATACCCGATAGCATCTCTCTGTAAAACTCATGGAACAGTACCTCAATGTAAGCCAAGTATAGTATAAACTGAAAATGTAAATATAAGATGTGAGTATAATCCACGTACTCAGTGAGTGGAGTGTAAGAACTATATAATGACAATAAATGAATTTATGAAAGTGACAAGTCAAACCATCGTTTTCAAATCATATTTCATTCATTCGCAAACATATCGTGTAATTCAAAATAATATGCATCATTATCGTCAATCATGTATCATGGGATACCAGTCAGTAATAAAACACATTCTATCCATAGTTTGACCTAATTAGGGTAAAATCTATCAAGAAGTCACCACAATACCATATGAATAAAACACATATATTTTTCTTTTAACCCCCTTCTCTTGGTGTTGACATAGTCCTCACGTGGTGCTCGTTTATTGGATCCGTTGGTCAGAGACAGGGGGTCAAACCCCTGCTCCCTTGTTACCCCACCACGTCACCCCATCAGGTAAACGCTCAATATCATGGTAGGGAGTGTGCTATAGCCACTATACACCATCTTATAATTATACACATGTACCATATGTCATCATTCATAAATTTTTACTCGTAAAGAAAAATATGACACTATCAAGTCATCTTAATATCAAGATACAATTGTCACAGAATATCATTTCAAAACATACCACAAACACTAAAACATTTCTAAATCACATTTTAAAATTTATTTATAAAAATCATTATTGAAACTATTTTTCATTTAAATTCAAGAATAGTTCGTCCCACTCACCTCGACTGGGGAGGGTACGCCACTCCCCTTAACTATCCTCGTTTTTCGAATGATTCACTCCTCGTATAAAAACGTAAGCATACGCTCAAGTTAAACAATACGTATATTTCATCAATTTAATTATTTCGACAATATCATATCGTCGGACTATATGACGCATATGGAAATATTTTCTTTCATAAGGTAAAATTTCAAATTTTCATACTTAGAGAAAAATTCATATAAAACCTACCACGTGTAGGTTTAGTAAAATCGCGATATCTTCCAAAATTTTGATCGAATTCAAACAATTCAAATTTTTTCTTAAAGTTAAGACATATATCTCCAACTTTTATGTTCAGACCAATTTCAAATTTTGACCATACGAATTTAGAAACTTTTATAATTCTTTCAGTCTAAGTTCTTAAAAGTCAACTCTGTACAATTTTGGGAGAAATTCCATATCTCTCTGTGTACGTCTCCAATTTAAGTGATTCTTTCTCAAATGGAAGATAAGATATAAATCTAAAACTTTCTAGTTTAGACCGTCCTCAGATTTTAAGTGTATAATTTTATAAAATTCTATTTTCATCTCAATTTCAGTTTTAAAACTACTTCTGCATAGTTTCAGTAAAAATACCATAACTTTCTGCATACTACTCTGATTCAAGTGATCTTTAGCTCAAATTAAAGATAAGACAGAGACAACAACTTTCATATTTTAAGTTTCTCCAAATTTCATACAGAAGATATCTTAAAAATTGACATAATATACTAACTGAACACAGAGTATGAAATAGAGTAGGTGAAACATGGTAAACTTCCAAAAATCACTAAAAATCGATTGCTACATGAAATGTTTCACATAATATATCATTTTAAAGTTTAGGAAGTTTAGTTTACACATGAATAAATGGTTTAGATTTTTAATTCCTATAAAATAAGATATCACAATAATACTACACAAAATTTAAATCTGAAAATCTATATCTAGCATACTGGTATGGACACTAATATACTACTTATCAAATAATTTAATCCTTGTACGAGTTAGGACATGTTACATCCTTTGAAAGATCTCTTGCTAACAGTACATACCAGCACCTCCTTTGAATCCTTAAATTTTTTTAATCTCCTTAATACAACTAAATCACAATACACATGAATTCCATTAAAACATTTCTATACTCCTATCTTGAAATTCAAAAATTTTCAACAACGCTCTTACCTCTTTGGCTTTATGGTTGAACTTAATTTTTGGATATGGAGTCTAGATGCTTCGCCAAGGGGAATTGGGTTAAGAAAATGAGCCAAGTTTTTTTAAACAAGTTCTTTTATAAACCTAGCAAAATGCCTTTGACTATTGGATCATCTCATGCATCATTTCAACCATATACTTGTCTTAACACTCAAACAATTCAATTGTTGACTCAAGCAAACTCCATGCACTCCATTTGATATCTTGTTGGCCGGCCATGTCAAGGAGAAGTGTCACGAGTTACTCCATTTTGCTTTCATGTATAATTTCTCATCTTATGAGTTTTCATGCATAAATTCTCATCCAATAAAATTTCTTGAATGTTGAGCCATCTCATGTGGCCACTAACTAGCCTTGCTATCCTCTTGATCAATCATTTGGCTCCAATTATCCATCCTTAAGTGTTTTGCAACTTAGTCTCTCAACTTTTCTTGATAGCATTTAAATCCCAAACTTTTAACAATTTGCATTTTGGTCCTTATACAATTTGTTGTTCGAAATTTATTAAAAATATAAAATTTCACTTAAAATACCTTTATTTAAGTGTCTAAATCTTTTCTTAGCCATTTTTGATTTCTTTAGGTCTTGCCGGCACTTACCGAAAAGATTTTCAGTTTATCAATAAAATTTTCAGTTTTAGCGATTTTGAGACAAAACCTCAAAATAAATAAATAAATAAAGTTTCATTTTAGATGTCTCAACAGGATGTTAATATATATATAGAATCATGAGGAGTGGTACATGATACACAGACATCAGAAATCGGTGTTACAGTTTGGTTAAAGGGTATGGTTTTCAGGAATCGGAACGAAACCTATATAAATTGTTTGAATTAATGGAATGTAAATGAATGTATGAAAATGGAACCCTCAAAGTGTGGGTTTTATGAAATCTAAGTAAATTGATGGATTTTGAGCAAAACCCACGCATGAAACCTATGAAAAAATCTTGTCTCGTTTTGCCCATGTATGAAACCCTCAAACTGGTTTTTTTTCCCCTCTCTGAAGTAGAAGAACAAGAAGAAGGAAAATGACATCTTTCTTCGACAAAGTCAATGCTGTCGATAGCGCTCCAGAGTGCTGACATAGATGGTGAGTTTGATGAATAATTATAAAGAAAATAGGTTTGAAAGGGCAACATAAAAGTGAGAAAATGGCGTCCCATAGCACTCTCTTATGGAAGGGTTGTCTTACGAAGACGGGCTAATTCAAGAAATCACTTCGACATTGACAAGCTCAAATCAGTGGAATTGTTGACCCTAATTTTGTTTTCTATAACCCCAAACTAAATTGGTGTCTCATAGCACTCTCTTATGTCATGACAGGAATTGTTGTCTCTGTTTTCTATAACCCCAATTTAGTTTCGTCTTTGGGTGTGGAATTTGATGATTTCTTGAATAAGTTGGCTCTTGTGACACAATTGAATGACAAATTTGTGGGGTTTGGAAGAGCTATCTCTAATTTGGGATTGATTGCTTCAATTCATGATGTTATGGTGAATTTGTACTTGTGAATTTTGTTAAGATTCAGGTTATCTGATTACATAAATCAGTGGTTCATTTACTGATAGTTACATGTTTGAGAAAAGAGTTAATTATATGTCCAATTCTTAAACTTTACCTTATTTTTATAAATTAGTCACTACAATTAGCAATGCTACTTTGTAGTCCTCAAACTTCAAAATCACAACGTATTGGTCCTTCCGTCACTAACGGTGACAAGGTAACCGTTAAGTGCTGATGTGGTAGTCTGCGTGGCGTACGGATGCTGACGTGTCATTGTCATGTCAGCACCAAAGGCAAATCATGTGTGCCACATCAGCATCTTGCTGACGTGGTAGTGCCACGCTATTTAATTGCTGATGTGGCATTGCCACGTCAGCACAAGGAGGGGATTATGTTTTAAATTAAATAAAAAAATAATAATAAAACTCTTTTCTCTTGCGTTAATCCGTCAAAGCCCCTAAAGTCATCTACTGGTTTTTCGTTTCTTGGAATTTTCCAACCTCACTTCACACTTGCAAGATTCTGCGGCAAGAGACTAGAATAACTAGAATTATGTGCATAACTTGAAGAGATCGATCCTCTGACGCGCTCCATTTTTCTTCGCTTCTCCTCAAGATCACTTCGAATGATCTCGAGATGTTGTTGTGTGTTTAAGTATTTGGGTATAAAGTGACCTATGACAATGAAGTTGGTGATGGAGACAGCCAAGGAGAGAGAGAATGGGATCCACCAGTCATTGCATTGGAGCTTCTGAGCTTGTGAGACTGCTGTGAGAATCACTCCTTGGAAGACTATGTAGAAGTTAGCTATTCTCTAATTCGTTCACTCTCTGTTCTTGTTTCTCGTTTATTACATCTAGCTCCTTTTTTTCTTTCTCTACTTGAGCATTACGCCTCATCTCTCTCTCTCTCTCTAAATAATGATAATGGGCACTGTCGAGTGCGAAGATGGGTATTTGAGTATTATGCATCTCTCTCTCTCTCAGGATATTGGTTGTTGACTGTGAAGACTTGGGTGTTTGTATAACAATTTCTGGGTTATTGTAGGAGTGATAAAACATATTCTCTTGGTGTGTGGACATGAAAAATAGAAAATTTTATTTTCTTTTTGAAGTCTTAGAAAATAGGGTAACATTATAAAAGTTAATAGTCATTCTTATATCGACAGGGAAGGCGATCTTTCAAGAATTGTTATGCGCATAAGATAACTATTCATCAATTTTCCTTGCTTCTCTCAATTCAATTGGGGCGAATGCGATGTGCGAGGAAAAAAAAATCAGTCATTGCAAACAAAGAAAATCGTCAAATTTGCTTTCAATTTTTTCTTCAATTTTTTTCTTCATAGAATTCTCGGTCTTCGTTGATTTCATAACCTTCTATCTTCAATTTCATCAATTCATCACCATTGCTATCCATAGCCTTCATTCACTGTCTTCAGGTATGCATCATCCATCTTCAATTTCATCACCAGTGTTTGTTTCGTGATTACAACTTCAGGACGTCTTCATCTTCACCGAGAGTTCTAATTTGTCTACACAGTTACTGTTGAATCTTCAATTCAGCCATCACCGCCTTCTATTTCGTTTGATTCCACCGCCTCGATTCAATTTTGCTGCCAGTTGCCATCAACGGAGGAGAAGCTAATTTAATCCTCAGTCTTCACCACTTTCGATTTCCAATCTTCACGCCTGAATCGCCAGCATCACCTTTGACTGTCAGTTTTCATCTCAATCTTCATCGATTCTGGTTACCATTAGTTCCACCCCCGGCCAACCACATCTTCATCGCCCTCTGACATCATGATCTTCGCTATCGCTTTTTGCCTTCAATCGCCCACCATTTGTTCAAGAGAGAAGATTAGGGGAAAGGGAGGAGATAAAGAGAAGATTTTTTTTTTTGGGTGAGAGAGAGAGAGAGAGAGAGAGAGAGAGAGAGAGAGAGAGAGAGAAGAGAGAGAAAGGGGGGGAAGGAGAGAGAGCGAGTGTGTGTGTGTGTGTTTTTTTTTTCCAAGTGTGTGTGTGAGAGAGAGAGAGGGAGGGAGGGAGGAGAGAGAGAGTGTGTGTGTGTGTGTTTTTTTTCTTTTTTTTAAAGATAAAGTTGTATGTAGAAAAATCGAAAAGTCTTTGTGCTGATGTGACACTGTCACGTCAACAATTAAATAGTGTGGCACTGCCATGTCAGCAAGATGCTGATATGGCACACATTAGATGCCTTTGGTGTTGACATGACAATGACACATCAGTATCCATACGCCACATAAACTGTCACGTCAGCACTTAACGACTACCCTGTTACCGTTAGTGATGGAAGGACTACGTTACGATTTTAAAAGTTTAAGAACCACAAGGTAGCATTTCTAACTATAAGAACTAATTTATGAAAATAGAACAAAATTTAAGGACCGGACATGTAATTAACTCGTTGAGAAAATGTGGATGAGGAACAATTTGAAAAAGGAATGGGAAGGTTGAAAAAGCATAAATTTGGTCTCTAATACTAGATTTTGAACAAATTCTAATTTCTATTTTTTAATTAAAATATTTATAAACTAAAATTATAGAAAATAAAATAGATGATAATTTTAATTTTAAAAATATTAATTTAAAAATATTTTTTATCAAGGATAAAATTGATATTTATATGATTTCCATTTTAAAAGATATACAAATCAATTATCAACAATGGTAATGATATCCACTCTAGAATTTGAACCAAACGGTTTATATCAGGATATGATTCTCATTCCGATTGCTAAGGTTTTTTATTTCAATTACGATTCTGATTCCGATTTTGATTCTCGAGTGCGAATCAAATGCCACCTAAATTAATTATGGATTAGGAATAGGGAATCCTATATGGTGTAAGATTTAGGTGTACGAATCACACAAGTAATAAAATGATGAAATGGATATCGCTCCCATGAGAACTTGTATCCGGTTATTATCTTAGTTAACCATTTGTAATATTTAAAAAATAAAATATATGAGAATATATGTATTTAACTAAAATCTATTAAACTAAATATAACGTATAAATTGATAGGATAAAATCAATGAAATGAAATATTATTAGAATATTCAATTGTATTCACTATGTCATTAGTTTTCTAAGAATTAAGAATTTATATTTTTTTCCAAAATTGACAATGAGAAACTCTAATTTACCTTAGTCACTATCTGAACTCATTCTAAACTTATTCTTATATAATAACCCCTATCTCTACCAATGATTTAATTATAAATAATACATTAAAAGCAAGTTTTTTTAACTAATTATACAAGTCCTGCATCAAATCTCTTTCATGCATTCAATATATATTGATTATCCCTAAATCTATTTATAATAATTCCTTTCGTCATCTCAACTCATTATAAACTTATTGTTATATAATAATCTATCTTTACCAAGAATTTAATTATAAACAATACATTAAGAATAAGTTTTCTAACTGATAGATATATCATGCATCAAATCTTTTTTCATGCATTTAACATATATTGATTATCCTTGATTCTATCATAATAATTCCTTTCATTATCTAAACTCATTCTAAACTTATTATTATATGATAATCCCTATCTCTACTAAGGATTTAATTATAAACAACATATTAAAAATAAGTTTTCGAACTGATTGTACATGTTATACATCAAGTCTCTTTTATACATTCAACACATATTGGTTATCCCTAAATCTATTCATAGTAATTCTTTTTATTCATATAATGAATACCGAAAACAATCTAAAAGGTGATTAATTAATTAAAAAACATTACAAACATGATAATTAAACAATTATTGAGAAAAAATGAAGTCTATTATATTAAGTACTAAAACCAACATAATTCTTATAATGGAGTTCTAGTGACAAAAAGAATTAGCTGGTAATGGATTTTGAAATATACAATTAAAATGAGAACAAAACATAAAGTGAAGAAGAATAGAAAAACCCTTTTGTACTGGAAATATTCCTCTCTCTTTGCCTCCTTGCTTTCTTTGTATAATAAAGGCAAAAAAGATTCCCCTAATTCTCTCTCTAAATAGCTATATATTCCTTCTCAAGATTAGGCAATTAAGGTTACAAGAGAGTTCACAAAATTACTAAAACCCCTTCATTTATGGCATTAAATAATAAATTAAAAGGTGACAATTTGGAATGCTCATTGCAAGAAATTAGAAAGTGTCTTCTAAGTTGGTGACTTTGTAGTCAAATGGCATGGGTGTGGTGGAAATTGAAAAATATGGACGTCAACCTAGTTGTGTCCATTAAGTGTAGGTGCAGTGGACTATTTAGTGTCAATCTTCAGCGTAGTAGTGCTCATCTAGCGCCAATGCACTTTGCCATTGAAAGACAAGGTTCTAACAACCTAGAGAGGGTGAATAAATTGTTTGGCCCTTTTTGATTTTTTTTTTTTTTTGGGAAAGTTTGAAGGTTAAGAACAAAAAAGAGAATGGAGAGAGGAGGAAAAATCGACACTCTTGTTTATAGTGATTCTATCCTCCTTGGTGTATGTCCACTCTTAGGCTATTTCTAGATTTTCAATCTACTATTTTATCCAAAAATAGTATACCAACTAGCTTGAACGTGGTAGTTAAATCTCATCAAGTGTTTCACTCAAATACTTACCACCAACTTAAAATTGTTCTAGCAAACTTAACTTGTCTTCTTCGAGACAACTAAACTTTAACCAAGAAGACCCTTTCTTCTGGTTAATTACAAGTGTGAATGAAAAATAAGATTACAATCTTGAACCTTAATGTTTAGATGTGATCTTTGTGGCATGAGATAATATAACTCAGAAAATTTAAAAGATGAAGATCTTTACTACTCTTAAGAGCAATAAATGTGATCTAAAAAGTTGTTTGATCTTCAATTAATGTTGTATTTATAGCCTCTCTTGATGATATAGCTGTTGTAGAACATTTAATGCTGATTTGTAGCCATTGAGGGTAGTTAAGGCTTCATTTATGCTTGAATAGTTTTCTGAACAATTGGTCGTTACAATGAGTCGACCGCCTCTTTTTCATGAGTCGACTGTTGTTTGAATTTCTTAAACTTTTGGCTATGATGATCGACTATCATCATATCGTGAGTTGATTGCCTCTCGAATCTATTTAGAAATTTGAGCTCGAACTCTATGTTGCGTGGACATAACTATTTCATTGTGTTAACATAACTTCTTCTTTGCTTAAGCTTTTCTCATCAGTGTCTAGTGCAAGTCTACTTGCATTCTTCATAAGTCAACTGCCTTTTAGTATTGCTTAAGCTTCTTGGCCTATGTCGTCATAACTTTTTCCTTGTGTCAACATAAACTTTTGATATTTAGTCATTTTTGCTCCAAACTTTGTGTGAGTTGACTTGGACTTCTTTGTGAGTCAAATTCCACCTATCCCTACTTATGAGTATATAATGTGCAATGTGTAGGACGACTTACAAAATGTCTAGTGTTGGCTTCGTGCATTTTGGATCAAGTTATATGGCATTTGGGTCAGTACAAGTAGGTTTGCTCATACTTTTAACTAGTGAAGTGTTCTGTGACATGCATGACCTATGCAAGTCGACTTGGGGTGTAGTGTGAATAAACTTATCCTAGTGCCCTATGAATCATTCTACATCTAGGACATGTTGTGTTGGCATAACTTTTATCTTGTGTCGACATAACTTTGTTCCAACTTAAAATTTTTCTAAGTCCTAGAGGTGTGAGTTGACTTAGGTATATAGCAAGTTGATTGGTGTATTTGTTGCATTGACATAAACTTCCTCTTGTGTCGATATAACTCTTGTGTGCCATGCCCTATGTCATGCTTAGTGTCATGGCCTGTGTTATAGCCTTTGCCATGGCTCATGTTTTGGCTTAGTGTGGCTCGTGTTGTACTTTGTGCCATGGCTCATGTCATACATGTAACGTGGCATGTGTTGTGGCATGTTGTGACTCATGTTAAGTCCCGTGCCGTGGCATATGCCATGGTTCATGTTATGCTCATTTTTCTAAGTTCTCATAGTGTGAGTCGACTTAAGGTAATATGTAAGTTGACTTGCTCTAGTTGCTTCACTTAAATTCTAGGGTTTAGCCCATGTCTTGACACATGTTATGACTCATGTCATGTTCTAAATGCCTTGTGTCCTATGGCCTAGCATGTATATGTTCTTGTGTCCCTATTTTCGAATTATCACACTTAGAGATTAGCACCATATACACATTAGCTATCTCAGGGTAAAAGTAACCCTCTTTCATAGCTTCAATAACAAACTTACAAAAGGAGTTCTTTACCACCATCCACTATCTTTGATAGAAGATTGGTTGAAGATCATTCGGGCCAAGAGCTTTGAGTCCCTATATGGAGAAAACAACCTGTCTCACTTTCTCCTTACTTATTGGTCTAATTAGGCTCTCATGTTGGTTGTCCTCCATCTTCTTAGTGCTTCTCTCAAACTTGACACTTGGTTGCACTAATGTCTTTCCCATGAAGAGCTTCATGAAGTGATTTCTAACATGTATCCTCAACTTCTCTTTATCAGTATACCAGTCTTCTCCTATCTTCAGAGCTACAATTCTATTCCTATGTCCCCTAATTTTGTTGTAATGAGAAAAAATCTTATATTCCTATCTCCTTTAATTAGCCAATTAACTCTAGATTTTTAATGCCAAAAAGCTTCTTCTTATTCTAGCACCTTGTCATACTCTCTTAGCAGATCTCTTTCCAAATCCTGAAGAGTTGTCAATTGGTTATAATTTTTGGTATATTAGATCCCCTTCAGCCTAGCTTTAAGCCTTCTTTCTTCCAAACATGTTCATGAATACCATCTTATTACACACCTTCAATTCTTCCACAGTTCTCTTTATATCTTGTAAAAGGAACCCAATCCCAGCAGTCTAAGCTTTTTTAAAAACATTGTTGGTTTGGATGAGTAAGCCATGCTACTTCATATCTGAAAGGGTTCCTCTCAGGTCCAGGAGGGGTCGTACGTCTAGTATGCAATATTATTAGATTATGATCCCTATGTAACCACGGTAGAATAATTATCTTTAGCTCTGAGAAAGCAAGTTTGGCCTCCAAATTCCCCAACACTCTGTCCAATTTTTGCTATAAAATGATTTTTCCCTCCATTCTCCTAGTCCATGTGAATTTGGAGCCAAGGGACTTGAAGTCCAAGAGGTTGCATTCCTTCCACCTCTCCCTGAATTTTCCCCCTCTTCCAACTTCTCTCACTTCTACTAGTGGTTTCGCTTTCTCTAGCATAGTCGTTGAAGTTACCCATCACAAACAAAGGACCCTTAGTTTCCCTAGCTAATTGTTACAAATCCCTTTAGCAAGCCTCTTTCTCCTGAACGTAAGGTTGGATATACATGCACATTAGCCACCATCTAGAGATTCCTTCCTTTATTTCTAGAAGAGCCCACTAGTGTGAGTGCTTTAACAACTTAACATCCACTCCATTCTTATTCCAGTTAATCTAAAGCCCTCCTCTAAGTCTATTCATCTCCATCACAAACTCTCCCTCCAACCCTTGCTTCTTAAGAAAGTCTGGAAATTTATTTGACCTTGCTTTGTCTCCAATAAACAGAGAACATCTGGCCCTTGAATTCTTACTAACTCTTTGCAAACTCTCCTAAATCGTCCATTCCCAATACCTCTATAGTTTCAAGAAATAACTCTACAATTCATAGAAGCAAATGTCAGAGTAAAAATTGAAACTTGCTTCCTAATAACAATCATATTCTATGCCATCCTCTCTTAATCTCTCCTCATTCTTCCCTCTTTTTTCCCCTGCCACCCCTTTTGTTTCTCCTCTAGGTCAATCACCTCCTCATGATGTATAGGCGAGTTCCTAGTTACCGTTGAGTTTGAATTTTAAACTCTCCCTCAGGGTGTACCTCTCCTAGATCCAGGATAAAAGAATTCCCAACATTTTTGAACAAAGGACTTCGTGGGCTTGGTTCTAAATACCATCCCCCTTTAACTTCCTTGTTACATTTAGGTCCACTCATATTATACTCCACACTCATACACTCATTAAGCCCACTCATTTCCTCCCTTACCCTAAGTCCTATTAAGCCCACAACCCACTTATTCTCTCCTCCTATAGCTAGCTAATTCTCCTCTTCTTCTCCACCCTTTTTAATCAAAACCCGACCCATCTTTGCCCCCTCTCTGCAACTTGACCCCACATCCTAACTTAATTTGTTCAATCTTTGAACATTCTCATTCTTTTGACCTCTTATCTTTCTCCTGCTTTCTACCCCACTGTCCCTCTTTGCTTTCCCAATAAATTTCTTTATCGTCTGACCCATTATTGTTCCACTTCAATCTCTGCTGATTGGCCCTTTTGTAAGGAAGTTTCATTCATTGATGTATCGTTGACTTTCCCCAAATTTGTAAATCTATTTGTTTGGTTCTCCTCTTTCCCTCCTTTCTCCTTTCTCCCTATGATTACTAATTTTGAGTAATCTCTGTCTCCTAGTCATTAACATCCACAGCCCTAGCCCCTCGTCTCTTCCCTCTCTGACTTTCGCCGGTATTTCCCTATTGTCGGTACCTTCCTGACTCCCTTCCCGACATTGATGGACTTCCCTAGCATTGATTCCTTCACAGTTCTTGCTTTTATGACTGAACCTCCCACATACGAAGTAGAGGGTATGTAACCCCACATACTCAACCCTTTGAACTCTGTTTCTGATGCACACTCTGGACACCAAGGGTTTGCTCAGATCCACTTCAATACAAATTTTAGCAAACTTCACTCTTAGTGCATTAGCTAGATTTCTGTCAACCTTTATGAGATTCCCAATTGCCCATCCGATTTCAAACAAGATCTCTCTATCAAAGAATTCTATCGGAAGTTGGGGAAGATGAATCCATACTGTTGTGGATGTAATTTTTGCCACGTGAGCTTGAAACCAAGGATGCCATTTCTTTACCGTTAGATAATGATCATAGATCATCCAAAGACCTCCCGTTAATGCATAACAGAAATCCTATTTTTGGGAGAATTTTGCTAAGTAGAAACCACCTCCCAAATCCAACAGTTCAACAGCTCCTTCACTTCTTCACATAGAGTTTATTTTCAGGTTCATGAGATGGTAACCTATGTTTTTGCCCAATAGTTTGATTATCAAAGAGTGCCTCCAAGGTCTCCACAACTCTTTTAGTCTCTTGTTTGAAACAAATATAATTGGCATCTGAACTTGATAATTCTATGCTGAATCCTCCTTTAACATTTCCTCAAACTTTGAATCAGAGACATTGTCTTCCTCCCTCCCTACATTACCTTTCTCGCTTGATTGTCCCAAAAGCTTATCCTTGAGGAATATCTTCGACTGACTAGCTTCAGTGCCTACATTTTGCTTGACCTTCTTGTTGCTTCTATGCAACACATTAGTCTCCTCCCTAGTCTCTTTGATATGAGACTCCCTTCGTCAACCTCCATTCTCTCTGAGTCTCTCTCTCTCTCTCCCTCCCCCCTCTATTTTTTCTTTTTGCACTTTTTGAAAAGTTTGGGCATCTTGTATCCTCTTGGGAGTGGCATGACTTCATCGACCCTCTTTGGATAGAGCTTCTTGTAAACTCGTGGATTTAGTGGTCTAACCTTTATGCCAAATGCTTTCTCATGATATAGGCACAGTTCTCGGTCAATGGGTGGCTGCACCATCGGTTCGAGAACTGGCACTGAAGGAGTAGGTTGTTGGTTGCCATGGTGGGGCATTCTATATTGGTGTCAAGTCTATTGGGGCGTAAATCGGCTTAGTATTTGGAGAATACTATATATGTGGTGAACCTGATAATAGGTAAGTCAAAATGGAAATTTGGAACATTTGCCGTGTGATTATTTGGTGCAAAGTATGGTGCTGAGGTAACTGGAATCACCCATTACAGTGGTTCGGAACTACGATAATGGCCTAAGATTGTGTTTCCCTATACAGTGAAAGGAGCGACTCATCCATAAGTATTATTTCCCAAGGGCACCTATTGGAAACCTCTGAAGTACCTGAAGCATTGGGTGGTGTCCTAGCCATATTGAAATTCCCAAGCTAAGGTTGTGAGATGGGAGCAGTTGGTCGGCATGTTACGTCTCAGGAAACTGATTTGTGTCCTTGTCCCCATGCTTCGCATATTGATTGATCCCTTGTAGGGTCGAATGGATTTGGGGTGCAACATACTTTCCCACTCTTCCTGGATTGACTCCTTTCTCCTATGGATAAACAATTTCATTTTGAATCATAGGGCGGGTGATTTCAACTAGGTGGCGCATCAATTGATCAGTGATGTTGCCTATTCCCATCCAGATGAAGTTGTTACCACCATCGTAGTTGAGTTATTCACAAACTACAACTTCAACAACCCCACTGTGGCGATTCAAGCGTGACAAGACTGAGTTAGGCTCCTTGTTATGAGAATTTATCTATGGTAAAGGATAGGCTGGTCGCTTGCCCACGGATTCTGTTGGCTTGAAGTCATCGTCTGGTTGTCTGACAACTATTTTGATTTTTGTTTTGGTTTTTTTTTTTTCTCTGTTCAAACTTTAGCACTAACAGCTACCAATGATTTTATTACGCTAATCAAAAGTTTAAATCAAAAGACACAATATTTATTTCTAACCAAAACTACAAAAACTGAGTGGGGTGTAAAGTTGGTGGAAGAAGTCAGAGAATTGTCCCATCACCCATGAGGTACATGCGTGCAAGTGTAGGTCTATGCCAATATGGTCTTTATAAGACCATGTGACCATCTTGGTTATCTAAGACCTTGTGACCATCATAATCAAACATTGTGGCTGTTTATTGAATTGAAGATGTTGGAATTAGATTTTGCTCCACATAATCGGGAACCTGATAGTGGCATGCTCTCCGAGTTTTTGTTGAAGGAAAACTTACAAAAACCCCACCGGGACTGATCCGGCGTAGAGACTCCAACGCTCAAATCAGACAGTGATAATGAAATAAGGAAAAGATAGATAGCTGAGAGGATATAACTCTGTGTTGTTCCTGTATATATATATATATATATATATATATATATATATATATATATATAGTTTCGTCGGTGCCAAAGAGTCGGCCAGATCATCATCGATAAAGAAACTTGCGAAAGACCCCATCGGGGGTTGCTCGATGGGGATATTCCGACGTTCAAATCAGTAAAAATAATAATAAAACGACCGAAAGGTCTCAGGTATGACCCCATATAGCCTCGATGTGATATGTGTATGTAGAGAGAAATAATAAACGTACCATGTGTGTATGATCAATTATGAAGTCGTACCCGTACGTATAAAACTGAATAGAGCTATACCTCTGTGGTGATGTAGACTTGGTTATCATACCTCGGACAATATGTAGAATTTTGTATAAAACCCCCCTCTAAGTGATGTAAAGAATTGGATATGAAACTCCCTATGAATGGTGTATAGAATTGGGTATAAAACCCGCTCTGAATGGTTTATAGAATTGCTTCTCTCTCATGTGTCAAAACTGAGACCCCCTCTAAAGGTTGCCTATGTTCTGTATTTGTAACCTTCCAAGGGATGTACAAAACCAAAGTTTCCTTTTTGCTAAGATCTTTCAAAATAGCAGATATTTGTGGTCAAAGACTTCTAAAAGATTTAAACTTCCTTAGAATTAAGGAAGGTATAGGATTTTAAGAAGATTTATTTTCTTATTGAAAGTCCAAGAGAATTATAATTCTACGGGAACAAGGAAAGTTTCCAGTATCATGGAGATCTCCTTTATTACTAGATGATTATAAGAGAATTGGAAACTATTTAAATTGGGTACCATTAGAAGATATATGTCCATATATAAGTCAAGGGATGTGTCTACATAATATGGTAAGTTCGAAGGGGTTGTGTCCACAAATATTTTATGAATGTTCAAACCAAATCTTATGACTACATAATTAAAAACTTATGTCAGTATAGGTCAAGGGATGTGTCTGCATGAAAAGGGTATGTTTCATAACCTTCTGTTATTTACAAATCAAGGTCTGAAAATACATTTGATATACCGTTTTTCCTTTCCCAGCCTCGACCTTTCGTATTCAATCAGCAATTCTTCAAGTAGCTTTTTGAAAAATTCTCAGTTTTGTTGAGAGAAGCTTTTATAGTTTTGGTTTATCATGGAGTGATATGCTATAAACCTTTTAACAAATCTTTTTTTAAATAAATTATTGGTATTCGATAGTTACATAATAGAATTGGATACTTAAGGTACAAAATTTTCTTAATATCTATTATCCCCGTACACAATGCTCAATCTTTTTTAAGGGTACGATCTTTTAATAAACTTTAGTAGTACACGCAAATGTCACCTAAATAAAGTGTAATTTTCACACCTCAAAATACACAAACTCCCACGCTTTTCTCGTAAAAAATGATTCCAATTGAATACTATAAACATTTATAAGTGAAAAGAAAAGCACAAGAACGATTACAATATCGAATTGATTTCAAATTTTTTATCGACTTTATTTAAGAATATTAAAAAAAAAGAAATAATTGGGAAAAAAAAAGAAAAACAAATAAAATTGACCAACTTTGCTACTTGTTATTTGCATTAATAAATGTTTGTATTCGTAGCAACACATGTTTTATCAAAACTAAGAAGATTTGTGAAGATACCAGGTTTGATAGCCCAAGATCGTACAACCCACAACTACAAAAGCCCAAATTCTATCAAGCCTATTAGGTTCTAGTTAAGCCCAAGACAAACCAAATTACCTCTCAACTCCTCGACCTCTCGGTCTTTATTGAGCTAACCCCATCATGCAATGAATCTTACTTGTGATTACTTGATAAGGAAGGAAATTTTTTGATGATCTCTTTCAATAAAAAAAATAAATCTTCTAATGACTCAAACTTTCACAGAGCTCCACAACAATGATGGGGGATCCCCGGGTCAGCAGAAAATTTACCAACACAATTCCTGCAATCTCAGAAGATCTCGCACGATCTCTCCACAAAGTAAGTAGGGTTTCTACACCCCCAAGAGCATACGGCACTACCATACGTGCCATATATATATATATATATATATATATGTATACATATATGTATATCAAATAGAAATAGCATATCAAGTACGCACCTCTCTCTATACACATTATACATAGAGACTACACTGCCCTCAGCCTCTTTCAGTCCTTCCTGCTAAAATTGGTTTTTTTGACTTGAATATTGAAACCTCCTCCGCAAGAGCCAGGTTTTTCACAGGTTTTCACATCAAAGATTATCACGAAGACTCTCTTTCACCAGTTCTCTTTTTGAGATAGAAAGACGATCTGTTGAGATCATTTTTTGGTATCAACAAATTGGCATTGTCCATGGGAAACGATTGATTGACTAGCCGTAAAAGTGGTGCACGCCTTGTTTTATCCGTAAACATGCGACCAAAAAGAAAAAGGCTAACAATCGGCTTTAACAACGATGATATACAAGGGGTCGACCTGACTCGACACGAACCCCTTATCATTATAGCCAAAATTGGCCGATATGCTGTGAAGAAAATTTTGGTCAATCAAGGGCCAAAACGTAACTTCCTTTACTGGGATGCCATCTCTCAAAGGGTTTCCAGCGACCGCAGCTTCAACCCCTCGTTGGATCCCTAAAAGAATTTTCGAAGGAACAACTATATCCTGAAGGTATCATCTCCCTACCAATAACTTTGGGGATACCGCCTACCACGCCTTCCCTATGACCTCATTCAATGTGGTTAACCTACCATCTCTGTACAATGCCATTTTGGGCCGCCCCAACTTGAATGATATGGGGACGTTACCAAACACAAAACACATAAAGGTCAAATTCAGAACTCCCCTGGCCATTACGACACTAGCCTGCGACCTTGGCCCCCCGGCGTATCCATATTGGAAGAAGAGAAAAAGAATTTTAGTATAGATACTGCAGAATTCAGGGATGACTTCAACCAGTTTACCAAGCCAAAGCTTGGAGAAGAGACAATGGAGACCCAAATCACTGATACCCTACGCCGAACTATTTTAATTGGGGCCCATTTACCAATCTCTCTTTGGAATGCCCTAGTCGAATGCTTACGGCAACGTTCGGGCATCTTCGCATGGAAGCTTGAAGACATGCCGGGAATGTAGATTCCCATCGCAAACCCTGTGAAGTAGAAAAGGAGAATATTCGCACTCAAATGACAACAGGCGATACAAGAAAAGGTACAAAAATTATTGATGGCAGACTTCATCCGAGAAATGAAATATCCCAAATGGCTAGCCAACGTACTCATGGTAAAGAAAGGAAACGGTAAATCAATGATGTGTGTCGACTTCACCAACCTCAATAAAGAATATCCAAAAGATAGCTACCAACTTCTGAATATTGACAAACTTGTGGACAATTCGTCAGGACACCAACTCCTGAGCTTCATGGATGCTTATTCTGGTTACAATCAGATTCGTATGGTCCTCAGACAAAGAAAAAATGACTTTCATCATGGAGTTTGGCACATACTACTACAAGGTCATGTCATTCGGTCTTAAGAATGTAGGAGCAACCTTCCAACGGTTGGTCAACAAAGTTGTCAGTGAACAATTGGACAGGAATGTCAAAGCCTATGTGAATGATATGCTTGTCAAAAGCACCAATCAGGAAGACCATGTAGAAGACCTGGAAGAAACATTCTGGATGTTGGAGTGCTTCAACATGAAGCTTAACCCTGCCAAATGCAATTTCGAAATTATTTCCAATAAGTTTCTCGACTTCTTGATTACCAATCGAGGGATCGAGACCAACCCAAAAAAAATCCAAACCATTTTAGACATAACTCCACCAGGACCTTTGAAAGAGATGCAACATCTCACTGGAAGGATCGCTACTCTGAACTGTTTCATGTTGAAAATGAGAGAAAAATACAAACTCTTCTTCAATACCTTGAAGAAGTCTCGAAAATTCGCACAGACACCCAAATGTCAAGCGGCTTTCGACAAGCTTGAGTACCTCTTATCACCACCTTTTCTCTCTCAGCCTATACCTGGTGAGAGACCCTATCTCTACTTGCCCATATCTGACCAAACTCTATGTTCTATGCTTGTGAGATAGGAAGCCACTGTACAAAAACTCGTATACCATGTTAGCTAGATACTCAAGGAGTCAGAAATTAATTACATCCTATCGACAAGATGATGTTCGTTCTTGTTGTAACCACCAAACGCCTCCGGCCTTACTTCCAGGCACATACGATCGTAATGCTAACCAATCAACCCTTAAAACCAATCTTGCAAAAGAGAGTTACCTTGGGTCGTCTCATCAAATGGAGCGTCGAAAATGGAGAATTCGATATTGAATACCAGCCGAGACCCGCCATCAAAGGTCAAGCCTTAACGGACTTCATTCTTAAGTGCACATTCCCGAACTCCGTCAAGTCGATTACCGATAGCCTGCCAAAGGCACGCTCAGCCCCATCGAGGACACTATACATAGATTGCTCCTCCAATTCCTCAAGAAGTGGAGCAGGACTTATCTTGGTGGGGCCTGATGACTTCAAAGCGAAATACGAGCTCCGTTTCAACTTTCAAGCCACTAATAATCGAGTATGAGGCACTCCTAACCAACCTGTGGATCACGGCATTATTGGGGACTCAAGACATCCAATTTTTCACCTGGAGCCAACTGGTGGTCAAGCAGATCAAGGAAACATACAACACAAAGGAGCCAATGATGACAAAATATCTCTCCAAACTTTGGGAGGTAATATATAATTTCAATGAAGTCAACATACAACAGATCCTTAGATCTTAGAACACCTGAGCAGACATACTCTCAAAACTCGCAAGTTCGAAATCTGTTGAAACTAGCCAGACCATTTATGTCGAGAGCCTCCCATATCCGAGCATAGATGAACTGGAGTAAATCATGGTCATAAACAGCCCACCAAACTGGAAAGATTTGATCTTTGCAAATCTGTAAAACGGCCAGCTAGCAGACTCCCAACACGAAGCAACGAAGAACAAGCGCAGGGCCGCCCATTACACTATCATTAACGATGAGCTCTACAAAGTCTTTTACTCACCTGTATCTTAAGTGTTTGACACCCGAGGAGATTACATCCTCCGTGAAATCCATGAAGGGACATATGACAATCAACTAAATGCTCGGATTCTAGCAAATAAAGTCTTACAATAAGGGTATTATTGGCCCACCATGAGGACGGACGCGGAAACATACGCAAACGCTACAACAAGTGCCAACGCTTCTTTTTGGTTCCTCATCAACCTTCTTCCGAGCTCTGTCCCTTTGCTAACCTGTGGCTATTTATGCAATGGGGGATGGAATTCTGGAATGCTCCCCGCAAGCAACCGAACAACAAAAATTCCATATTGTCACTATTGATTATTTCACTAAGTGGGTAGAAGTCGAATCATTGGCCCAGATAACAGCTAATAAAATCCAATCTTCCATATGGATGTCTATTATTACCAGGTTCGGCCTACCCCGCATCCTCATCATTGACAATGGAAAACAGTTTGACAGCAAGAGTTTTAAGGAGTTTTACAACAAACTCGAAATTCAGTATCATTTTGCTTCTGTTGCCTACCCCCAAACTAACGGCCTAGCCGAGATCACAATCTGAACAATTCTCCAAGGACTTAAGATGACTTTGAATGAAGTGAATGGCCAATAGACAGATGAACTCTATGGGATCCTCTGGGCTTATTGGACCACCCCCAGAATAACCATAGGAGAAACACCGTTCAACCTAACTTATGGTTGCGAAACAGTACTGCCTATAGAGATGGCATCCACTCGCTCCATGTAGAGCAGTATTAACCTGAGACTAACCAATCCGCACTACACGAGAAACTGGATCTATTGCTAGAACTTCGAAACATTGCATCAGCCTGGATGGCCACTTACCAACAGCGAATTGTCCGATATTATAATAGAAGGGTAAGGGTCAGGATGTTTAAGCCCGGAGATCTGGTCCTCTAGAAAGTAAAAGCAACCGGGCAGCCACAGCTAGGAGGGAAGCTTACACCGAACTGGGAGGGCCCGTACCTAAAACACTCGGTAGTTCGACCAGGAACCTACCAACTCTCTCACCTAAATGATTCCGCTATACGAGCATGGGATTTGGACAACTTGTGTATCTATTATCAGTAAATTTTATTATTATCCCTATTTAATATATATTATGAATTACTAGCAATAACATTGTCTTTCTACACGACGTTAACAAATTGGGTTTCGTACCCATTCTTAACCTCTATACGAGATTGAACTCCCGAACAGATGACTTCTAACAATCCCTCAGCCCTAACGCCTTGCATGGATTCTGCACCCATCCTTAGCCTCTATACGAGATTGAACTGTCGAGCGAATGGCTCCCAACAATCTCTCAACCCTAACACCTTGCATGGGTTCCGCGCCTATCCATAACTTTTATACGGGATCGAACTCTCGAGCGGGTGGCTCTCAACAATCTCTCCACCCTAACGCCTTGCATGGGTTCCGCACCCATCCTTAACCTCTATACGGGATTGAACTCCCGATCGGGTGGTTCCCAACAACGTCCCGACTCTAACGCCTTGCATGTGTTCTGTATCCATCCTTAGCCTTTATACAGGATCGAACTGCAGAGCGGGTGGCTCCCAATAATCTCTCGGCTCTATATGGGATCCCCCTCCTAAACGGGTGACCCCAAACAGACTCTGGGCTCCATGCCTTATATGATATCATCTCAGTTATGCGATTTAATGTCTTATTATACCTACGATCAAGCAAAATTTTCTGAAGCTCACAACAGTTATCAAGCGAGCAAGCAAAGTTGTCGCTCTAACTATAATGCCTTAATAGGCCTGTTCAGGCCTCCTCATTTAGATTGTTATCTCGATTATGCCTCTCACCATTTGGATCATTTCTCGGTTACGCCTCTCGAATGTGGCTCTCCTAAGTTACGAATAGACTGAACTCTTCTCTTTTAGCAGCAATAGAATTTACAAGTAAAGAATTTTTTATTTCAATACAGTTTCTGAGTACAAGTTTGAATACAGTAGAAAGCATGTGTTTACATATTCCTAGATCAGCCTACTATAACTAAGAAAGACTGCAAAACCAAAGAGTACAACTCGAAAGAGTACACCAGTAAACACCTTCCTCTCCTAAATCAAATGAGCCCTTCCAGTCCAAACGCTTTTCTATCAGTCCATTACCCGTTGCTTCTTCAGATGAATTCATAGATGAACTCTACGAATCTCATAACTCTTATTTAGCACCCAGTATATTACTAAAACTTGAAAAACAGCTAGATGATAAACAGAAACCAGAAAAGACTTTACAAGCTATCGAACTGCTCTCAAGCCCCAGTAACAAAAAAGCGTAAGAGCAATGATGTGTTCAGTCAACACACTACAGTACAAGACCATCGTAACAACAGGATATGACTTTCCTACTATTATGATGGGATCTTGTACCTACGGTTCTTTCATTGACGGAACCTTTTACCTGCGGCCTTAGCCACTGCACCCCTTTCGCATGCCAAACCCGTGGAACGATAGAAACTCTCTCAAAATTCGGAGACTTCTCAAAAACAATCTTTTCTCTGACTCACTCCCTGTGAATGAACCTACTAAATTTCACCACAGCCAACAATATATATATTTATATATATAGTCGAAAGGTGAAAACTGTATTGTTGCAATCCCAGGAAAATTGAGGAAACGCAATGCATTTAATAACCGTATTACACCTTTGACGTTTCTCATCACGTCTTTTCCGTTTACCCATAATGCATTATGCATTTTCAAACTTCCTAATTAATATAACATTTACTCTACTCTTAATGCCACTCCTTCAAACAGACATTAGGAGTGGGGGACAAATGATAATACCGAATTTGATAGCCCAAGATCGTACAACCCATGACTGTAAGAGCCCAAATTCTCTCAACCCTATTAGGTTCTAGTTAAGCCCAGAAGAAACCGAATTACCTCTCAGCTCCTTGACCTCTTGGTCTTTATCGAGTTAAACCCTATTATGCAGCGAATCTTACTTGTGATTATTTGATAAGAAAGGAAACCTTTGATGAGCCTAAATCTTTCCTGACCTGATATGGATTGATTACGATCTCCTTTAATGAGGAAGTAAATCTTCTAATGACTTAAATCTTCACGCATCTCCACGATGATAATGGGAACTTTCCTATTTCGAAAGATCCCTGGATCTATAGAAAAATTACCACACAATTTCTACAATTTTGGAACCTCTCTATACACATTATACATAGACTACACAGGGGCACAATCTATTAATCTTTCCTGCTAAAATCGCTCTTTCTGAATTAAGCGTTGGAGTTTTCACTCTGATGGTTTTTTTTCCTGATTTTCACATCAAAGATTATCACGAAGACTGTCATTCACTGGCTCACTGCTCTAGATAGAAGGGGGGGCATCAACAATTTACAACATAAGCAAATTAGCCAATACTAATGTTTCCGTGTGAGGTTGTCTATTTTCTATGTATAAAGAATTATATTAAGAGAAAAAGCAATACAGAAGGCTCAAAGGATGACAAATCATTCCGACTACAGATTGAAAGGTATGTTGAAGCAAAAAGCTAATGAAAAATTGCACCCATCCCCCATTTCTTTTCAAATTGTTGCAACTATAAACCCTAAAAACCCCTAGAGCATGATCCCAAAGAGGACCATAAAGATTACTATATAACAGTTTTTTTTGTTACAACAGGAATCAAATCCCACATCACAGAATCAGGAGAGTGAGACTATTGTCACTGGACTGTTCTCTTAGAAACAGATTACTATAGAAGAGTATGACCTAGAAAAGTACGATTTCTAGACTCAACTCAATTCAATTCATAATTCAACTAAGTAGAGATCTCTACTTTCTTTGATTTAGTTACCATACATGATTGTCATAAAGTTTTTCCTGTCTTTTTTTCATGCACCTTCAACTAGGCCTGACCATGGGTCAGTTTGACCCAGAATTGCCTTGTGACGTAGAACTATCTGTTCAGAAACCAGAAGCGTAACCAACAGTTCAATCTCCTTTTCCTCCTTTTTTGTGCCTTCTGTAATCTTAAATAGTTCATTCAATCTCTCTCTCTCTCTCTCTCTCTCTCTCTCTCTCTCTCCCCTTCAATGGTTGAAATTTAGATTTGAGAAGTTCTTTTAGATTTGAGAGTCAGTTTAACCCTACCTTCTCTTTTGGGAAAAATCAAATATGAGATCTATGAGAGATTGAATCAAGCTAGGTAAAGATCTTTCATAGAAATGGTGAAGACCTTAAGTGGTAGCATTAGGTAAACATATGAGAGAAAGAGAGAGATGGTAATTGATGAGAGAGAGGCGTTGTATAATAGCTGAAAGAGAGGAGAGAACTAAGAAATAAGATGTATTGAGGCGGCTCGCAATGGAGCGAAAGGAATTAGATGAGAGAGAGAGAGAGAGAGAGAAATTTAGGTTCAGGGTAATTGTTCAGGTGGCCATGAACCGCAAGCAGGGCTCATTATGTTTGCACCTAACTTACATACCGACTTCTAACTCATCAGGTTATCTTCTTTGAACATGCCTGAGCCATCTTAATCTATTTTTTCATCTATAATTTAGGTCATTCATCCACCTTAACATCCTTATCTCTAATATACTCGTTCTATATAATACACCTCCCCATTTGTAAAGAGTTACCGATCTTGATGCAATTTTATAAAACTTACCTTTTAATTTGTGTAGCATATCAGGATCACAAAACATTTGTGCTTGCTTCTCATTTCATCCACCCTGCTCTCTCATAGCCTAGTTTCTAAAAATTCTAGCATTTCAATCTTCCAAATGCACCAAGGAAAATCCATGATAAGACACCAACTCAAAGGGGCATGTTCATCCACCAGCTCAACTTTGTTAACAAAAAACCTTTGAGAACAAATTCACTGAATTATCACAATCAGCAAAGAAGCCGATTATGCATCTCTTGTACCAGTAAAGGGTTTTAAACACTTTTTTTCTTAACAAAATTGTCAATTAAATGCAAATGGAACACAAATTCTAAGCATCTAAAATTTAGTTTTCTCTGCATGACGTAACGGTGAAAAGAAACTCATCACCATCATGATAAATTTCACCTATAGTTTTCAAATACTTCAGACATAAATATACAAACTTATATTAATATAATTATTGTGTAACCTAAAGGGGAAGGCCACATGCTTCTTGACCACATCATACAGCATAAAAGGGCCGCACAAGAGTCTCTAGCCAAATAATGATACAGCTAAAGTTATGAAATATGATGAACAATTTTCATTCCCTCCCACATTTTAGGGTTCTCTGCCTTACTCATGCGTTTGGCATGAAGAGCATCTAAACAAGATCGAAAATCATTATCCAAAAGCTAGTGTAAAATATTATGCATCTAATATAAAGAATGAAACAATTATCCTCTGGGAGGAATGCGTGGAAAGGAAAATGAGAATCAGTGAACTATAAATAATTACATACATGTATAGGACCTCGATCAATCTCCTTTGCATCCAGCCGCTTTTAAGAATTTATCATAGGGACTTGAAGGTGGCAATCTTAAAGAATGCTGTCCGCTTTCAAGTCCACAGGAAAAGGGCAGATCTAGTGCTCTTATTTCCTCCTTATTTATAAGCATTACCTCCCCTTCTGTGAGCTTCGTCTTCTCAAGGAAAAGCTGAAAGAAGTTGAAACCATTTTAGATAAATGTACAGAAGTCATCTGGTTCAATAGTACAACCCTATCTAGCAAAAACAGTAAAACACATGGCTTTTGAATACAACAATCTGAGGAAGAAGGATCTGATATATACAGATAATTTATTTATAGGACCATTTAAGTCACAATGACCTAAAACGTTGGTTTGAGTCAACTACAAGGCACTTTTGAGCATTTTAAACCTTAGTTCTTAAATATATATTGAATAAATAACATAAACATGTGTGTGTGTGTGTGTGTGTGTGTGTGTATCAGAAATTTCCTACCATGGTCTGAAATGTATTAGCCACTTCACTTATAAGATGGAGTATTCTCAAATAAAACTTCAAGTTTCCCCACTATTTATTAAAATCTTTGGAAAATTAAATCATGCAGAAGCTGGTTAGTAACATTTGTTATATTTCAATAGGGAGAGGTAAACACCATTAAGGTTTAACCTATTACATATTGTTTCGAAGGAGGGGATAGGAGGGAAGGGAAGAGGGCATAACCTCTATTTTTATTTGGGGATTTAAGGGGACCAGATAACCTCCAATCCCTTCCAACCCTTAAAAAACTCATCCCAGTGACGGGAGATTTTAATGATATTACAGAAAATTTTCCTTCTCTTTCCCTCAATAACTTTTTGAACATCTAAACAAGAGGAAAGGATGTACAGTCCCCTCCACTCTCATCCCCTTTCTAGAGGGCACTCTCATCCCCTTTCTAGAGGAGGGGCATGCAATTCCCTGCACTCTCATCCCCTTTCGTTCCCTTTGCCTCATGAACCCCACCCCCCCCCCCCACCCCAAAAAAAAAAAGAAAATTTCCAAATAATACATTACGAAAGTTGGAGATCCTTCAGAAGCCCTAACTGCAGTGGGACCGATTGTTTTGTGAGCTTTTTCAGAGTTTAAAAGGACATGTGGAAGATAATTTGTTTCAAGAGTAAAGCATCCTACCATGTTAGGTATTGATTGGTATTTGTCATCACTTTCACATGATAAAGCTGTTTCCTTGACTTCATGCTGCCGCTTGAAACTTTGAAGCACCGACATCTTTTGCTGTTTCCCTGATATAAGAGCCTCACATTGGCTCTTCATTTCATCATAAGGTATAGGTGCAGAAGACACTGGAAAGCTTGCAACATGGCGAGCAGTTTCCAAGACCTGCAACCAGTATAGAAGTCTATTCAGTGCAAATCAACTTCAGAAATCGAGAATGATATTTTTGACAAATGGAGATTAAAAAAGGCAACTTGCAGTGGGCCACGGACTAACGATGTTGAGACTATCCAAATCTAGAATAAAATGAAAATACCTATATCCCTTTCTAATGGCATAAGCTACTGATAAAGGATAATGGCCTCTTCTGTTCATGAGAAACAAGATAGGTGGAATCCTATTCAAGCTTAAATTTTCAGGTAATTGAGGAGTACATCTCATTAAAACACCGGATGGTTAATATCTTGCTGGTGTCTAGGAGCCTCTGCACCATTTGTTGCCAATACCTAGCAACCGTGATTCCATCCAGTACTAAATCATCTCAACATATTTTAAGGACATCGCGATGTCACCTATCCCACTCACTTAAAAAACACGGGAACACAGGATGGCTTACTACTTTACATATAGTATACATTTCACGGGTGCCCAAGATAATCTCAAGTGATTATTTACATTTAGAAAAAAGGTACAGGAAGAAACTAACACACCGAGTCTAAAAGCTGGTTTACACTAAGAATGTCAACTGCATTGATAGACAGCGAAGACTTGCGATCTGATTGACTTCCATTTGCATCCGGGAATGCTTCATCATCTGTTAAGGCAACTGCTGGAAGAATCTGAAAGAAAATAAAGACAACAGTAGATTCCTTCAGAAGAAAAAGAAAAAATAAAATCCACCTTCTAAATTTGAGATGTTTGTACCATAATATCCATTTCAAAGAGAAAGGAAGCCTTGAGAGAGGAGGATCAACCTTCTAAACTTGAGATGTTTATACCGCAGTATCCACCTTCTAAATTTGAAAGTTCCTATTTGTTTTAAATATAGAAGGGAATTGCTTATGTGAGAGCTAAAAGTACACTGCATGGATTAGCCTAAGTGATTCTAGAGGGAGGATGATCAAAATTTGCGGTGCAGGTTTGAAGGAGAGGTCAACAATGAATACACTGAGGTTTTATTCTAACAAGTTACAGGGAATATATATATAGATAGATATATAGATATATATTTATATATAGAAAGAGGGAGAGACTAGAATTGACAGATCAGATCGAAGATGGTGGAGGAAGACCGATTAGGTTTTTCATTGGATGTCTAGATATGAGAAAACCCAACAAAGCACAATGTGATTGCATGGATCTGATAAGACTGCTATTATCCTGGGAATGATGTCTTGGCTTGAATATTGATTTCTATAGGAAACTAGACTTTCAAGATGTTCCTTGAAGAGGGTGAGGTGACAATAGATGGAGAGAACAGTGCTCTGCCATGGATTTTTTGTGAGAGTAGTCTGTGCATGTGCTTTCAAAGTCAATAGAAAATTGAAATTTTGTGATTTCAGAAAAAGTGCGCACATTCAATAGTACAGATCTTTTGTCCAAAATTGTTGACTCATTAAGAATTTTATTACTATTTTATATGAGTTCTTTACTGAATAACTAGCCAATAATTAAATGAAAACTCAACATATTAGAAGATATATAGATATCAATTAGGATTCTATGGCTCACTTTTTGATTCACTTAGATTAGAAATCTATTGGGTCAATAGCATTAAAATTCTATTTCTATGGTTTATCACTGCTGCTTGTAATAGTTTCATCACAAAGGTACAGAATTATTCTTGAAGCATTTATCTCTCACATTCAAAGGGCTTTTATTAGAGGGATGCAGACTTCAAGTGCTTCATTAGTAGCCGATGAAGTTGCTGCTGATGTTTAAAAAAGACTGAGAGCCACCACCCATGTCCAAAAGAACCGAATAAAGAAGCGGTGCCTAGTGGATAAAGAAGTCTGTCCATACCAAAAGTACAACTCAAAAGTTTTTACCTTATTCGAAAGTTAATACAAGGAAGTTAAGTAATTCTTTCCGGTGAAATTTGTTAATGCAGAGGGTTTTACCTCATCAATTTCTTGAAACTCCATTTGGTCAAGTGGAGACATTGGCCGTGGAGTCTCCATGAAAAGAGGAGCTCCCAAAGGATAAGTATCATCAGGAGAATAATCCTGTAAAAGCTGCTGCTTTATTCCCAATAACTCATCCTGCAAGATTGGTGGATGTAAAATAAATATATATTACCCAAAGATGTCATTGAGAACACTGAAGAAACCTTCATTTTATTGAAACAGATACACCGTCAAAAGATGTTACAAGTTGCACAAAAAGCTGTATCCAAGGCTAAATGAGCCAGATGATTCAGCAACATTTACCAGGCATTTGGCATCTCATCTATAATTTACACCAAACAAGGAAAAGAAAGTACATAGATACCAAAGGGCAGGCAAAGAAAGGGCAGACAATGTCATATACAGATAGAGCCAGCTCCAGCTGCCACGATGATGTCAATTACTCCAGAATCTAGAGTTGCCTTAAAAGCTCAGTTATGGATTTCCAATGTACCCAAAAAAATAAATAAATAAATAAAATAAAAGCCAGCTCCAATCAAATACTAGTGTGACCCTGTTATATGCATCTTATGATATCCTAATATAGACCAATTTAATAAAATATTTTTGTAACATAAACAAATGTGTGAAAAAAGATTACAAATCATTTACATAGAATTAAAGAATCCAGTCACTAATCACCAAAGTTTACAAACTTAACAAAAAAGAGCGATATTCTTATGTCTATAATTATGACTTCTCGATTAAAATCAAAATTTGTCTTCAATTGGCAAGCGCAAAGCAAACCCAAAAACTTCTTACGTGGTTGAAGCATCCTCTCCTATCAAAATAAAATTTAACTCTAAAGGTGTCATCTTACTCAATTTTTTAAAGGTTATATCAAATCCCAACATCATCACTTGGTAGAAAATTTCAATGTCTCAATGAAACCTCCATAGTTTCCAAGTATTAACCCAGAAAAAACTTATAAAACTCAGAACAACAGGCCATAATGGAGTAAGGACCAAGAAAAAATGTTTTCCTGGCGGGGCATTTGCTGCACTAGCAAGTCCGGGCAGGCGAAGGAGCAAGATGAAGGAAGTTATCCATTTTTGACACAACAATCTAGAAACACATCTTCAGGTATTGTAGCAACATCATAAATCACACTTATTGCACACAGACACCACATCATACATGATAAATGGATATTATAAAGCCAACTGCACACCACTTTTATCTTTCTTCCCAATTGCATATACAAGCCACTTAAGCACTTCCTTTTTCTGTTAAAACACAAGAAGAGGTGCTGGAGCAACTCCTACCGACTATGACCAGATAGCAGTGGAGAATTTACATCATCTTTGCCGTATCAAAAAACCAACAACCGCCTTTCTCCCCCATATCAAGGACCCAGTATGAAGGCAATGCAGGTTACTGATAACATTCTTTTGATTAGAGCAGATCTTTCAATCAAATGGACATGGCTTCTACCAATGAAAGATTCTTGCATTTTTAGGCAATAATATTCTAAAGGATAATTCACAATGAAGCATAAATAATTGCGTGTAATGAGCTTGCCCCACATAACTGCTTGAAGATTGTCTACCTTCACTAGCTCTGCAATTTTTTCTTTCCAGTTGGAATCATAAGTGCTCTAGAATAAGAATAGCAGCTATAATATTGGTAGCCTGGTGATGCAAATGCCAAGTGTCATAAAATTAGTATTCATGTCACTATGTTGACATGGAAAATCTAATCACCATTTTAGTCTTAAGAGTGATAATTTAATAAATTCTAGTAATATTATCTGGTCAATAATGTTAGTAGGTATAGTTCAGTATTTAAGTTACTACTAGTCCCCATGAGTCATTTAAGGTAGTTGCTACAAGTCCCTACCAGACAAGTCATTTAAGTTTATCTAGGAAAAGAGCTGGATTTAATGATGTGTACTCCTATAAAACCCCTTCGGCATCACTTTGTAAAAGCAAGTTGTTGAATGATAATTTGGAGAGTATTCTAAGGCAACTGAATTGCACTTCTTTGGGTTCCTGTATCATTTAGAGGTATCTAAGTTTGGTGAATCCATTTGAGCCTCAGTATCCTTGTTTGGTGGTGGTTTTTCCTGTATCCAAACTGGGTGGTGAGACTCTCCTTTATCCATCATTTATTTTGTTCTGCCTCTATCCACCAATCCTTTTTCTCATAATCCATCTTCTGCCTTGTGAATTGCATCACCTGGGATGCAAGAAACATCATCTGCTCAATACATAAATAGATGTATTTATATTTTATAATACTATAATTTACAAAATAGCTACATCACCCCATAAAACCCTCCATCAATCTCTGAGCCAGAATAAGCACTCATGATAATCTATTCAAAACATTCTTCATAAGGAGAATAACTAAATAGGATTAAATTCCCAGTAAAATGACAAATTTTGCCCATGTCCCTAACAGGCTAAAATTCCTAAAAAGCTGAGGGAAGGTGAAGACCAAAACCCCAGGTTTTACCGCATTGCGACTTATCTGCTAACCTTTTCTATCAAAGCTAATAAACTTTTAGATTTATGTGTAAGCCTTAGATCTGAGAAACGCTGATGTCAAATGATTCTGTTAAGTACCTTCAAAATAATCATGTTGCCTAAAACATCAAGTAAACACCATTGTTAATCAGGAAACCCATGCTGTTTAAAAATAAAACAATGTAATTTGAATTAATTATTAAGGCAGAATGAATAGACAGCACGGGACAATCACCTTTGACAAAATCCCAAGTTTATGCATAAAGTAGGATATCACTTCTTCTCTTAGCTGTTGGTCATTTACTTCAATTGCTGAGAGTGATTTCAAAGCAGTAACTTCATCTTCATCTGATCCATATTCTTTCCTCAAACCATTAGACACTGTACAAACAGCCCGCAACCTGATATCTTCAACCAACTCCAGATAAGGATCAACCTGTCATAGAAATTATAAAAATTTTTTACCATCCTGGCACACGGTCTAATGGAATAAACTTCTGAGAGATGTATAAAGTTTAACTGCTATATCCGGCAAAGAAGCCTTCAAAGTAGGAATCAGCTCACGAAGGCCGCCTACTCTGGCTGAAAAGATCAGCATGCACGAAGCCAAGGTGAAAAGGGACCTTCGGCGAGATGGTTGCAATCCTTCAATATGCATGATAAGTGGAAACAAAGGGGGAAAAAGAATTAGGAGCTCTCCAAAGAGAAAATAGATGAACTTGTAGCATCTGGATCTCAATTCCTAAAAGGAAATCAACTTCAGTTCAGTTAGGCTTAAAATGTCAAGTGTCAATGAGTACTCTTTAGCAGACCCAGGTCCAAATTCAAGTATTCAACTAACAACTAAAATGCTATTACAAGGTGGAAAGAGTATAGGTCATATAAAATATAGATATATATAACATTGCTTGGCCTTGGCAACAGGAAAGGGGACAACACTAGAACATCTGAAATCCCAGGTCCAAGGTCCCATTCAACCTTGGACCTTTATCAAAAATTCAAGACACTTAGGTGATCATTTGAGCCAAAGCCCTCATTGCTATGTTAAAAATCCGAAATTCCAAGAAGCAGTTTGTCATGAAGCAGTGAATCGATGAATGAAGAACCAAAATTCTCACTTACCATCTTGTTCTAAAGAAATTCTTCTCAGTGAAAAAGCCAGCTGAAAACAGCGGACGAGAGCTAGTTGACTGGATGTCTGTCACCAAAAGTGTGCATAAGTATTTAGGAAAATAGAATAACCGTCTTCTTCAATCAAATGGGAATGAAGTGCCATGAAGCATTGAATAGGTAAATTATTTGTACCTCATAGTATGAACAAGAAATTAATGAAAAGTAGCATTAAACCAAATGTTGAAATATAGGATTTTTCCTACTGTTCAAGGAACAAGTCTCAAAACCCACAGAAGTGAGAAGCATTAAAAGACCTAGTCTCCCATGTTTCCCCTTCTTTATCATTAAAATGCCAATACAACTATGCCGCCCTTGTGATATATTGACTGAATCACATTATAGCTCAGTTGAAAACTTCCATTTAAACCATTTAACCAGTTTCTAAGTCAGAGATATCAACTAAATAAAAGGTACTGAAAATAAAGATACAGTAGCTGCATCTGAAAAAGATGCCCAAAACCATATGTCAACACAACATCAAATAGATATATACAGACATGCATGAACTTTAAAATTGAAGGATCGAGGTTGAGGTTCCCACAGTAATTGAAAAACAAAATCGAAAATTGATCAAAATAGTATATTGAACCAGGCATATAAATTACATTTTGTATCTGTTCGATATTACAGGCATGATTTAATCAAAAGTCTCAAATATCTTAAGGTTCTTAAGGTCCAACATAGACATTTCTCAAAGTGCCACATGACAAGAATGGCATTTGTTTCTGCTACAGCCAAGACGACCATTAATGGTGCCCTTGGTCACAACCCATGCAACTGACAGTTATGTTTTTCCAAGCTTGGACACACAACAACTAATAGTAAAAGGTTTTTGTATCCCAAATCTTGGAGTCACCCAATAGCAGTTCTGAAATTTTAAAACCGATCCTTCCCAATCCCAATCCAAGTCTGCAGCAATAACCTCCTTCACATGTTTCAATTCTAGGGTGCAAACCTCAAATTCTCATAGCTTTGATCAGCAAACATCTGTATCCAAGTTGTACATTCTCCCACTAAGTAACTGTTACTTTTGTTGACCTCAAAGTATGATAAATCTATTTGCATACTCTTACAATTATGCACATTTGCTGAATCAACTGCTGTGTCCCCTAACAAACCCAAGTGGCCAATCTAGTGAGAAGAAACCAACTTTACCCCAATGTTGGGGCTTTGTATTTCCGAGTCATAAAAGTTGGCCCATAACTTACCCTCACATCTACCAGATAAACACTCCTCTACCGGATGAGTTCACCACACAATGAATATACAAAACTAAAAAACACAAGAAGGAAAGTATAGCTACATGGACATTATATATGAAGCATAAATTGTAGCTCGACCTGACCTTGGACCGTGTGAACAATAAGGCAATGTTATATGTATGGGCTATTGCCTCAAAATTGGCTGGGCTGTTTTCTGCATAAGTCGCCTGAACCCATATTGAAGAAAGCAAAAGACTCACTTGATGACTGCTCAACCGAAGGGATGCAAACTCCTGGATTATTTATAACAAAAAAGGAGTTGAAAAATGAAACTAACAGTGCAAAGAGAAACAACAAGTTTTATTTCCATGGGAGAAAAAGGTCAAAATTTTCTTACAGCTTTTCCATCAGTCATAGCACGCTTAAAGCTATATGATTCTGTATAAGCATGACCATTGGTTTCCTTTTTCAAAACCACATTGTCCTTTTGAACTTCAATTGTGGCTTCTGGATAATCTTTCTCATCATCCTCAATGGAGAAGCTCCCAACAGTTCCCTTCTTTGATGTAACAACCGGTAAAGAAACCTTAGAATTATGTTTATTTTGGTCTGAAGGACCCATCAAAGAAGGCATAAGCACAGTGGAGAAGACATGATGGGCTCCGATTCGTGTTTCAAGGTCCGGATGGGCCATTGCGAAGAGCAATTGATGAAATAGAGCATCAGGAAAGACCTGAGACATATTCATTAAATATCATATTTAAAAACTGCAGAATATGAGCATTGCGGGGCATAGTGACCAAGAAAAGTGAAGCTTGCCTTCTTCTGATATGATATGTTGGGTAAGGAGGAGATAATTTGTACAGTTCGAAAGACAGCAGTTATTGTTGTTCGAGCTGGGACAGTGGCGGTAGGAAAATTCTCCAAAACAATAGCCAGCATATCAAGAATAGGACCCACATCTCCAGCCTGGGAAAGCTGATAGGTTAGAAACATCATTTTCTGAGGAAGGGATAATTAGGAAAGCAGTCAGAATGAACATCAATTGAACAACAGAAAGAAGCACAGCAAACAAGGACCATCATTATCTATTTTTCATCAGTGCAGGAAAAAAAAAACCACAAAATAGATTTAGATAGAACCACCATCCAGAAGAAGAATGCTGGATAAGAATGCTACAAGACATTCAAGGAGTGTCCCAAACAAAGATCTTGAGAAACAAATTATGTCTTGACAACAAAGGATAACAGAAAAGGCAACACATTTATGATAAACTAGAGGAAATACAAATGTCACCACCAATAACATTTTTTTAGAATCAGTGAATGTGCCACTGAGGAGGATCATTTCTTAACATTTTTGGCATGTCATAAGAACCATAAATAACATAAAAAGCAGAAAAACTAGTAATTTTGGAAATATGTGGCCTCAATATGAAAATCACATGACGGGTGTGAGAAGTTCAACAAATATTGTTGTCACTTGGAAGGGTATTACAGAACTGAAATTACTTAAAGACACAAATTGTTCCACTTAGGTCCAATTTCACTGGAAGCTACATCTTCAACACAACAATAATTAGGTTGTTGGTAAATCCGTCTTTATTTTGTCCTAGTTATCTAGCACTTGGTTACCATTACAGAATCACGAGGTTTGACATTCGTCAACATTTGGAAATTTAATGTAGATTCTACGAAATCCAAAAATCAAAATCAGACACTAATAATGGCTGACATGATTAGAAAGGTGACAATCTGGCATCATCTTTAAATGATTCAAAGTTACGTAGTTAAAAGATTTAAAAGCTTGGCTCACAAGATTTAGAAGCCTCTTCAGAATGCACGTCTGATCTGAATACTGAAACAAATTTTGTAGGTCCCATATCAGACTCAATGAAAAGTCACCTTAAACCAATTTGTGAGCCATAAGAAAAGGAAGGTCAACAGTCCAAAAAATGTTCTCTATATCACTTCAACGCTGGTCAATTCATTTCCAAATTGGCAAGGCTACAGCAGCCAATAACATTCCTCTTGAGTTCCAGAAGCCCAACTATTCATTAGAAGTTGTAAAGCCACCCAAAAGTAAAAACCCACTTAGGAAGTGAAATTGAAACCCAGACCAAGGCTGGACTTGGCACAAGTTGCTTGAAAAAAGAAGCAGCCAAGTTTAGCATGCATAACAACAATAATTTGCAGTTTTTGATTGCTGATAATTCATCTCCTATATTAAGACTTTCTTCCTGATCACAATATTTGGCTGGACTTGGCAATTCTAAGTTGCTTGAATCAAAAGAAATTAAGCTGTGTCAAGTTTAGCATGCATAACAACAATAATTTGCAGTTTTTGATTGCTGATAATTCATCTCCTATATTAAGACTTTCTTCCTGTGGTATCTTTAGAATTGGGAGATGGCTCCTGTGTTTAGTTTTGGTAGGATATTGAAAGTGCCAATTCAACTCTCTTCATGGTTTTTTCGTGACTTGATTAGCTAATTATGCTTCATTATGCCTTATCAACAATTTCTATTATTGGCAGGCTAAATATGTCTCTTGAAACTTTCAATTCTTAAGAAATCTAATTAATAGAGAACCTATGAGCTTTTTCCTTTATTTCTATGTTGCAGGGGAACCCTTTTCTTCTCCTAATGTTGCTCATGCTAGGGTTTGGAACCTTGATACTTCAGGTGTCTTCACTTGTAAATCAACTTTTCATGATCTTACTTGCCTTCCATATAATCCCCTTTTCTATTAACTAAATTCATTTGGAAGACAAAGGTTCCTGCCCAGATTAAGGCTTCTATTTGATCTATGGTTCTTGATAAGATCAATATGAATGATTTCCTACAAAAATTGAGACCTTTTAAACCTATTTTTCGGGACAGTTGCATTATGTGTTATAAGGGCTCTAAAACAAGAAATCACTTGTTCTTATTTTGCCATGTTACATGGGAGATGTGGATTCAACTCTTTGCGATATGTGATAATCCATGGATTTGACCTAAAAATTCCGTGCAATTTTCTTTGACAAAGTTTACATGTTTTGGAGGGTGGAAGCATGTCTCTTCACTTTGGAGTGGTACTCTTAAAGCTCTTGCTTGTTGCATTTAGAACTTTCATAAATTCAATCATTGGTGTTTCTCTCTCATGACAGAACATTCTTTTTACGCTTCCTTAAGAATAAGTTATAGGTATTCAAAGATTATACTCTAAAGGAATTGAAGAGAGATTGTAAATGAGTTCATTAGCCATTTGTCCTTGTGCTTTTGACTTTGAGAATTTTTCATCATGTTCGTAACACCGACAAAGAAAAAAAAAATAGAGATAGAAAGAAAAAATAAAAAAAAACAAACAAACAAACAAACAAAACAAAACAAAGAAAATTTTGGTCAAAACCCATTCCCCCTCCAACTTATTCTCTCTCCCTCCCCCACTTTCTCTCACTCTCACCTCACCCGAAGACACATCGGCTCACTCTCACCCTCTCCCTCTCAGCTCACTCTCTTTCCGTCTCTCTTTGCTCTCTTCAAGAGCAACCAAGTTCAAGCAAAAAACCCACAAATTTAGGCTCTCAAACCCTCAAACAAACTTGAGATAGTGTGATTCTAGTGAGAGACTAAGAGTTCTAGAGAGAGAAACCTAGGGTTGGGTGACTCAACTTGAGGAATTTGGTTCAACCACGAGATTAAGGTAATTTTATCGTCATTTTCTTAGGTTTAGTTCCATTAATTACGAATTTGATTTTAATATTTGTAATTTGGGATTTTGGTAGAGAGAAAAGTTAAGAGTTTATTGTAGATCGACTTGGGGGCAAATTAGTGACTTCATTTGAGGTAAATCATCTCTATCAACTTATATTTGTGTTATTTATGCAAGTATTTGAATTTTAGGGTGAGAGTTAGAAGATTTAAATTGGGAATTTAGACCTAAGGTTTATATTATGTCGAAATTGGGAAAAATTTAAACTTGGATTATGATGGCCATTAGAAGGATTTAAACTTGGACTTGATGATGTTGAAAATCTAGGGTTAGAAAAATTTAGGGAAAAATCAACTAACCCTAAATTTGATCTATGATTAATGGTGAAATGCTGTTTATTGTCTTAGGTTGAGACAATCGAAAGTTTAGAAGAGATCAGCTTAACTTTGAATTATGGATTGGGAGTGTTAATCCCCCAAAAGGTGAGTGGATTGTATGTTATGCTTTAAATGAGTAAATATTTTATTTAATTTTCTAAAATTATTTTTAAAAAGATTTTGAATGGTTTTGTGAGTGAAATGTTCATATATATGAAATTGTTGTTATGTATCTAATTTGTTGAAAATGAATTATGTGTCTCGTTTATATCTATTATATTGCAAGTTTTGCTATTGATGACTTGAATTGAAGTTTGTATAGTTATATTGGTACATAAAATAGTTGAAAAGGAATGGTGTATGTATTGGCTTAGGGCGTGAGCCTGAACCCCCTATTAATGACTATAGTCATTCCCTACCATGGTGCGACCCAACAAGGCAATGTGGTGATGGTTTTATTAGACGGGGAGATAGTCGAGCTCATTAGATGCCTCTTTTGTCCCATTGGGCTAACTTGATTGCACCACCAGGGAGATCCCGAGCCAACACTAAAGTTAAGGGTATTTGATAAATATGAAATCTATGAAAACTACTTGGCAGTTTCGCCCTTGGTCACGGTAGGCAATGGTCGGACTTGTTATTTTTGACATTTCCCCTTTGTTTGGAAAGTATGAATTATTTTGAATGCATAAATTTTATCTCATCATGATAATTGGATTTAGTTGGAAAACCTTTACTTTTATGATGATCATTGGTGTATTTGATTTATGATTGAAAAGATTTTGGGAATATTATTTGACATATCCACACCCACTACTCATTTATTGTATAACATGTTATTCTGCTCACTGAATATTATTTATACACATTCCTCCTATTTCATTGTACAGAGGAAACGTAGGTGCGAGACATTTTGGCCGATTTCCGATACCAGAACTGGAGAGATTATTTTGTAGGAATCTAATAAATACTAGTTTTTGATTTTATCTTAGGATAATGGGCGCATAACCCTTAGGAGGAAATTTTTGTAAAGTGTTTGGAATTTTAAATTTGGTTATATTTTGTTGAACTTTCATCTTGGGAACTTGTGTGAAATTTTACATGCTGATTTTATGGACTTTCTACTTGGATCCCTTACGAAAGGATTTTCATTTGGTTTTTATGGATTTATTGTGAATCTTTGTGGACATGGATAGACCGTGTTGGTCTTTGCATGATTTGGATTGGATTTGGAAATGTCAAAATTTTGGTAAATGCCTTACGGTATTTAAAGACGTGGTGGGGATCACGCGTGTCCCAAGGTAACACGGCAGTTATCACGTGCTCGACCCTAGAGTCAGGGTGTGACAGTGTTGGCTTTTTGTATTTTTTTTTTCTTCTCACATTTATAGGTTTCTTTTCTATAAAAACATTTAAAAAGAACAACAATTATGTGCAAGCCAATTGACAAAACTTTCCAGCACAATCACTCTCCCCTAGTGATCCAATAATATCCATCTCAAGTCATACCACCTGATCTCCAAAATCTTCTTTCGGTTAAATATCAATTCATCATTTAGTTAGAAGATTAAATCATAAGAAAGACAAGTAAACAGATACCTTATTTGAGAGCTGTGCTATGCAGTTCTCTAATGCTGACTGGAGATCAGCATTTGTTCTATCTATACCTACTCCCGAGCTCAACGCTTCAGCTGAATATTGCATGCATTTTCGTAAGTGTTTGATCAAGTCAGCTATTGCACCAGTAATAGCAGCTGATGCTTGCTGCTTCGCAGTCTGAGCAATAAGGATCACACAATTAAGGATATTGATTTGCATATATGGCTGTTTGACAACATTCTTATGATCCAAATGCTTGACCAAGATAGACAGTAACAAATGGGAATTTTCTCCTGCTAATCACATATATCAAGGCTAGAATCAGTACATAAAGAGGAAAACATAAAAAGGGGAAATCATCAGCTTCCCATGTCAAACCTTTTTCTTCCAGCAAAGACTGCAAATACATTAGCACAGAATAAGCAACTCCATTTTCCAAGGACCACTGGTTCTCAGCATCAAAATTATGAAAAAGGGGTTCAAGCACACGCCTCACTGTCGTACCTTCCTTTGCCAAACCAGCCATATTGCACAAACAAACCTTTGACCAGTAAGAAGGGCTCTTAGATGTATCCCTATTAGAAGCAACATAATCCCAGTAAACTACAAAGTCTAGTGATTTTGGTGAAGGTGAGATATCTAAATGAGTAAATAAGGAAAACCTGAATGAGTAGATAAGGAAAACCCGAGGCTTACATTGTCAGGTCCAATCCAGAATTATCATTACTCTTAAAACTGGCAATCTTCTTAATCATATCTGGGAAAGATGACACATGAACCTCTTCCTTTAATACACCTTGAACCCACTGGTCCTGGGGATGCAAATATTGTCCATCTTGCTTGGCCATGTAATTCTCCAAAGTCACCGATATGATCTAACTCGTGATGAAAACAAAAAAGAAAAAAGAAAAAATGTTATCTCAAAAACCTCCAGAAAGCAGAATCATCAGAGTATTTCCTACTCTTACATATGAAAATATCATTCTCAAAAAATGGAACTTAATTCCAAACCAGAAGCACTCTCATTTAATGATGATGAACACAATGTCCCCCACCCGCCTAGTTAAAAAAAGAAGAAAAACTTACTTTGTCAAAGTCCATTGATATGTGTGAATGTTCACCCATGAACCATACCTAGTAATATTACAAGGGAAACAAACAAGTGATTTTACAAGTATAATGGCATCAACCACAAATCATATGGGAAAAAAGAAAAGAAACAACCTGGGTAATATAGACAGATACAATGAAGTAAATAAACACCAAAAGTGCAATCATAATGATATATGAAACTTAATCACACAGTATAATTGAATTAGTGTAATCTCTAAATAAATATTCATTTTAGGAAATGGGATAAATTCCAAATTAAGTTACGGTTGAGGGAATTGAGAAAGCTTTTATTAGTTTTTCTCCAAATCTACTCTTAATGCTCCAATAATGACTTCCACAATTTTCTAAAAGCTCTCTCAACTGCTCCTTAACAAGGGGAGAGATTAAGGATAGTGTAGTCAAATACTTTTACAATTGAGGCTATTAAATATCTTCCTTAATCCAAGTGCAAAACCTTAAACAACTAATATAAGGGAACGAAGAGAGTAATAACTTGGAAAAGAACAGTTGTCTGGATGACAAAATTTTGCAGTATCTTATCTAGTCCGAGTATTCCCACTTCAAAATGGAAGAAAAGTTTCAAGAATATATTCCTTCACTAGTTTCCTCCTGTTCCTCAGCCAACCAAATTTCGTTGTCAACATTGATACCAGTGACATTTGAATCAATTTTCACTCAAAAAGTGCTATCACTACTTTCCGAGGTCTATTCTGATGCACTACTCCATTTGAATCAATTTTCATTAATAGGCACAAGAAAATCAGCTAAGTAGACATCACAAATTTAGTACTAGTGGCCATCTTGTGCTATTCAATCTGCATATTTTATGGGAAGGAGGAAAGAAGACAACTGAACACTTGATGAACCATTAATAAATGGTCAATCTCCCTTTTATGCATCTGAAAGCCTTTTTTCAACTATTACTGATGGTTTCTTTTGACAAAGTATCTTCATTCGAGTTGGTTTCCCACATAAAAAAAGAAAATTATAAGATCTTCTCCAATAGCAGGAAGATGTCCTAATCCATTAGCTAAACCAATCAAAAGTAGAGCAAAAAGAAAACATGGCCTCAAGGATATAAATTGTATTTGGCAGAAATACCTAGCAGCATTGAACATAAACAAGGTGTGCTTCTCCAAGAGACTATAATGCATATACGAGAAACAAAGTGCTTCACTAGACAACCATGAAACTAGAGAAATAGATCATACCATGAAAGCCAAAGCTTGCAGCCCTGCTGACCGTAACCGTAAAGCTCTTTCATCATCTCCAACTTCTTGAGCCAATTGGCAAAGTTTAGGAATGAGACCCTCTAAGTTGAACATGTGCGCACTATCTATCTACTTTTATTGTAAAAAAAGGTCAGCACCAAACACTCACAAGATGAAGACATTGAAAAACTGAAGAGCTTCTGAGAAAAAACATGGTTAATGTTGATGATATAGGTCTCTCTCATCTACATTAACTTGAGCATGCATATGGCATCTATATACCTTATATAAAGCCGAAACATGAGAAGCCACAAGGCACGATCTTGAAAGAATTGTGTTTTTATTTTTTATTCAAATATATATTCAAATGTTTCAGTTACTAAATCTCATAAAAATAGCCATGCACAGACTATGGCATTCAGAAGTTATCTCTCATGATACTTAAGTCAAAAAAATAATGATACTAACAAATCATGTCATAAAAATTTTTTAGATAGACATTGTCCAATTTTAAAGTTGACTGTTTTTTGTACAGGATAGCCTGCTAGGTTAAGTATATATATGGCACATACAAGGCCTCAACCAGGACCTAGAATTCAGCAGGTGTTAATGACATCTTTCAAATCAGATAAGTGACTTGGCATATTTCCACAAGTCTATCACATCAACTATTACAACTTAATTGAAATGAAACACAGTAGAAACAAATTAAACTGAAGTCAGAAATACTGCCCATGCATGCCTAAGCCAAAAGAGTATTTAGGGGTCAAGAAGGAAGTCCATGACCATCCCTATCATTAATGACTTCCAGCTTCTCCTTTCCAATATTCATACACACATGCACACACATACATAGTATACGCTTCTAGATTCAGAAAGCTTTATAGCAAGGGCTTCATGCTACCTTTCTGAAATGCATACTTGATGTGAAAATTTAGCTTTCTTAAAATGACTCATGAGACATAACTAAAAGCTCTTATATCCAGAAGATATGCACCTGGCTATTTATAAAGTCAACAAGCCTACTGCAACCCAAAATCCGCATTTCATCCTGCCGGGTTTGTTCTAGAAGAGTCCGAATGATCCCCAATAAACTGCTAGCAAATAACGGTCTGCAAGAACAGAAGGCCTGTGGTGAATGTCATCACAGAGAATAGAGGAAAATAGGTATATATATATGGAGAGTAGAAATGAAAAAGAGGCAAACAAACTCATGGGTATATAGACTTTTTCCAACACTAACTAGTTTGGTACATAGGGATTACTAGAGTTGTATGACCATCAAGGTAATTAAATGGTTATGGTCACAAAAGGAGAAAATATTAATAATAATTTAGAGTCATGCTCCAATTGTTATGTTACTTTACAGCCCTTATGGCTGTTGTGCCCTCAGCTCTAGTCCATGTGCGCAACCCTAGATACCAGAAACAGATAGAGAATCAATTAAATGCTCTGCATTACTCTTATGTAGTCAACAACAACAACAACAACCACACCGAAAACAGAAACAACAAAAAGGAAAAGGGATAATCACATATGCGGTCCTACACTTTTACCCATTTTCTGATTTAGTCACTAATTTAAAATTTTTTTTCTAGAGCCCTAAATGTGTAGTGTTGATTACAATTCTAACCTTATATTAGAATGATTAACAGAACATAAGTTTCAGAGTTAAATAAGCCCCATGGCATCCTACGTTAGCATTAACAAGGTGTCCTACATGGCTTTCATCAAACTCAGAGGCAGTTGATTCTGATCCACCAGAAAATTAAGTTGGATCTCCAGCACTGGAGTTGAGATCACTAGCACCAGAAAGTCAACTCCATTGAAGACAATAGAAGCTCAACCGAAATCGTTGTTACCATTTCCAATCTTCAAATTCATAGGGGAACAAGAACATCATGGAAGTTCTCAAAGGAAGCTCCAAGACTCTCTCTCGACAACAGAGCAATCGTAGAAGCCAAAATATGTCTCTATCCACAAGAGATCTGTACAAGTCATACGGGAAATTTCCATTTCTGACAACAATGACAATTAGCAAAACTCACCTAGCGTCATTGCAGGACTTATGGGACTCAAACCGTTACAGAGCATCACAAAATCAAAGCAAGTGAAGGAAGCTGAACTTCAGAGATCGACATGGAAAATCAGACAGAGGAATAGAGAGGGGAAGAAGGCAAATCATCAGCAGAGGAAGAGCTTTTTTGAGCCAGAGGAGTTCCATGTTAAAACACATGCTTTTTGATATATGGAGAAATCCAAGAGAGGTCGAAGATGAGAGGTATTGATGAATCAGAGTAAGATTCAGAACCTTTAAAGCAAATACAAGAAGCTCTGTAGCTCAAGGGTCCTCTTCACATGAAGAAACATCCAGACCAGTTCAATTGACAAAACATCATCTATGATCAGACTTCTTCATCATTGGAATCCTTGACTTTGGTGGTGAAACCGTCAAAATCGCAGCATAATTCTCCAACATCAAGTTTTAAATTGGGAGTCAAATCTGATGAGAGAGAGAGAGAGAAAGAGTTGAGATTGATCAAAATCAAGGATCTAGCTTCATGGTATAGCTTTCTCTATTTTGGCATTATTGTCACAAGCCACAACCGCCTAGGACTTTTATTTTGGCGTCTCTTAAAATATTTTGGATACAAGGTTGATGTTTCAAGGAGTACTGCAACTATCTGTTGCTTTTGGTAAGTATTGCTTTCCCTTGATACTCTTGATGAACAATTCAGCAGAAAATGGCTTCTACCCAACTGATGAGTATGGATTTAACTAGGAGGCATCACTTAACCCATCACAGCTGCTGAGTACAAAGGACAAGCTTGATCAAATAACACTAGTTCTTATGATCAGCATATATTACATAGGAACCAATGCCTAATCCTCTCTAACTGACATGGTGCATCTCACTCCATGAAATTGATCTTTGACGAGGCAACACAATATCCATGTATACTCATCTTCATACGACTGTTCTGCTAAACTTGACATCAATTATGTATATGTATTCTAGGTATGTTACCAAGCAACACTCTAAATATATAAAAAGGGATCCCTTTGCTGCACAAACTTACATGTTCCAAGTGTACTCAATAGAAATAATGCCAACTGAAATTTATCAAAAACCTATAAGTAGGTAAGAAAAGCCACCTCCTAAAGTAGTTTAAATGAATAAAACAAAATTGATGCAACTGATTCAGTTTTAACATGAAAGCACTGATCCGATATTATTACACTGGACCACCACTTCATATTATCCTAAAACTAGTGCTTGCATATAACCCTAGTACTCTAGATTGTTGAGAGTAAATGATCATGGACTGCAGAAATAATTTGAAATCTAAGAAACCAAAACAAGAAGATGCTTGTAAATAAAAGACACTAAATGACATGGATTAATAGGTTCCAAGAGATAAACATTGTAAATAGAATACAATTCAGTTTCGTCAAAAGACTGAAAAAGATCAAACTTACATCTGCTCCTTACATGAAGATAGCATTCTTCTGTATACGCACAAGACCACTTTTACAGAACCAAAATGCTCATTCCTCAGACCTTTGTAACATTTCTTCTCAAGATATTCTGTAATCTGCAGAAGGAAATCATGAACAAACATGAGACACTATGAAGAGTTCAACAATGAAATTGGGACTTATGGCTTGTTGGCTGGAGGTGGGTAACACAATTTGAAATTATTCACATTGTTAGAATCTCAATCAATTAAAATTATTCCTCTTATGGATAGATAAACTGACCAATTCCTCAGATACTATGTCAGTATTAATGGGGCTCAAACTCAAAGTTTCCACCTTGGCATGGTGGTGTAGTAACAAATTGAGCTACTACCCCAAGAAACAGCATAATTTTTTTTTTCTTTCTTTCTTCTCTTCCTTAAAATCACAAAAAGAATTTTAGGATATTAAGAAATACAAAGAAAAGCACATTTAAGCTCCAATTCTATCTTTTGATCCATGAAGATACATTGACAAAGCAACAGAAGAACCCAAATCCAATAATCTTGGCCTGAATAAATTACACAAAACAAGAAGGAAAAAAATACCCCCTCCCAACCCTGTCATTCTTGTCAAAACTACAGTGTAACAGCCCAGGATTGAGCTGAACCAAGCAATTGGGTGTTTACATGTTTGAAAGCAATTGATGGAAAATTAACTAGACATATTCAACAATCATTTGCAGGTTTAATTTTTGAGAACTTCATACATAAAAATAAACAAATGACCTTACCTTTGGTACTCGCAATGGGTTCTTCGAAGCATATTCACAAAGTTTCCCAATTTTCCTATCATTTGGTTCAGCATCCTACCAAAAGATCATTAAAATCAACAGGTAAAAACATGAGCCACTATATCATCACACAAATATTACTACAACCTAACTTTGAACTCAAACCGTCAACGTAAGAACAGAGAACACAAAAAATAAATAAATAAATAAATAAAAAATCGAAAAACTGTCCACACATCTCTAAGGCCTGCTAGTAGTCCTAAGACAACGAAATAAGCAACAGGATGAGAAGAGCAGCTCATATTTGTAAACTTGAATTTAAAAAATTCAAGATCTATACAATTCCGAACCCAATGGTAAATAAAAAATGCTGAACAAAGATAGTCTATCTCAATATTCTAATTTAGCAAAAACATATATATGTATATATATATATATATATATATATGTAGTAGTCACTATATGCTAGAAGGGCTGAAAAAGCAAAGCAATTGGGAACTTCACTTTAAAATGCATATGAAAAAACAATAATCTAGTCGCGTGGGGGCTGGGACTGTGTATAGACATAATACAAACATGGGCAAACTCTGTAATTTCCTTTAAAACTCATGAACTCATGGATTCAAGTGAAATGGTTCAAGTCACTGACCTGAGACTTGGGAAAGATCTCTCCAAGCAACTTCTTGTATCTTTATATATATATATATGTAGTAGTCAATCAAAACTATATGCTATAAGGGCTGAAAAAGCAAAGCAATTGGGAACTTCACTTTAAAATGCATATGAAAAAACAATAATCTAGTCGCGTGGGGGGTGGGAATGTGTATAGACATAATACAAACATGGGCAAACTCTGTAATTTCCTTTAAAACTCATGAACTCATGGATTGAAGTGAAATAGTTCAAGTCACTGACCTGAGACTTGGGAAAGATCCCTCCAAGCAACTTCTTGTATCTTTTTACAGGCTGGCGGGAGCGTGCCCGCATTGAAGGACAGAAGAAACAGAGGTTACCGCAGGCGGGCATGACCCGCCTCGACATAACCCCCATTTTGCAAAGAAGACAATCAAAACCCCTAACCTGGTAGAAACCAAAAACCAATAGCCCAATGAAACTCATTGACCCATTTGACAAAATCAACAAATCAATCCAAAATGACTTGTAAAAGGCCTTTGTCGAGTGATTTCAAAAACTGGGCATGACATGATTTCAAAAATTCACACAAAAATAGATTCAAAATTCACAAAGATTGAACCAAAATTCGCAGAAACAAAAACCACCCCACTTATTCAGATTCCGAAATTTTCCTACCTTGACAACATTAAACTCCCGAAATCCCCAAAGGAAGAACCTGAAAAAAAGAAGATCAGCAAAGAAACAATTCGGAAAGCAACAATTTAAATCAAGAATTGCTGAGAAATCAATAAAATATGGGTGAACCAGAACTCAACGTGAGAAGATGAAAAAGAAAAGTAATTGGCCAAATTGGAGGGTGAAAATTGGGGGTAAATATGAATACCAAAATAAGGAGATCGGAAGCAATAGGGCTGTTTCAGAAGAACGTGAGGCTTCAGAATCTCCCCCAACAGGCGAAGGCCTGTACTCTCCGTCCCTTCAATAATTATTACGACGAGCGGGAGACCGAAACAGAGTGTGTGTGTGTGTGAGAGAGAGAGAGAGAGACAGAGGGAGAGGGAGAAGAGGAAGAGATTCTGTTAAAATAAATAACTTCGAATTATTTGATTAATTTTGTTTTCTTTATCCAAATTAATTATTCGGTTATTAAATAAATTAAATATTTCCCTTCCCCTTTTCCATACACACCAGTGATTGGACCCGCGTTAATAATGTAAATTTTAATTTTTTATTATATAAATATTTATTAAATTTATAATTAATTTAATATCTAAATTAAATTATTATTTAAATCAATAAAAAAATATAACGTATATCAACAATAAAAAAAAAAATTAACTACTTTAACTCTAAAAAAATAATAAATGAAATAAAAAAAAAAGATAACATGTTGAGTAAAAAGTAAAGAGATAAAGAGATAATCATCTATGGGTTCCTAAAAAAATAAAAGAGAAAAAAACTTATGTTAAAAATCGAACGATTTAAGAGAGAAAAGGGTTAAAAATAAAAAATATATATATTTGAATGGAAAGAAAAATAAAAAAACTGTGATTTCAAAATAAATACACGATTATCTATGGTGTCAAAAAAATAAAAAGAGAAAAACTTCTGCTAAAAAAAGTCAGAAGAATAAAGTTAAATAAAAAAATGGATAAAAAAATTAAGGATCTGAATGGATAAGTATAGTCCAAAATGAGAAAAAACTTATATCTAAAAAAGACGAACAACTTAAAAGGAAAAACAGGGTAAAAAAAGAGCAAGAATTTGAATAAAAAAATTGTGATTTAAAAATAAAGGAACGACTATCCATTAGACCAAAAAACTAAAAGGGAAAAAACCTAGATCCAAAAAAATAGAAAACTTAAGAGGAAAATAAAAGCTGGATTAAAAAATAAAAAAAAGTAAGAACCTGAATGGGAAAAAAATAAAAAAGGTGCAACATAAAAATAAATGAACGATTATCAATGGGGCTAAAAAATAAAAGAAAAAAACTTATGTCCTAAAAAGACGAATGACCTAAGTAAAAAAAAAAAAAAGGTTAAAAAATCGAATAACACCAAGTAGTTAAAAAAAGATGAAGTCTCCAAGCCAAATAAAAGCGTAAGGACCTAATTTTTTTTTTTAAAAAAAAAAAGTGTAGTCTCAAAAAAATGAATGATCTAAACCCAAATAAAAAAAAAAAAAATTGGTCAAAAAAGTGCAAGGACCTAAATAAAATAAACATAATGGATTTCCCCAAAGCCAAAGGATCTAAGTAAAAAAAAATTCGGGCAAAAAAAAGTGAAAGAATTTGAACGAAAAAATTAACAGGACCTAAATTTAAAAAAAAAAAAAAACACAGCGAGGTCCTCCCAAAAGACGAAAGACCTAAGTGAAAAGAAAAAGAAAGCGGGCATAAAAAAGCACAAGAACTTGAATGAAAAAATTAACAGAAAAAAATAATAGGGACCTAAATGAAAAGAAAAACATAGCGGGATTCTCCAAAAAACAAAAGATCCAAATGAAAAAAATCGGATAAAAACAAGTAGGAGGATTTGAATGAAAAAAAAAATAGTAGCTTCTAAATAAAAAAAAAATAGTGTGGTTCCCTAAAAGATGATGGACTTAAGTAAAAAAATAAATAAATAAATAAATAAAGAAGAGAGAGAGAGAGTGAAACCTGATAAAAAGACACAAGGACTCGAAGGAAAAAAAATCAATGGGGAAAAATTATGGGATCCTAAATATATATATATAGTGAAGTTTTCCAAAAAATGAATGACCCAAACGAGAAAAATGGACAAAAAATACAAGAACTTGAATGAAAAAAAAATAAAAAAATAACAATTGGGGTACTTTGGTCGTTAAAAAAAAGCGGATGAACAATATTTATGGAGTCCGGAATGAAAAAAAAAAAAAAAAAAAAAAAAACATAGAGAGTTCTCTAAAAGAGGAAAGATCCAAGCAAAAAAAAAAAAAAAAGAAATAAAACAAAAAAATGTAAGGAGTTGAATTGAAAAATATATAAATATATATATAGCAATGTGGTACTTTGGTTATTCACAAATAGGTTGATGAATAGTAGCACACAGTAACAAGTGCATGAGCAGTAAATGTGGAGTCTTGAATGAAAAAAAAAATTAGAGGAGTTGATTTAAAAAAGAAAAAAGATAGCAATGGGGGCACTTTGATCATTCACAAAGAGACGGATGAACAGTATCACATAAAGGATCCCCAATTGGCGTTTTATATAATAAGGTGAAAAAAAAAAGACCTAGTGTTTTCTAAAAGAGAAAAAACCAAAACAAAAAAATGAATAATAAAAGTAAGCACTAAAACGAAATTGAAAAAAAAAAAAAAAAAAAAAAGAAGATAACAATGGATACTTTGTTAATTGGATTTTGGATACTATTCATGAATAGTTGGTCATTCACAAAGAGGCGGATAAACAGTAGTACATATAATATCCTCAATTGGCACTTTATATAATAGGATAAAAAAAAAAGATATAGCGTTTTCTAAAAGAGAAAAGATCAAAGCAAAAAAAATAGATCATAAAAAAGTAGGGAGTAGAGGGAAACAAAAAAAAAGAAAAAAAAACGCAAGGACTAAAATGACATAAAAAAAAGTAATAGGATTAAAAAAAAAAGATATAGTGTTTTCTAAAAGAGAAATGACCAAAGCAAAAGAATGGACAAAAAAAAAATAAGGACTAAAACAAAATGAAAAAAAAAAAAAAGAAAAAAGGACTAAAATGAAACAAAAAAAAAGTAATATGTAAAAAAAAAAAGGCACAGCATTCTCTAAAAGAGAAAGGATCAAAACGAAATAAATGAACAAAAAAAAAAGCAAAGACTAAAACGAAACAAAAAAAGGAAAAAAAAAAAAAAAGAAGATAATAAGGTAAACTTTGATAATTGGATTTGGGATAAAAAAAAAAAAAAGGACTAAAACGAAACGAAAAAAAAAGAAGAAAAAAAACAAGGTCTAAAACGAAATGAAAAAAAGTAATGGGTAAAAAAAAGATATAGCATTCTCTAAAAGAAAAATGATCAAAAGTGAAAAAATGGACAAAAAAAGGAATAAACGGAAATTAAAAAAAAAAGAAAAAAAAGCAAGGACTAAAATGAATAAAATGAAAAACAGAAAAGAAAAAAAAAAAGAAGATAACAAGGATACTTTGATAATTGGATTTGGGTATTGTTTATGAACAATAATCCCAGGTGGCTCTTTAAATATATAGGTAATTTCCTTTTTTCATTTTTCTTTTCATTTTTTTAATTATCACATGGTGGCTCTTCTTTTGAATGCATAAGCATATGCCCCCACACATGAATCTATTATCATTAGACCAAATTTTATTTAAATCTTATTTAAAGTTACTTTCTAACAATAAATTTTAATATTTTTCTAAATATTATTTTTAAAATTTCCATGATTAGAATTAAAATTGCAATATCAATATTAATTTTAATTTTAAATACAATAGTAATGAAAATAAACCTATTTCCTTTTCTTTTTTTTTTTTATTTAACACATGGTGGCTATTCTTTTGAATACTTAAGTATGGAGTGAGAGGATATTCAAACTCATTAAATCAGAAAAAATATATTACTTTCATTTAAATTTTTATTTACAATTACAAAATATATATTTATTCTTATTCTCTCTCCAATTTTCCCTTTAAAAAATAATTAAGTACCTTTATTTTAGTCCCAATGAGAAGAATATTAATTTTGCTTACCGAAATAAACTCATATATTGGGATTATGCATAATCAAGATTTAAAAAGTTAATTATTTTAGTCCAGCAATAAACAATCTTTTTTAATTAATTTATCTAAAATAAAAAGTTAATTTTCAAAGATTACTTATTTTGGTTTATATTTGTCACTACCTAAGTGTTACTTCATAACCACTAAATACTAAATTTTAATTGATCTAGTGCCCGATATAATTAAATGTGTGTGATTATGTTAGGAAATATATTACATCTCAAAATTAAATTAATTATTGATTTGAATTTAATATATATTTGATTTTCTTTATTTTTATCTCTTATATTAATATTATTTTTTATATTTTTAATTTGGTATCAGAGCCCATTTGAAAAAAAAAAAAGTTATCTACTCGACGCTTTCAAAAGATTTCTGATCCATTTTGGAAAAAGTGCTCTTCAATACACACCTGCATACATATCCAAAATACTTCTAATTCATTATGTAAAAGCTGCTCTTCAATATACGTCTGCATGCATCTCTAGAAAACTCCTGGTCGTTTTAGAAAAACTACTCTTCAATATACACTTGCATGTGCCTCCTACTCCATTTTGAAAAGGTTGTTCTTAAATTACACCTATTGTATCTTTTAAATTTAAGTGACTTTTATTACACTACGTTAAATTTGAAAAGAGATTAAAAAATATATTATATATTAAAATTAAATCAATTATTGATTTAATTTTAATACATATTTGACTTTTTATATTTTTTATATTTTTATATTCATAATAACTGTTTCTATATTTATAATAATATGTTTTCAATATAAACCCAACTAATAATTCAATTGAGGCAAGAGAGTATTGTTGTTCATATTATTATATTACTCTCTATTTTTAACATAATATTAAAATCATGTTAATCTATATTTTATATTCATATTATTTTTATATTTTTAACTGATTACAATAAAATTGAAATGTTAGATTTCTAGTCATTTGAAAATTTATACATTAAAATTTAATTCAAAAAAACTTGATTGAGTATTAAAAACGAAAAAAAAAAGATTTAATAAATTTCTTTTTTTTTATCAATATATTCTTATTTGGAAGATTACCCTTTAGAAATCATTTTGTTGGATGTGGGTTTTGACTCAATAGATCTGGTTTCTTGTAACTCGAACGGGTACTCGATGAAGTGGCTCAAAACCTGCAAAAGACAGTTAAAAAGTATTCCGGCGGGAAAGATTCTTATGCTCAAATCAAAAAAGAGCGATTTTCGAAAAAAATGAAAACAGACTCAAAGAGGAATGGAGGACGGATCTTCATGTGATTGTGTGCCTTGTGTAGAGTCCCGAAAACTTATCTGGTGGTGATATACCGAAAGCTTTTATAGGGAGCATCATAAGGGTCGTGTGCATTTGAGGCGTTACAATTTTAGTTTCCTTGCGAGAAGATAAAAAAATTTCAGAATTCAAACGTCAGAAATTTGAAATCGTTATCGTTTAAGAAATTTAATTATACGGGGTGATTCTTTGCCTTATCGAGTAGATTTTCAAGGATTTCCTTCGTTTCCGGGAGATACATTTCATACTGAGATATGAAACTTAACCAAGGTGAAATTCAGTTGAGTGCCACTATTTAGGAATCGAAGTGGTCAATACCTTAGGTGTTTGATAGTTATTGACCAGATGGAAGGGGACTACCGTTCGATCTTACCAAATGCACTTATGGATCAATTATATGGACCTCGTCGAGGGTTAACCGAACAGCGAATGAGATATCATGAATAACATATCTTTTCAGTGGGTCAGGACGACATGGCCCATTCAGGGAGATACATCCTATTGGTGGAACAGGACAACATAGGTTCATATATGCTTAAGCGAATTAAATATATTGAATCACATGCCTTATACTGACTATTGGATATCTTTTGTATTATGAATTGAGTTATTTGAATAGGGTCTCATCACATTTAATATTTCGCCTCTGTCTTTCTTTTATAAAATAATAGAAATTTTGAAAATATTAACTAAAAACAAAACTTGCATCTCATTTCAATTGGTACTTAAATTCTAATTAAGATATTGACAGAGAATTCAAATTAAAATGTTGATTTTTGAATGTCAGTTGTAATAAATAAAAAAATTTTAGTTTAATATTTTGTTTCATATAAAATAGTAATGGGTAAAACTTAATATGCTTTAAGTTTATATTTAACATTTTGTATTCATTAATTTGATAAATAGAATTGGTATTCATGGAGAGGATCTTTCATTTTTACACTATGTTTTTCTTATATAGTGATTAGAATTAAATTAATCTCATAAAAATAATGAAACTCCTTTATAATTTCAACCTTTGTTGTTGAATGCAATAAAAACTACGGAATGAAATTTTAACTTTATAAAAAATAAAAGTTTATAAATTGATAAAAAAAAATTTTCATTGGACTCGTAATTTCTTTCTATTAATGCTATTAGATAACAATTTGAAAATGAAACTCCAATTATATTTGGGACCAAATGAATCCCATAAAAGTTTTTCGAATCTTTCTTTTCTCCAAATAATTCATTTTTCCAAATGAATATTACAAAATGCATTCCCCTAAAATGAATGTTTATTTTAAGAGCTTAAATTTTTAAAATAAAATATTACTAATTATTTTATATTTTAACACGTATAAAATTTTGATAATTATATAAAAAAGTTTTAAATTATCTATGAACTTTGTTAAACATGATTGCCACCGCACATTAAAAGAATATAAGATGAGATTATTACATTAACAAAAATGTAATGATCAATGCCCTTTTATTGAATATTAAAAGTATATATATCGAAATTCTCTCGATATTTATTATATTTATACACAAAGCTTATGTTTGTAGACTATTTATATATTATTAAAATATTAAATTATTTTTTATTATATAAAATTTAAATTTTAAATTATAAAATTTGAGAAAAAGAGTTATGATTATTAAATAATAAAATATATTGAATTGAAATGGGGGTGAGGGAATTGGAATGGTTGGTGCCGGTGTTGAATGGGGCATCTGCTCACCACATGCATGGCCATGGCCATGATCATTAATCAGCAATTTTTAATTAATTATACGTCTTCAGCTGACTTTGACATCATCCCCACAACTTTTATTTTCTATTTTGAAAGCTCCGCCAGGCCTTCCTTCTATTTGACTCGCCTCCCTCCTCCATATTAATTTCTAAATATTCATCGTAGCAGAAGAGACAGCAGACAAGGAAATCCAGCTGACAGAAGACAAAAATGAAAGCAAATCCTTCACGCTCAAGTGTCACGTCATCCGCTAATATTAGGAAACCGAATAAATTATATTTTATATATGATGAGTAGTATTAAAAAATTTTTTATTAAATATTTATCCTTTTAAGAATTTTTTAAAAAAGTTATGAATTTAACATTATATATATGTAATTCTTTCCGTGCGTTATTAAATAAATCTGAAATTTAGTTTATTTTTATTAAAGAAAATTATATTTTATGTAACTATCAGATTATATCATTTGTATCAAATATTTATTTTTATTGATAAATGCCCACGTGAGACAGTTTTACCAATAATAAAAAGTTTGAAATTCAAAATGAGGGGTAATAGGTAGTTACCCACTACCCCATTTCTCCCATATTTTCTCTCTAAATGACTCATACGGGAGTTTGATTTTCTTATGCGAAAGGAATTAACAATTTCTTAATTATGGTTGGTGAAAATGATTGAGTCTTGAGAGATTCATTAGAGAGAAAATTAATTATTGAGTAGAACAATTAATAGTGAGGGATTTTCTGATCATTTACGTATCATCGGGTTTAAGAGTTGGATCATTGTGGTATTGTGGTGATAGTTCGATTATTGTGACTATCATCCCGATTTTGAGAAATTCGTATTCAGAATTCGCGGTTCCGATTATTTTCTGCATCACCGATTGAGGTATATCCCGAACTCAAACTTATACGGTTCTGAAAAATTTATTTGTTACTTTCGCTGTGTGTATGTGTCACAAAAATTTTTAAAAATTTTAATTAATTAAAATATATTAACAGTTTGATTAAAAATTGATCAATTTATGATGTTATAGAGTATTATAAAATTTAATCCATGTGATCCTTAATTTATTACTCGATCTAACTTATTTGCTGTCATCCTATAAATTTTTTTTCTTTACTATGTTAATTTATAAGAATCTTGCCTTTGTCATAATTTTTTTTAAAAAAAATCTAAATGTATGCCACGCAAGGAGAATAAAAAGAACGTATTTAGTTAACAAAGTAGTAACAATCAGAGAAAAAGGATTTTATATTTCATTCACTGAAGAATATACATATATGTATATATTTATATATATTATTACCAATATATAAAACGGGAGTTGGGGTAATCATTTACGTCACTGTTCATGCATTGAATTATCAAAATACCCCGAACCTTATTATCTTTTTTTTTTTTTTTTTTTTTTGTTTGTTCAACTGTTCATGCCACAGGCAGGTTACTATTCACGTCACTGTTTATGAGCTGAATTACCAAAATATCCCAGCCTTGTTATCTTTTTTTTTTTTTTCATTCAAGTGATTATATTTTTTTGAGTCAGTTTTTTTTTTTTTTTTTTTTTTGCTTGGGTCCTTCCCACTGTTCATGTCACTGGCGCTTATTGTTCTCGCAATTTTTTTGGGAGGCCCCACTGATCATCCCGTATTTTTGAAATGTTACTATCTTTTTTATTTTTTCATTTAAGTTGTCGTAATTTTTTGAGATCCCGTTATTTTTTTCTTTCTTACACTTTTTTGACTCTTATACTTTTGGGACCCTATTACTTTTTTTATTTAATTCAAGTCCTTTGCATTTTTTGAGTTTTTCTTTTTTTTCAGGTTCTTTGCACTTTTTTGACCTACTATGGTTTTTTTTTTTATTTTTTAATTCAAATCCTTTGCACTTTTTTTTGAAACCCTGCTGTGTTTTTTTAGCCCTTTACACTTTTTTGGACGCATTTTTTCGCTTGGGACCTTTGTTTTTTGTGGGGCACACTTTGGTCTTTCTTTTATTTTTTTTTTTCATTCAAATCATTACTTTTTTTAACCCATTAGGACACTTTAGATTTTTTTTTCTCATTCAAGTTCTCATACTTTTTTTATTCTTTTTTTATTCTGCTCTTTCGTCTTTTTAAGACCACAATTTTTTTAAATTTAAATTCTTACTCATTTTTTAATCTTTTTCTTTTCTTAGGTCCTTCGTTTGTATGAGATCACACTTTTTTTTCCCTTTCAAATCCTTTCACATCTTTTTTACCTTTTCTTGGGCTTGGGTCCTTCATCTTTTTGATATATAGATTTTTCCCTTTTATTTTTTTGATCCTACGAATAGTCGTCCATTTATTTTTAAATCGTAATTTTTTTTTATTTTGTCATTCAAGTTCTTTCTTCTTTTTTTTTTTATTTTTTAACTCAACTTATTTTTTCTCTTATCTCCTTCGTCTTTTTTGGATATATGTTGTTTTCCTTTTATTTTTTTTGTCTTACGGATTATCATCCTTTTTTTTTAAATCGCAGTGTTTTTTTCATTTAGGTGTTTACTCTTTTTATGTTTTATCCAAAATTTTTTCCCTTAAATCGTTCATCTATTTTAGACATAGGTTTTTCCCCTTTTTCTGGCCCCACTTGACTATTCAAGTCCCTGCTTTTTTTATCTATTTTTTTTAATTTTAAACTTTCATTTTTTTTAACATAAATTTTTTTTCTTCTGTTTTTTCGCCCCACAGATGATCATCACTTTATTTTTAAACCATAGTTTTTTATTTTTTTATTTAGGTCCTTGCTTCTTTTATTTTTTGACCCTTTTTTTCCTATTGAGTCCTTTGTTTTTTTAATATAGGTTTTTCCACTTTTATTTTTTTAGGTCCCACGGATGATCATTCCTTTATTTCTATTACATTTTTACTCTATTTATTACCATTTTTTTACCTCATTCATTGGTCTATTTTAAAAATCTAATGGTCTTTTTTTTGCGAGAGATTCCTTTGTAAGACATACGAAATCCCAATGAGAAGAATATTAATTATGCTTACCGAAATAAACTCATATATTGGGATTATGCATAATCAAGATTTAAAAAGTTAATTAATTTATTCCAGCAATAAACAATCTTTTTTTATATTAATTTATCTAAAATAAAAAGTTAATTTTCAAAGATTACTTATTTTGGTTTATATTTGTCACTACCTAAGTGTTACTTCATAACCACTAAATACTAAATTTTAATTTATTTAGTGCTTAATGTAATTAAATGTGTTTGATTATGTTAGGAAATATATAATATATCAAAATTAGATTAATTGTTGATTTGATTTTGATAGATATTTAACTTTTCTTATTTTTTATATTTTTATATTTATAATAATTGTTTCAATATTTATAACAATAAGTTTTCAATATAAACTCAACTAATATTTCAATTGAGACAAAGAAGTATTAGCATTAATATTATTATATTGCTTTCCATTTCTAGCACGGTATTATAACTATGTTCATCTATATTTTATATTCATATTACTTTTATATTTTTAACTGAATATAATAAAATTTAAATGCTGTAGATATCTAATCAGTTGAAAATTTATACATTAAAATTTAACTCAATAAAACTTGGTTAAGTATTAAAAAAGAAAAAAAAGATTAAATAAATTTCTTATTTGTTACCAATATATTCTAATTTGGAAGACTACCCTTTAGAAATCATTTAAAATAATAGAAATTTTGAAAATATTAACTATAAACAAAATTTGCATCTCATCTCGATTAACACTTAAATTCTAATTAAGATATTAACAGAAGAATTATGTTAAAATGTTGATTTTTTGAATGTCAATATTAACAAATAAAAGATTTTAGTTTAATATTTTGTTTGATATAAAATAGTAATGGGTAAAACCTAAAATGTTTTAAGTGTACATTTAACATATTTTATTCATTAATTTAATAAACAGAATAGGTATTCATGGAGAGGATCTTTCATTTTCACACTATGTTTCTCTTAAAGGAATGGGAAAAAAAAAAATCTCAAAAATAATTTTGTGTAAAATTCATATTTCCTTCTAATTAAAGATTTAATGGGTTGTCAATATTTTTTTTTTTTTTTTGAGAAAAAGTATTTTAGCTTTCCTATTAAGAGAACCTTTTATAGACAATATTTAAAATTTAATTTCAACTTATACTATTCGATAAAGCAAACTCTGATTTAATAATTCGATATCAATTTAGAATTAAAAAAACAAAAGTTGACTCAACCTATATAAATAGTTTTGGTTTCAATCCAAATCTCTTCGTAAATACAAAAATTTCATATATATATAACTTCTCATAGTTTTCTTAGATAGTGATTAGAATTAAATTAGAAATTTTAACTTTATAAAAAATAAAAATGTATAAATTGATAAAAAAAAAGTTCAATGAACTCTAAAAGATTCTGTAAATTCTACATAATTTATTTTTATTAACGTTATTTGATAACATTGTGAAAATTAAATTCCAATTATATTAGCAACCAAATGAATCCTGTTTTTATAAAACTAGCAGGTGTGAAACACACTGTGCGTTGCATAGTGTGTGCTATAAAAAAAAAGTTAAAATAATTATAATTTATTAAGTTTTTAATATTAACATAATTAAAAAAATATTGAGGTTCCGATTGTTAAAGATTTAAAAATTTAAATTCTAAATCTAAATTTTAAAATAATACGATAGATAGACATCACCCTGAAAATTGAAAAAAATCCAAAATATATAAAAGATGAAAAGAAAAAACTTTAAGAACATGTCGTTAGACTGTGAAGTACGCAATCAAGGAGAAGTGAGGGAAAGAAAAAAGAAATGTTGCTTTTTAAAGGGTTATAGACTTGCGTGTGTACTTTTTGGAACCACCAAGATATAAAAAAAGAAACGTATAATTTTATAATAATAAAAAGAAATATTGTTTCTTGAAGGAAGGAAAAATGAAATGTTGATTTTTAAGAAAAAAATTAATATAAAATTATAATATTTAATAATTTAACTGTGAAAAACTCATAAATATTAATATTTAATTTAAACTTTTTTAGATATAAAAAATTTAAAATTAATTCTTTAAATATTTATATAATACAAATGATAATTTGAAATATCAAATATTTTAATTGAAATGTTTATATATTTGATATTTTTAAAAAATAAATTGTAATGCAAAATATTAAAATATTAAAAAATAAACTAAAACTATATTCAATAATTTAATTTAAGTAAAATTATAAATATTAATATTTAATTTCAAAATCTATAAGAAAAAAACATTTAAATACTTAAATATTTATTTAACATTAAATATATTAAATTAGAACAATAAAAATATTTATAATATTAATATTCGTATAATATTTAAAAATAATTTAATAAAATTTATAAATATTAATATTTAATTTAAAATTTTATAATAACAAAAACAATTAAATAATTAATTTAACTACTTAAATATTTATTTAATATTAAATATATTAAATTAAAATGCTAAAAAATATTTGTATAATATTAATATTTAAAAAGGTAAAGATCATGATCACGGGTTTGTGCGGTTACGTGACTTAATGACCATATGTGATCGCATAAATTCCTTTTAAGGATTTAGTTAGATATATAGATATATAGAAAAAAATACAATTGGAGTTCTAAATGAAAAAGTAGACAAAAACAAATAGGAAAAAAAAGTGAAAAAAAAGGACTTGAATGAAAAAAAAGACCCAAATTGAAAAAAAAAAAACCGAAATCAATGAAAAAAAAAGTAGACAGAAAAAAAGGAGAGAGAAAGTGGAGTCACGTGAGTTATAGAAAAAAAAGTACAATCGAACTTCTAAAATAAAAAAGGAGACAAAAACGAACAAAAAAAAGTGAAAAAAAAGAAGAACTTGGTAAAAAAAAGGATTTGGATGAAAAAAAATTCGGATTATTAAAAAAAAAAGCGAAATCAATGAAAAAAAAGTAGATGAAAAAAAATGAAAGAGAGAAATAAAATAAAAAAAAAGCAGACAAAAAGAGAGAGAGAGAGAGAGAGTGAGGTAACGTGAGTAGAGAAAAAAATGTAATCGGAGTTTCAAAATAAAAGAGGCGAAGTTTCAAAATAAAAGAGGCGACAAAAACGAATGAAAAAAAGTGAAAAAAAGGACTTGATAAAAAAGAAGATTTTGATGAAAAAAAAGACCCGAATTGAAAAAAAACTAAAGCAAAATCAATGAAAAAAAATAGATGGAAAAAAATGAGAGAGAGAAGCAAAATGAAAAAAAAAAAAAAGACCAACAAAAAGAGAGAGATAGAGTGGGGTCACGTGAGTGGTCGTGATCACTCACGTGACCCCTCAAACTCCTTTTAAGTGGTATATACATATATGATGGTTTATTTTAAAAGTTCAAATTTTTAAAATAAAATATTACAAATTATTTTATATTTTAACATGGTTCGAATTTTGATAATCATTTAAAAAATTCTGAATTACCTATAAACTTTGATCAACATGATTGCCACCGCACTTTAAAAGAATATTAGATGAGATTATTACATTAACAAATAATGTAATAGTCAATGCCCTTTTATTGAATATTGAAAATAGATATATAGTAAAATCTTTATATTTTATAAATCATTGATTTTCATCAATAATAACGTTAGATTCAATTAAATCTGATTCGAATTAATTCTATTATCAAGAAACAAAACTTTCTAGATATCTCTTACTTTTATATATAAAATTTAAATTTAAAATTTTATTTAATGAGAATCAATATTAATTAACTGATATACTAATAATATATTAATAAAATATTGAATGGAAATGCAAAAAGGTAACCCTTTTCTTGAGGGTGAGGGAATTGGAAGGGTAGGTGCCGAGGGCATCTGCTCACCACATGCATGGCCATGGCCATCATTAATCAGCAATTAATTAATTATGTCTTAAGTTGACTTTGGTGTTGCTCAATAACTTTTATTTTCCCTTTTGAAAGCTCCACCAGCCCCTCCTCTCTTTTGACTCGCCTTCCTACGTATTAATTCCTAAATATATTCAACATAGGAAAAGAGACAAGCAGACAAGGAAATCTGGCCAGCAAAAGACAAAAAAAGAAAGCAAATCCTTCTCGCGCTGGCCTCACCTCATCCGCTAACATTAGGTAAACCGAATCAATTATATTTTATATCAGATTATATCTATTTGTATCAAATATTTATTTTAATCAATTAAAATATATTAACAATTTGATTAAAAATTGATCGATTTATGCTGTTATAGAGTATCATAAAATTTAATCCATGTGGTCCTTAATTTATTATTCTATCCAACTTATTGACCGTCATCCTTTCTTTACTATGGTAATTTATAAGAATCTTTCCTTTGTATTAAAAAAGAAAAAGAAAAAACATCTAAAGGTATGCAAAGCAAAACGGAAAAAAAAGTACGTATTTAGTTAAAAGAATAAGACGTGGATTTTTGCCATATTATGATTTTTTTTTTGTAGGAAGATGATTAGACAACGAAACAAACCCACTAACTGAAGGAACTACTCGGGGGGGTTCTTCCTGCTTAGCATACGGCGTTTACCCAACCCCTTGATGTCTTCTTCCAAAAGCTTTAGCAGTTCTTGGGGAGGTTGATCCAAATACGTGATTCCCTTGGGAGCCTTTCTTCTCAATCTAGTTAGATGATCAGCACATAGGTTCATCTCTCTGAACACATGAGCTATTGTGGAGACATCCAACTCTAAATGATAAAGAGATTTTGTTCAAGTGTATTTTTCATGATTTCATGTTCAAATTTTCGTGATCGTATATATTTCTATGATTTTTGTGGTTTTTATGTAATTAAAAAAATATAACACTATGCCCTCGGGCCATCTATATATCACACTGACAAAGTAGTAACAATGAGAGGAAAAGGATTTTATATTTCATTCGCTAGAGAGAGAGAGAGAGAGAGAGAGAGAGTTTATAAGAGTTTGAATTTTGTAGAATCAAATATAGTTCCTAAAATCTAAGTCCTAGATAACATGATACAAAAGAAAATATAATCCTAAGCACTTGTAAATATAACACTAACAACAATTTGAATTTGATTGGGGTTCTATCCAGGACTCTAATCTTGAGTATTCTTCTTTGAAATGGTTGCTTACGCAAAGGTTCGGTGAGAAAATTGACTAACCAACAAATATCATAAACAAGAAACTCATGCTTGCTGAGCAAATCACACACAAAATGAACATTTCAGGGCGTTTCGTTTTGGTTGATGAATAAGATTACGACAGATGCAAGTGGCAGAGATGTTATCACGATAAATAGTAGAAATGGTGGGAGCATAATGAAGCTCTTTGAGTAAGGAGTGAACCCAAAGCAGCACCCGCATAGTCTGCTTAACGGAGGAACAAGTAATGGAGAAATAATGGAGAAATTTTCTAATTTTAAAAAGGACCTGATATGAAGGTTAGAGAACTCTCAGAAGTTCTTAGAAGGGGTAGCCCCAGTGCACAAGCACGCACCCGTTGTGCACGTGGACACACGCGTATGACAAGCGTGCACCATGGGTGGGGGCACACATATACCCCTTGGGCACAAGCACGGGCCCCTTGTGCATGCACACCAAGCCCTTATAGTGCCTAGGCACATGCAGAGGCACCGCATGCCTTAGGGGGTGCATGCTAGTGACCACGCACCCTACCAAGCTATTCTTGCGGCGTATAGGAGCGCACACATGGACACCTAACACCAAACCACATGGTTCTGGGGTAAGTTTGTCTGGATTTTTGAAGACATTATTTGGGAACATTGGCAAATTTTTATAGTTAAACAATTATTAAAAGTTATTATTCTTAGGACACAAGACTAGAGAATTGTGGAAAGTAAAATCTGGGATGTTTAAAAAACTTGTCAGAATTTTGCATGCCCACTATCCTATAAATAAAAGGTCTCTCCATTAATTTAAACTCGCTCCCAATTTTCTAGAGAGGGCATTCTCCATTAAATAGAGAGAATGGAGAGTTGGAGAGAGATTTCAAAATTCAATTAAAAGAGGAAGAATCCAAATTCCTCCGACTTGGTTTCCTCATACTAGAGATTGGCGGTCCTCTAATCGCCATTAAAGCAAGTTCTGTGTATTTATGTTGCTGATGTGGATAGATTAGAAATTTCATATGTGGGAAATTAGGATTGAACAACAAGAGAAAACAAGTTTTTGCATAGATTAAGGTAATGAGTTTAACTTCTTCATGTTCTTGGTGTTTATATACTGTTCTTGAATTTATTAAATCATGTTTTTAATCAAATTTATGTTTGATCAGAATATTTGAATATGAAATATTCAAATTGTGTTCAAGCTAGAAAAGTTTTAAGTTTCTACCTATACTTCCACTTGAACTTCCAGTATATATGTAATACACCAGCAAAATCCTAAAATTCCAGAGAAACACCATTCAAAACATGAACAACGAGATCAATATGAGAAACTTTTTCACCACACATCTCACGATCATTAACAATACTCTTATTCGGAGGCAGATAATCATTGGTTGATTTGTTTTTGTTGGAATTTAATTTCATGTACAGCGAAAGCAAAATAATTTTCAAAAATTTAAATAGATCATGATTCGGGTAAATACCTCGATATGTAGGACCTTAAAAAATAATCGAACCACGAACCGTGAAATGTCTCTCAAACGATTACACGGTCAGGATGGTGATCACGAGGTTAATCAGACCACAACCACGGATCCACGACACCTCAACCCTAAGTCCAGTGAATCTAATGACGAGAAAAATTTTCTTACGCTTTCAAATACAATTCTCACTTTAGAAAATGTATATTTTTGTATTTCTCCTAGGTTGTCTCATACAATCTTTCGACAGTTATATGTGCGTAGAATATTCAATCTATATTATTCTCACGTTCTTGAGAATAAATGTTTTATTCGAACTTGATCTCTCACGTACAAAAGAATAAGAGAGATATTTGGGGAGTCTCTCAAGTTGGTTATTTGTGTGAGGATAATGGGTTAACCACTCATTATCCCCTCACTCCATTTTTTTTTTTAATTTTAAAAATGCCACGTGGACATGTTTTTCAATCAATATCTCCCACTTATATACGAGACCATTTTACGTCCATTACAAGATCACAATTCATACGATTTATCATATCACCTTATTAGAATTTCATACAGGATTGGGCGTTGTACGACCGGCGAGTACACTTATAAACAAAAACTTCTCGATATACCTATTAGGATGATCGAGGAGTTATCATTAGTATAAAAAAGAACTCGTTGTATCTCAAACTCAACACAATTACGTCCATCGAGCCACTTTCCTCATCGAAAGTAATTCTCAATAATTGTTCGACTGTGTATTTACTATTATGTTTGAATCCCAATATGGATAAACATGACAGGTTGACCGGTGAATACCACACAATGATGTAATACAAATTGATCTTTCTTTTCTCAAACTCGAATCTATCACCCTCAATTTAGCTGCATTCTTAGACCTGCCCTTAGATCTTAATTTATCTTACGAGCCATAGGTAAACAGACTAAAGTAGCAATCATTGAACCAAAACTTCTAAAAACAGTCGAAAGTAGTAAGGGTACAAGAGATCCTACCCAATGGATTTCGGGTCTCACACAATGGAAATGGGGATTAAGATCAAATCGTTGTCTCATGTAATATATCTTCCACTATTCCTAGTCGTCATATCACATACGGTATGAAACATATGTTATAGTGTTATTCCCCCATCACTCAAAAATGACATATGCCAGATTTCTCTAATACTATATAGGTACGAGACTCAGTCTATACATAAAATTTTACCTAGAGATCTCAGAGAGAGTACCTCAGAGACAATATCACAAATCGTAGGTGATATCTGAGATCTCATACCAGTTTACTTACAAGCAACATGATGTGGATATGTTCATATTTGTCATGTCACATATGATCTCATCCTGAACACGTATCATGGCAACTTATGTTCTACCAGAGTCACTCTCAAAATCTTTTACAATTAGAAACAATCTTATCCCGCTCACTCAAAATTGGAGGTGGTCACTCGTGTGAGAGAGTCAACCATGTCTGACTAACATTTCTTTTATCTTAACATATCACATAATATATGACAATAAATCAATACAACAAATAAGTGACTGAATCATGCACACATATCATATATACATATATAAAACAATAAGTATCATCAGTACGTAGTGAGAAATGTCAAAATATACGTAAACCTAATAATTCCGTATGTCTCACAAAGGAATCTCTCGCAATGGGTTTGGTGAAGGGATCAGCTACCATACTATGTAGAAATGTACTTAATTGTCAATTCACTCTTCTCAGTGATGTCTCTCACAAAGTGATGTTAGGTATCATTGTATTTGGTTCTATCATGATACTTAGGGTCTCGAGTGTGGTCAATAGCAGCTTGATTTCCATAATAAATCATCCACTGGCCTCCCACTATCTGCTATAATCCCTAAATCATCCAGAAAATCTTAGGAGCCAAACACTCTCCTGAACTATCGCTGAGTATACCACAAACTCAACCTCTATCATAGTAAGAGATATACAGATTTCTTACAAAACCTGATGTCGATTTACGGCTATCCAGATCGCCACCTCTGTCGGCGTTTGAATACCCAACGAGACACAATTCACCTCCTCCGTGACACAGGGAGAGGTTCGTAGTTCTCTTGACATATCACAAAATCTTTTTCATTGCTCTCTAGTGATCTTCTCTAGGATTCGACTGATTTCTAGTCACTAGACTGACTGCTAAACAAATGTCTAGTTGCGTACATAATATTGCATACATCAGACTACCCATTGCACTGATACAAGGGATTCTACTTATCTCCCTTATCCTTTCCTGAGTCTTAAGGCACATGTCAAGACTTAGGATTTAACAATTTAGTGATAAGAGTATCTATAGGGTTACAATCGTTTTTCGCAAAATGCTCGAGAACTCCCCTGATGTAGGACTCCTATGAAAAAGCCAACATCTATCTCGAGTGATCTCTCTGGATCTTAACTCTGAGGAAAAACTGAATCTCACTCATGTCCTTCATATCAAGACTCAACAATGACCACATCATTATGGTTATCAGATACTCTCTATTGTTTTCAATCAACAGAATGTCGTGCATACACAAGGACATGATCATAAAAGAGTCAGAAGAATGTATAAGGTACACGCGATGATCATCCGAGATCATCACAAAACCATAAGATATCATCTTCTTGTGAAATCTCAAGTGCAACTGTCTGGATTGATGATTAAGGTTGTATATCTACTTCCGAAGTCGATAGACCTTATCATCCTGATTTATAGGAATAAAACCAGATGTTTATTCCATGTAGATCTCTTCATCCAAACTTCCGCTCAGGAAGACAGTTTCAATGTCTATCTGGTGTAACTTCAGATTCATATCCATGACAATCGCTAAAAGTAAACGGATTGAAGTAATCTCGCCCTTAATCTGAGTGTAACCCTTGGTTATCAGATAGATTTATACCTCTTCACCGATCCATCGACCTTTCTCTTGATATTGAGAACTCACTTACTCTCAATGACCTTTCTACCATTAAGCAAATTAATTAGGTCCCAGACTCTATTGATTCTCATTAAATCCATCTTCTTATCTATGGCCTTCAATCAATGGTTCGTCGCAAAACCCACAAGAGCCTTATGGACTATTTTGGGTTCCTCATTATTCTAAGAAGTCATAATGAGAGACACACCCTCAATTGGGAAATGACATTTAAGTACATGTCATCGAATGCTCCTACGAGAAGAAAGATCCTCTTTACCTCTAGGTGGATTGTTTCCACTAGGACCAAGATCCGTAATGGGTTCTTGGATCCTGTCGCTGGACTCAGCTCATCCATCTCACAGAAGATCAAATCCCGATCAATTTCACATCTGTTAAGGAAATCATTCTCAAGAAATGTGACATCACGAGACTCAATCTCAGTGACAGTACCGTCTGTATGCTCACCTAAAACACATTGCCCTTGGAGTGTTTTAAACATCTCATAAAAATACACCTCTTTTCCGCAGGCCTAACTTACCGCTTAGATGCGAGAAATCGTGAACATACGCGGCACAACCTCATAACCTTAAGTGGCTAACGTTAGCATGCCTCCCTGTCTAAAACTCATATAGGGTACTAATTGCTAATTTTGATGGAACACGGTTGAAGACGTAGACTGCAACCAATTATGCATTTTCCCAATGGGAAACGATCAAATTGGTCTATGCCATCATGGAGCTCACCATCTCAAACAAAGTCCTATTTCTCCTCATGGTTACTCCACTCTACTAAGAACTAGTAGGAATAGTCAGTTGTCTCATAATACCCTTCTTGAAGCAGAGTTCTTCAAACAAATACTTACGCTTTCAATTGGTTCTGAGAGTCTTCACTCTCAAGAGCTAATCCGAGTTTTTTAAAATAATCATATTTTAGTAAAACCTGTTAAAGTTGGTCAAACCTGGGTTGGACCGGGCGGTTGGACTGGAAACCAGCCCGGTCTATCCGGGTTTTTTTAATTAGTGTAAAAAATGTGCTATTGTGCGGAATCGAACTCAAGGCAACGAGGAGTGAAATGACTTGTGTGAGTCGTGTAAACCTCAAAACTGCTATGCTATGCTATTAATTGTTTTCCCTTTTTTTTTTCTATCTCATCTCACCTCTTCATTTCTTTTATTTTAAATGTTTTTCACCTTTGATTTTTTTTTTCTTTCTTTTCCTTCCTCGTAGGATTTTTCTTATCATTTAAATTAGATTTTGATATGTTAATTTAGTATTTAAATTAAATTTTAATATATCTGAATAATATTTCGTATTAAATTATGTGAAATATTTAGATTAATAAATTATGTCTTATTAATATTATATATTTTAAACATGATTTGATAATATTTTATAATTAGATATATAGATTTTTTGAATTATTTATATATTATAATTTAAATTTATTTATGACATTATGATGACGTCATTCGGGTTTTTCATCCGGTCCGACCGATTTGACCCAATAACCTATTGAACCCTTGACGTGACCGGTTCATATTTCGCTCCGGCTTTCAAAACACTAGTTTAACTAATTCTCAACCTCACTAATAAACTTCTTGAAATATCCCAATGCTTCAGACTTGTGCGAGATCAGATAGACATAACTGAAGCGCGTATAATCATCTATGAACATAATAAAGTACATAACTCCATTTCAGACTCTCATTTACATAGGCCACAGATATCAGAATGGATCAATTGTAATGGAGTCTCATCTCTCATTGCATTGTCAAATGGTTTTCTTTGTAGTTTTGCCGAGTAGATAAAACTCACACACAAGCAACTCTATCCAGATTAGTGGTCCCAACGAACCACTCATTGCTAACTAGTGCATCCTCCTCACCCTAGGAGGATAACAAGAAACACTATTAGAAAGAATTCTATTCAATACATATAGTTCATCATGAACTAAATCAGAACAAATAAAAAAACTTGTCATAACGAATAGAAACTATAAAGTTTCCAAATTACAGAGTATATCCTAGGCTGAATTCAAATCCATCGAATATCCGGAGTATAAAGAACGTACAGATTTTGGCCACTTTGTAACTCCAACTTACAATTGCCACTCCCTCTGACGACGACAAACACTCCGTCCCCTACGTAAATCCTTCTACCTGAGGATTTACTCGACGGAAGTCAACATACGTGCTTCTGTCTTGAGCTACATGGTCGGTGACTCATAACTCTACAATCCACAAAGGAGAGGAAATAGTGAGCATTTCAAACCACATAAATAAGAAAGAAATAGCTTCCACTCATCACACTTACGAGCAAAATGATCAAATCTACTACTAATGTAACACTACATCTTGGCCTTATTTGACTCATTCTTTTTGGGCTTTAATACTTTGTTATCAGATTTCTCGGATGGTTTCTTTTTACCTGAACCTCCAGTCTTTTTATCACGCTTATGCTATTCATGTTTAGTGTCATAGGAGTCCTTGCTCGACGCCATTGCATAAGCATGACCTAAGTTTGGTCTACTCGCCTCCAGACACTTCTACTCGAGTTCATAGTGCTTATTCATATTAGGGAAAGTACAAATACTCTTGTCGTGTGTGACATAGATTTTTATGGTCTCCCATGAATCAGGTAAAAACTGGATCGCACTCAATACTTGAAAACACATTTGAAATAGACTCGTTCGTATTCCCCAACTTGGCGATCATACTCAACATTTGCATAAAATGTCGCATCATCATATGATCAGCCTTTTTTTTATAATTTATTAAACTTATAAATCAGCATCCTCATCTCAGGAGTTATAAGAGCACCACAATACTCTTTTTACGACGAGCTAAACCTACATAATCGTAGGATATTACTCGTCTACTCGCCTCCAGACACTTCTACTCGAGTTCATAGTGCTTATTCATATTAGGGAAAGTATAAATACTCTTTTTATGACCTGAGTTCGGCCCACTCGCCTCCAGACACTTCTACTCGAGTTCATAGTGCTTATTCATATTAGGGAAAGTACAAATACTCTTGTCGTGTGTGACATATATTTTTATGGTCTCCCATGAATCAAGTAAAAACTAAATCGCACTCAATACTTGAAAACACATTCGAAATAGACTCGTTCGTATTCCCTAACTTGGAGATCATACTCAACATTTGTATAAAATGTCGCATCATCATATGATCAGCCTTTTTTTATAATTTATTTAACTTATAAATCAACATCATCATCTCAGGAGTTATAAGAGCACCACAATACTCTTTTTACGGCGAGCTAAACCTACATAATCGTAGGGTATTACTTATCGACCGGGATAACATCGTCATGCATATTTCTCAGGAAGATTGTCCTAACTTGACCATCATTCATCTTTCATGCACGAAATGCCTCTTGATCCTGTCTTTCCTAAGGTGTGGTACCCTCCCGGAATCCACCATCTTGTACCTCAAAATTTCATATAGATCTTGCTCCTCGAGAACAAACCGAATCTACGGATGTAAAATCTCGCAGTCATCACCATTCAATTTATCTCCTTTGCAAAGATCTTATACGATAATCTTTGAAACAGTTTAAGAAACAATAGTGACTTGTGATACTTATTTTCTCAATTTTGTGCACCTATTGAATCAACAAATCCAAAATAATTTGAGTATAGACCCAAAAGCGAGCGTATTAGTCAAAAGACACTATACACCACAACCTATGATCGTATCTTATCATTTGAATTTGGATTCGACACACAAAAACCCACAAAAAATCACAATTAATGGCATGAAACCCTAAAAAAATGAAAAATTTCATTCCAACAAACCTTGACACGTTGCTGGAGGTCCAACGCATTACCACGCGCCTACATGCGCGGGCTATACACTGGCACATACGCCAGACGTGTAGCGCATCGTCCACGCCCCTGCACTCTCATAAACCATGTTCCCGGGTGGGGGCACGGGTCGAGGACGCGGATCCGGGTCGAAACCGACTCGGATCACCCGACCCCTGTTCACGCACCTTACCCGTGCGTGAACTTCATATGCCCACTTCTTTTGCGCTAATGCGCCTCCGCGCGCGCGTGGCGCACGCTCCCGTGGGTCTAGGGCTTTTCTCCTTCACTCGACAGGTCCGCAACCGGGTCTCGTGACCCGGCTTCTGGGAAACTTCATTTCTGGCCCTATTTTCATCGGATTTTGATTGGAAATTTCGATTTAACTTCCAAAAATATCATTGACATTATTTATTAAAAGATTTACACCCTAATCACGGTGAATTTAATTTTCAAAATTTTGACCCTCCATAGCCAATTTAAAATTTTCAATCCGGCAACTCAAAGCGCAATTGATATATGCAAAATGTAGATCACAACACAGAGAATATATTTATACCAATTTTATAGATCAATTCGTCTTAAATCTCGATGGATCTAAGATCTAAGGGATTGATCACTGTTTGAGTCGAAACCTTCAACCCTACATTTCATGTCCTAAATGTATTCAAAAAATTCAACAAAAATTTTATTTGTGATTTACGAATGATGGACAACATCATGGTATAATTGGATTCATAAAATTCATCCGTGATTTGAACCTTAAATTTTTATACCCTATATTTTTATGTCCAAAAATTTGAAAAATTATTTTAATAATTCTAACTATGCTCTGATACTAATGTTAGAATTTAATTTCATGTACAACGAAAGCAAAATAATTTTCAAAAATTTAAATAAATCAAGATTCAGATAAATATCTCAATGCGTAGAGTCTTAAAAAACAATCGAATCACAAACCGCGAAATGTATCTCGAACAATTGCACAGTTGGGATAGTGATCACGAGGTTAATCGAACCATCACTATGGATCTATGACACCTCAGTCCTAAGTCCGGTGAATCTAATGACAGAAGAAATTTTCCTATGTGAAAATTTCTCAATTTTTCAAATACAATTCTCACTAGAGAATGTATATTTTTGTATCTCTCCTTTGTCTCATAGAGCCTTTCGATAGTTATCTGTGTGTAGAATATTCAATCTATATTATTCTCACACTTTTGAGAATAAGTGTTTTACTCTAACTTGATCTCTTACGAACCAGAGAATAAGAGAGATATTTGGGGAGTCTCTCAAGTTGGTTATCTGTGTGGGGATAATGGGTTAACCTTCCTTTATCCCCTCACTCCAAATTTTTATTTTTATTATTTTAAAAATGCCATGTGGGCATGCTTTTAAACCAACATTTTTCTTGTTTGATATGGGAACCACGATCACATAGAGTTAATATGCGAGAGGGAAAATGATTAGCATAGAAAATGATTAACAATACTCTTATGTTTTATCACATAGAGTTAATAAAACTGATATTGTCAACAAACTGCTAAATTTTATATCGAACACTTATTTTACTAACAATTCATGTAATTCTTAAGTTGTTCTTTTGAACTTTATTCTTTTAATTATGTTTGAAATAGATTTTTTTTTTCCTTTTTTATTAAAATTTAAAGTGGAGGTAAGATTTATCCCGTTGTTGGAGGTAAGGTAATGGAAGGGGAAAAAAATTATAAATAATATTAAAAATGAAAAGATTATCATTTTGTCTTTTTTTTTTTCCCAAAAACTTTCTCTCATCTTTCTCTCTCTATAAAAAAAATGGAAATATGTGAAAATTGTAATAAAAAAAATTACTGAAAGTAAAAATTTCTTCTCATTCAAAACACAATTTGGAAAAAAAAAATCTAAAATCATTATTGTCCTACCGTACATACTTAATTTTCAAATTTCTCTAATTTGGAGTGGGTTATGAGAAAGTAGGTGTAGGTTTACTCTTTTGCTTAGAACAGACTGCATGCTAATATTTATATTTAAAAGAGTCACACAATGTCTTTTTCAAAGCTACAAAGGTTAGGTGAACTATGACTAGGAATCCCTAATTTTGTGTCGTTTGAGAGTTTTAGAGAAAAAAGAAAAGATTAATTAGAAGAGAAAATAAAAAAAGAGAAAATTATAATTTTTTTTATCTTATTTGGGAGTTTTATGAAAAAAAAAGAAAAGAAATAAGATTCATTAGAAATAAAAATTTTTACTTTCAATTTTTAAAGGATATTTTTGAAATATAAAAACATTTTAACTCTAACATTTTCTTTTCTCTCCATTTTTTTCTACTTTTGATAGAGAAAAATTTTTAAATTGAAATCCCTTTAAATCTCTTCTTTTCTTTTCTCTCGTATTAAAACTCTCAAATAAAAAAAAATCATAATTTTTTCTCTTCAAGTCTTTTCATCCAAACAATCTATAAATAATAAGTGACTAGTTGGCGTTGAGAACACAAGATGTGGGGTGGGAGCGGGAGACGCTCTCCTAGAACAAAGAACCCATGTGGGGTTGCATGGGAGGCCATATGCACAATGATTCCAAGCCAAATATCCTTCATTTCCTAATTAGTATTTAAATAAACGAATCAAGTGAGGTGACATCTTTTTTGTTTTTGGGGTACACAGCAAAGTTCATGTTTGGATTCCTCACTTTTGTCCACACGAGAAAGAGTCCAAAGCATGAGAATTGGTAAATAGTCTGAAAGGCCCATTAAGAAATTGAAAACTTAAGTATAATTAAAGGAAATTATTTATTAAAATAGCTGTTGGCTTGTTGATTGAGGGTTTGCAGTCGTGGTTTGAGTAATCTTAAAAGTAATTTTTTATTGTTTAAATAAAGGACCCCCTATATTTTCTTAAGAGAACGGGTATCTTAAAAATCATATTTGATAATAATAAAATCCAAAAATACCAAGTTTACTAGACCAAAGACAGAGTAAGCACTCAAGAGGACTAAGCGGGTGCTTGATCGAACACTCTTAGTTAAACGTCTCGGTTACTACCTAGCGGTTTTTCACCGAGTTACATCTCCACCAATCGAATCAAAATCATGATAACATAAAATTTGAATCTCCTATAATCTTGCCTATAATATCACTTGATAAGAAAGGAAATATTCGGGATATCTTGAACTTTCCTTAATCTCATAAAATGTTAAATCTTTTAAAATTTTTTTATTACAGTTCCTGTAATTTCAGAAAATTTTGAAAAATCTCTTCATAAGATAATTAGGATTTTTACGTCTTTAACCAATAGACTTCTTATGCATACACATGTTATATATACTGAGTGAATGCAACCTGTCAAGTATATTCTTGACGCATTTGATATACACATTACATAAGACAAATTTAAAACTCTTCTTAGTACTCTTTATGAATTGAGTGTTGGAACTTCCTCCACCGGACTATCCCGGTGGGCATTTTTTAGGTCTTTCCATCCTCGAAGGCCTAGTGGATGTATAAGCACCGATTCTCTGTTGAAGTCGGTAAAATAGTTTATTTATAAAGGAAACTCACCTCTAACACTATTTAAGATTAAGAACTATCAAAATATTTCTTTTGCTAAGAAGAAATTGAGTGAAATGATGCGCACGTTCTTCATTGTTATTCCTTCCTTCCTTTTTCGGCCACTCTTTTATCTCCTCTCTTCTCAATAGTATTTTTTCTCACTTCTCTCTTTTCAATTTTTTTTATTTGAAGGAAGAGAGAAAGATTATATCTCACTTTTACTTTCTCTACACATTTCCTTCTCTTTTCTCACTATGACAACTCTCTTTCCATTTCTTCTCTCATTTCTTCTTTATTTTTGGAATTTATTGATCGTGAGAAAGAGAAGTGAGAGGAGAGAGATAGAAGACATAGGTAGGTGTTAATGATTTTTTTTTTTTTTTTTTGGGACAATCGATCAAATCTTTCGCCATCCAAATTTAGCCATTTTGTTAGGGGTGAGAAGTCTCATTATTATATTAATACTTTTGCTAACTGTCATTTTCAACCTTTCACTCTTGAGAGAGAGACATGATCAACCAACATTCATTTTAAAAAGTTGAATAATGACATAGAGTAATAAATATTCTATTTTTTATTTTAATTTGGGTTTAGCATATCTAATCAAAACAACCCAATATCAAACAAATCAAATAGCAACTCCGAAAGGTACCACTGAGGTTTTAACCCATCTTGAAATTATTATTATTTAGGTTCATACATGAGACAGAGAGAAAGAGAGAGAGAGATAAGGATTGGGTTGGTGCCATCTGACTATGGTATTGTCGCATTCCTCTTCTTCTTCTTCTCTTTTTTTTTTTAATTATTTTTGGTGATCATAATTGCCTACTCTCAAGGGTGTAGCTTTGCATAAAGTCCTCCATAAATTGCTCGACCCTTTTTTTCTCTTTTTTATTAACTTATTTATTTTTTTACTTAATTAGCCAGTTATATCTGAAAATCAATTAATTTGATTCAAATAATTATGAAATCCAATTTATGAACCGACTCTCCCAATGTCTGATATTTTAATATTCTTTCACTAAAGTTAGAGATCATAGGTTTAACTTATTTGTTTATAGAGAAAAGTAAACGTGGATATATCTCCGATGACATCTCCAATCCCACTTCCTCCGCATTATTGCATATATTATTAAAATTTGTTAATATAATAAATACATTTTTATTAAAAATATTGTAACTTTTTGCAAAAGTATAAAATTTTAAATAAATATCTTTTATTTTTTATGAAAAAGTATTATAAATAAAATAAATAAATACAAAAGTTGCATATAAATAAGAGGATAAAAAAGGATATAGTTTCGATACACCACCACCGAAAAGAAATGGCTAAGGGCTCGTTTTGGTTTGGAGCCCACAAAGCTATACGCCCATAGCCTGAAAGAGAAGGCTGTTAGGCTTCGATGTATGTGAAATGAGAAACGAGAAGAGGCCCACACAAGAATGCCGAAGATGAAATAATATTTTTGAAAAGAGAATGAACAAAAGAGATTGAATAATTCACTTTGTAATATCTTAGAAAATTTAAAGGACCGATATACCCCTCCCAACAACTAAATAACGACTAGTAGTAAGGGTATTTTTGAGGGAAGAGTGTTATTAGTACTTATAAAATTATTACATGTAATCACTCACAATTTTTTACGATCAAAATGTCATTTTTATTTAATTAACACTATTTATTTTTAAAAAATATTATCCTTAATTTTTTCTATTTATTTTACTTTTACTTTACCTTTCTAAGCTTAAAAAGGTTCTTTGGTCGATCTATGTCTTTTTTTTTTTTTGTTATATAGAGATTTGAATTTAAAGACGACCGATCTACGTCTTCTTCCGCCTTGCATGTCAAACCCTTCTTTCTCTTGCCTGCTGCTTTCTTTTTTCGGCTGTTGTTTCTCCCCATTTTGATAAAATTAGTAGAAAGACATGGAACAAAATAATAACAATGAATTTAATTAAAGTACTAAAACTTAAAAACTAAGAGTATTGATGACCTTTCAAAATTGTATAAGAATTTAGAACGCAATAATATTCTCCTCAAATTCTTGAAATCATTGTTCATCAATGATGCAGAACTGATACCAGATTATTTATAAGCATCGAAGGAGAATTTAGTTCCAAATATTCTGATAGTCTTCTCAATAATTTTCAAATTAATTATCGAGAATGGCCTCTTGTGCAAAAAGGGATTGCGTAGCAATAAATTTATTAAATTGTGGATGCATTCTAATGGAGGTGGGTTTTTTTTTTTTTTTTTTTTTTTCAGATACCTGCCCCGTTTGTTTGCGTGGGAGTCCTAGAACAGAGGATAATTCTAACTCGTTACCTGCAAAAAGCCACCGAATGGTACTCCGGTAGAGAAGACTCCAATACTCAAATTAGAAAAAGCGATTTTGTATGTGGTAAACAGACAAAAGAAGAGCCCATGTTTAGGGATAGTAGTGTGTGGTACTTGTGTCGAGTTTCAAAGAACTTACCTGGGTGACGGCCATTGTTTTGTTTATCTATTTGCTCCCTTGTGGACGGTGTCTTAGGGTTTTGGGGATCTCTTAACCATAGTTTCCTTTTAGGGAGATTGAAGAGAATCCCCGAAATTCAGGGGGATTATTATTTGAGATTTCCTGGAAGCATGCCATTCTCGGTGTTTGAGGAAAGTCCACAAACAGTGGGGTTTTCTTTTTTAATTGGTGTGTCTGTTAGGATAAGTTTTTGTATTTTAGGGATTATTTAGTGAACATGGAAGATTCCTATCCACACAAGAGAAGTTTGAATTCATTTGAAGGTTTGTTTCCTGTAAGGATTATCCGGAGTCAAATTTGCCCCTTTAATTATTTGGTGGTGATCCTAAGGCCACCTTACCGAAGAGTAGAGTGATCGAGAAATGGAGATGCCGAGGGGAGAGATGACCGAGGAGTTACAAGTAGCCTTGGGTGAATGCCCGTGGTTGTGAGGGCCAAGAGGTAAAACTCTGGCTTAATTGGTTTTTTGGGTTGTTTTGTTGATTAGGTATCATCACATTCCTTCCATTTTTGATTCAGGCACCACAAGTTAATCTATGTAGAGGGCATCCTTGAGTGTCAAATAAAATAAAGAATCTTACCTCTACTTGACATAATATTTTTTTTTTTTTTAACCAATCTGTTATTTTGTTATTTAACAATATGATTCGAACACTATAGAGTCTAATTTTGAGACAGACTCTTTCAGCATTTATTTTTTATTTTCAAAACTTAAATTAAAGATTTTTATTAAAAAAATTTAATATTCTATTATTAAATTCACAGGACGTTGGTCTACTTCACGTAATCCTGCTAAACTTGAGATAGTACCAAAATTAAAAAAATGTGGCGTATGCAAAGTTTTTGGACAGGTCATTCTTGTAGACAAAATGCTAAAATTAGTGCATCCGCACGTTTTTTCTATATGCTACAGCCAAAAAGAAGATTTTAGATCGATCCATATCTTTGATAGGCCAAGTAGCATTCTCTCGATTGAAGAAATTATCCTAATCATTTAATTTTTTATCTTATTTGTATAATGTGACATGTTTTATATCAAAATAAATTCTCACTATTTTGAATGACATGCAAGTCCAAACATCATATTTCGTTAGGGGTTTACTAGTGATTTCTAATGCTGAATTTAATTATTTGACTTGAAGACAAATACATTTTTTTTTAAATTTAATTTCGATAAAAGATGATTTTTGTATATAATGAACTAAACTGAATTTAAGTAAATGTTTTTGTATAATATGAATAATTTGGATATTTAACTATTAGATCTTTTTTAGTCTTTGTTATATTTGATTCTTCCCTCTTTATTTTTGCATTTGAAGATTGAGATTTTAAAGATTTTATTTGTGTTTGTATCTTTTGTATATCATTTTCTGAATTGAATTTGTGTTAATGTTAAACTCACGACTATTATTTCATTCCATTGCATATATTATTTTATTGTCATATGTGCAGAATAAATAGCAAAGAGAGATAAAAAAGCTATGCCAAAGTATAATGTACTTTCCCAAGATCTAGTATTCGAATTTTTGTTGGCATGTATATTTTCATGACCCCTATGTAACCCAAAGAAAATGCAAATGTTGGAACTTATTTGATAAAAATCATCATCAATACATAAATCATACAACTCTAGATTTACATGTCAAATCATTAAGAAATTACAAATAACCTAATATAACAATTGAAAGAAAATATATATGAATTTATGCTTTTTGGATCTCTTTTGGTGATTTTCAATGGGTGTCCTGATTCGATTGCCTGCCTCCAAGAATCCTAAATTGGGAATCATCTTTTAGATCTTTGTATTCTTGTTAAAGAAATTCTCTAATAATGGGGTGTTAGGGATGAAAGATACATCACATCCAGGGGGCCACAACCCCTATTTTGATATCCCTATCTAAACCCATCACCTAGACAGAAATTGTCCTTCAAATTTCTGCACATATAGGAACCACACTCTATTGGATACTCTAAAGTCTACTATTAACCAAAATTTTAGTAGAACACTTTCTCAATTTCTCATAAATTTATCATGACAGTCTAAATACATAATTATTTTATATATTAACCCAACGTTGGATTAAATAATCAAACAATCTCCTACTTGATATATATGTATATCTTTATAATTATATATAACCAAAATGAGCTCAACTTTGCTGTCAATACTGAAATATATTAATAACTAATCTCATCCATCAGTCATATCAACATAGGATCAGATAGGCCTTTGTCACATTTATCATAACTCGACTCAACAGTGGTCACATATGTCAATACAACTGAATGACACGGATCATGATGTGAATATGCAGTATGAAAATTATATGCAATATGATCTATAACATATCTATTTTCAGTCGGTCCTCCCTAAACCACGATGAGATCAACTGTACTTAATATCAGAGTGTGATTCAAAAACTGAATCTTTATGTCCATGAAACTTAACCTTAAACTGAAATAACAAAAAATAGCTATAATAGATTAGTATTTAAAATCACAAACTCCCACTAAAACTGAATTCCTGAAATAATATTCACACTCATACACATAGTGTGCACATGAATCTTTTAGGTGGCAATTCCTTGGTAAACGAACTCGTAATTATAGAGTTTATACTAATATACTCTATAGATAATTATCTACTCTGAATCTTTTCCTTAAGTAGAATATAAAACTATCAAGTTATTATCACATAATAACGTGAGTGGTCTATTAATACCATCCACTATATGCAGTCATGTAACAAAATTTGCAGTCATATTCCCTAGATGGATGCTTCATAATATACTAACCCAACACTATTCTGGCATTTAGTAAAATCGGAATCAGTATACTGAATGATATCAATCTGATCTGACTTCCGACATGTGAGTATGTATCCTTTTATTCTCTGTAAATACTACAAGACCTATTTGGCTACCTTTCAATGGTCTACTTTTAAGTACTTACCCAATACTCCCGTAATATACACAATATCCGAATGTGTACTGACCTGAACATACATCTGACTCCATACCACTGACGCATAAGGAATCTTCTATATTTCCTTATGTATAGGGCCATTCTTGAGGTATTGGGTGAACCTAAACTTATCTCCCTTAACTATTGAAATATCTGCTGATTTATCCTGAATGTTATATCTTTTAAGAATTCTTTTGACATATTAAATTAGGAAAATATATCTGCTCTCACACAACTTGTGGTATACATAATTTTCAACCAAATTCATCTCAAAATCTAATGAGATGATTACTTGATTAAATTTGTAATACTACGACATTGGTTTTGAAGATAGTAAAGTTTGTTTTTTTGAAATGGGAATTTTCCAACATTGCCCTCATCTGTTTCTCCCCTTGCAAACTCAACACTCTCAAAGAACTGTACACTTCTTGACTTAAATGTAACCTTATTTGTGGAATCATAAAAACTTATACCTCATAAATTTTTTAAAATACCCTATAAAATAACAACTCACTTTTCTGATATCCAATTTCCTTTTATTAGGCCGAAAAGATCTATCCCTAGCTGTACAACCCCAAACGTGCAAATATTTTATACTAAGACGTCTCTTAATCCAAACCTCGTAAGGGTTTTGGTTGTTACTTTGGTAGGAACTCCGTAAAAGATATATATGCTATAATCTTAATTGAGATTTATCTATAAGGAAATATATATACAGTCATATAAAAAAAAAATCTATGAACATGATAAATTATCGTTAACCATTCTAAGAAATCGAAGGGAATGGTCCATAGATATCCGTATGTGTCATTTCTAAGACGTCCGAAATCCTTTGGCTTCATACTCTTTTTGTTGGTTTGTTTTCCTTTTATATCTCATGTACTTAAATGCAAAATTCACTAAATGAAGTAATAGTATCAAGCAAATATAAATTATCAGATCTTGATAAAGAAGCAGAACAAACCAATTTGAACTCAAAAGACAAACCAACTTTTTCATTTCTGAATGAATAACTAAAACTTGATTTATCCAATACGAAAATAGAAACCAAATTTTATTTAAAAGACGGAATCACAAAAGTTTCATTAAGATGCAAATAGAAATCGATTTTTCAATAATAATTTAAATCTTCCTGTTATTTCAACCGTAACTTTATTGTCATCACCCACACAGATATATTTTTTACCATCAATTAACGATCGACAATTTAGGCAACCTTATATAGACACATTAATATGAATATAGCAACGGAATCTAACCATCAAATGTGTCCTAACATTGAAATTAATTTAACTTTAGAACAAATCAAACTAAAAACTTTAGTAACATCCTTATCCTGTTTCCTTCTCTTTCATTTCTTATTTTTAATTGTCAAGTATTTTTGACCCTTATATCGCTTTGAAATAAGATTTGTCAAGAGTATACCAATCTCAGCTTTTTTATTCTTGACAAACCGTCTCTCAATATTAGTAAGGAAAGATATAGTCATTGTAACTGTCTCAGACATACTACCTTTGAATGTTTCTGGAATGACTTATTTTATCATTATTAGACATATGTGATTTGACGTCTCCTACCTTTTCTTCTCTCTCTTTTCCTCAGATGTACCCTTATCTTTAAGTGGTGGGGAGAACCGGTTCTCAATACAAAGTCTAAATCCATGACTCCGAAAACTCTAATCAAGTTCTTTTTCCATAATTTAAAATTAGAGCCATTCAACTTAAGAAACAACATGAATTGGACATTAATATCAGTAGATGTCATATGCAAAACTGAACAGAGAATAATAAATGATCAAAAACATACTCACAATAATTTAAACCAATTAATTAATAATTCAAATAAAAGTAATCTCATCACAATATACCGATAACTTCATTAATATTTCATCTTTAGACAAAATAATTAACTTGTAAGTTGTATCGTGATGTACTAATCAAATACTGATAATAAATTAACATGTCAAATTATAAACCATCATTTGGGTCGATTCATAATTTACATGTAAAACTAAATAATCATAACATGTTTGTTACTGTAGATGCACACATAATTCTGATGAACACTGACCTTTTTTTGAGCTGATTAGCACTCATATAAGTTGTATATCCATATCCTTTTATATTTTGAAATAAAATAATTTTCACAGAAAATCCTACTTTGGTAAAATGTTGTTTCATTTTAAAATATATCAAAATATATATAACAATTATTTGAATTAATAATTATATTTTTAATTAGATTTTTGCTCAATTTTAACTTGATGGGTTTAAACTTGAAATTGGTCCTGCATTTAGATCCAATTTATATTTTTAATTGGATTTTTGCTCAATTTTAACTTGATGGGTTTAAACTTGAAATTGGTCCTGCATTTAGATCCAATTTTATAAACTGTTGGGACTCCTGAATTTAATGGTCCATACTCTTTAAACTAAATCTGAACTTAAGCTTAACTTTATAATCTAAATATATCAAATTAAATAAACTTTACGTAATGGTCTTAAAATGAACTTTAATCCAATGGGTCTTGTAAATTGGGCCGTTGGAAGCCCAATTTTCCTAGGTCTAGTCTTAATACCAAAAATTGAGGCTATAATTGACACAATTAAATTATCTCATATTGCTTTTTTCTTATTGAATTCTGGGTCTGGTCTAATCATATATACCTAAAATTTAGGCCTGCGAGGGCCTAATCTATGAATCTAATGATTCATTAAATTTACATTGGACCTATTCATACAAGTTTACAACAGGCCCATTAAGTCTAACAAAAACCAATCCAATCAATTTTAAGCATTAATTAGACCTTGTCCACCTTAAACTGGTGTGAACCGACCCAAATCGGTCCAAACCGTGCCTAACCGGTCCAAAAAAAGAATTAAATTAAAACTTAATATATAATATATATATATATATATATATTAAGCAACTGCTCATCTCCCTAAGTAACTATTCGTCTTCCTCTCTCCTTTGCCTGCTCACTTTCTTACCGCCAACCTCTCACCGACAACTGTTGAGGCGAACCAACATCGAATTCAACGCCTTTCGACTCCTCCGTTCTACCTTTATCGTCATCATGCTGTCATCGAATTTCTTCAACCCACTGTATAGAGAAATAGACCGACGATCGAAGATCTTAACACTGTCAAGAGAAAGAAAGCGAGATCAAGATTTGCAATCTGAACTTTAGAGAGAGACTAGTTTTTTGCCCCGTGCTAGCATGCGGGATGCCCACAAAATATGAATTGAATTCTTTTAGTATATAAACATTTATTAAATATATAATTAATTCGATATTTAAACTAAATTATTATTCAAATCAATAAAAAATATGGTGTATATTAGTGATATAAAAAAGTCTAAGTACTAAAATACAACAATCAGAGTTTTAATCATAATAATTGGGATCGGTTTTGGAGTAAGCATATATGTACGCAATATTTCCCTTATATATTTGCAAAGAGACTGTTTTCACAATCTAAGTACTAAAATCATTAAAAAAAAACCAACAGATTAAGTAAAAAAAATGTAATAAATGGAATAAAAATGTAATAGAAATAAAGAGATCATTCGTGAGCCCAAAAAAATTGAAAAATATATGTTAAAAAAACGAAGGATTAAAGAAGAAAAAAATGACCAAAAAATAAAATGAACAAAGACCCAAATTAAAAAAAAAGAATAAGAAAAAACTGTAATTTAAAAAAAATGACGATTATCTACGAGGAAAAAAAAATAAAAGAGAAAAAATTTATGTTAAAAAATGACAAAGGACAAAAGTTAAAAGAAAATGGATTAAAAAAAAACAAGAACGTTAAAAGACAAGTGGGGCAAGAAAAAGGAAAAACCTATATTTAACGAATGATTTAAGAGGAAAAAATTTGGATAAAAAAATAAAAAAAGTAAAGACCTAAAAGAAAAAAAACTATGATTTAAAAATAAAAGCAAAATTATCTGTAAGGCAAAAATAATAAAAAGAGAAAAGCTTATATTCAAAAAAGACGAAAAATTTAAGAGGAAAAAAAGTTGGTTTAAAAAATAAAAAGAACAAAGATCTGAATGAAAAAAAAAATGAAAGCTATGGTTTAAAGATAAAAAAAATGACCATCCGTGGGGTAAAAAAAAAGAAAAAACTTATATCCCAAAAAGACGAAGGACTCAATGATAAAAAGAGTAAAAAAAAAGTGAAAGAATTTGAACAAAAGAAAAAAAAAGTGCGGTCTTAAAAAGACAAAGGACCTAAGAAAAAAGAGAAAAAATATATAAGAATCTGAATGAAAAAAAAAGTGTAGTCTCAAATACATGAAATATTCAAGCAAAAAAATAATCAAAAAAGTGTAAAAACATGAACAACAAAGGGAAAAAAAAAAGTGTCGTCACGGATTTAAAAAAAGTGTAAAGACTTGTATGGAAAAAACAAAGCCTGGTTTACAAAAGACAAAAGATCCAAGTGAAACAAAATTGTTCAAATAAGTACAAAAGATTTGAACCGAAAAGAAAAGAAACTTCCACAGATAAAAAGAAGTGCAAAGGAGTTAAATGGAAAAAAAATATGGCAAGATCCCAAAAATAGCGCAATAAACTTGGATGAAAAAAAAATATAGTGGGGTCCTAAACAAAAAATAGAATAGCATGCGTGAACAGTAATCCAAGAATCCAAGTGAGGAAAAAAAAATCGGGTCAAAAAAATAAGGACTTGAATAGAAAAAAAGATACTAAAAGTATTTTAGTAATTCAAAAATGAAACGTGATCACGTGTGAATAGTATGTGTGAACAGTAATCTAACTATTTAAATCGGAAAAAAGGAAAGTAGGTTAAAAAAATATAAGAATTTGAATTAAAAAAAAAAAGATAATAAAGAAATATTTTGATAATTGTACGTGTTCATGAACAGTCTACGTAAACAATAACTCCAAGAGGCACTTTAATATCCGAACATCAGACCCACCGTATGGTGTTTGATTTCTCCCACTGGATAGCGTGAACATGATGTGGTGAAGCGTTAAATACTTGTCTCCTTCCCTTTTTTTTAATGTCACATTCTCACGTGAGCAATAAATGCTCCGTTGTTTTGAAATCTGAAGACAAGACAAAAAGCCTTCGTTTTCTGAACTTTAGAATGAACTTTTTGTTTTTGTATTTATTTATTTTTTCAATTGAATGGTATCCATAAAGAAAACCTAATTTTCTTAATTTCTTAATTATCAAAACTCTAATATCATTTATCAGGACTTATTTGATAAAAATTATCATTAATATATAAATCATACAATTCTAGATACACATTAATTATTGTAATTAAAAAAAATACATGAATCTATAAATTTCAAATATCCTTTAAAGATTTGCAAAGGGTGTCCTGATTCGATTATCTGTCTCAAAGAATCCTAAATTGGAAACCATCTTCCAGACCTTTGTATTCTTCTTAAAGAAATCCTCTAATAATGGGATATTAGGAATGAAAGATACATCAGAACAATCCCCTATTTAAATATAACTATGTTATTTTTTTATATCACTTTCTAAATCCAAGATTATCCCTTAAGTTTTTTGTGTACGTGAATTAGATATTTTAGAGTCTAATATTAATCAAAATTTTAGTAAATCATTTTTTCACTTTTCTATGATCTCATATTGACAATCTAAATACATAATTATTTTACATATTAGTTCAATATTGAATTAAATGATTCAACAACAAAATCTTATAATTAATTGTCAATAATAATTTTATGAATGTCAACAATATTCTTATTTTTATAGATAAAAGTTTTGAAAATTTTATAAATATGGGACATTTGACGATTTTTCTCACTCAAACTTCCTTCTCAATCTCTAACTTGCACATAATCTTTTGATCATTCAACACAAAATCTCCAACTCCCAAATCTCAACACTTTTTTCTTCCAAGAGAGTCAACATCTACACATTGACGTTTCTTGGAGGAGGGGGAGGAACATGTTGATGAGTAAACTACACTTTGTTTTCTCTAATTCATACCACGCAATATTTGGTATCATAGGGCTTTGTCAATTCTACTTTCTATTCTTGAATTAGATTTTAAATGGCATTTTGATTGTTAAAAGAGATCAAAGTAGTGCAAATTGTCAAAAATATTCTTTCAACATAAAAATAATAAATGAGACTATATTTTCCCTCTCTTTTTGGATGATCTTTTTTTTTTTCTTGGTGAATTAAGGACAAAAGCAAAGAAAAAATTAAATGCATTAGTGCATTGTTATGAAAACTAGTAAGGAAAAATGAAAATCAAAGACCTTATATTTGATAAAAATAGTTAAAAATTGAACATGAAAGAAGAGCAAGTTAAAGAATCCAATAGAGGAAAAAAAAAAGTAAGAGATACGCTCTCGAGCCTACACAATTTCATAAAACATTACTTCTGAAGTATCATCAATAGTAACTTTTTATAAAATTGTTTACAAAGACTGTACAAAGATAAAAAATTATCAAATAAGATCAAATTACACTCGAAACGTATAAGATAATAATAAATTAAGAGATAGCTTAATAAAACTTCTTTTCGAAGATAATTGTTTTATCAACTACACTACTAGATGAATATATATATGTGTAGATGGAGTTTTGAGTTTTGCTACAATCCCATATATCTTTAAGAGGAGTCTTGCCTCTTCTATGGCTACTAACATTACTAGCTATAAAATATTACGTAGTAAATTAACAATATACCTCACTTTCTTAAGTTTTAAATAAAAATAAAGATTATTGCAAAATTATCAAAGATGGCCGCTTGTAAAGTATCATTTTCATCTGTTCTTGGACACTCACAATAACTGCCCGTGGTGTCTTTTAGACATTTTACGATTCTTATACCTTTTAGTTTTCTTCTTCCTTGGGACATGATTACATCTGTTTGATGTTAGGACTTATTTGATGAAATCTATCATCAATACATAAACTAAATAACCCTAAATCTACATATCAAATCATTAAGCAATTACAAATAACCGAATATAACAACTGAAGGAAAGTATACCTGAATCTATATTTTCTAGATCTCCTTTGATGATTTCTTACGGGTGTCCTGATATAATTGCAAGCGTCCTAAATTAGGAGCAGTGTAACACTGGACAATTTCAGATTTGTACTGTTAACTTTAAATGGGCTATTTTAAATTTTTATATATTTTATTATAAGTTATTTTACGAAAGTGTGAGATAAATAATCAATTTGATATAAATGTGAAATTCTGCTCCTGGGGTCATTCAGAAATCTCTCAGGTATTGGATCAGTAGATATTTTAATTTTAAGTGATCAGTTAGTAGTGTATTGACATTCGGTAGAGTTCAAAGTGTGTTTAGAGTTTAGTAGAAAATTGGTGTTCCTGTGAGAATTTATTTATCGGTAGTTTCCACCCATCGGTAACTGTCGGCTATTTTACAAATTTGGAACTCTATCGGTAAATGGGGGAAGTTGTGATCTTTCAATAGACTTATTATTTTATAATTTTTATATACCTATTGGTACTTTTGTCATGCATATATATATCTCATCGGTATATGGTGTTGATTCATTAATTTGAGAATCCTTTGATACCCTATTGGTTCTCTCAACTTAATAGAGAAGTTTACCGAACACTCAACATTCTTCGATACTGTCCTTCATTAACCGAACACCGAACACCCAACCCTTTTGACGCTTTCCATCTTTCACTGAACAGCACACTCACACATGCCTTTTCCCTTGGTTGACTGAACATTTTCCTTAATTGACTGAACACTCAATTTAGCACACACATATGCCTTCGGTCAACACCCCTCCCTCTTCACTCACACATATGTTATCGGTCTTGTTGCAAAGAAGGCTTGAAATTGGTCACTTGCATTCCTAGGACTTGAGCTCACAACCTACAAGCCATCCAAAAAATTACTTACCACTAGAGTGTATGATAGATTGTTGAGCAAATTTCTATGTGATAAGAGAGATAGGGATAGGTCGTTGGATAGTTGATTGGTAGAATTCCCTTGAGTAAGTATCACCCGATGAGTGATGTACTTGGTAATAACCGAAAACCCTCTAAGCTGAAGGGTATTGAACCCTACAGGATCACTATAGCCCTTAAGCCTAAGACGACAAATTGTAAAATCCCATGTAAGAACATACAGGTGATTTGTAGGATAGTGAAATTATGTCTAGAAGTGAGGATCTTTGTTGTAGAGAAACACATGATGGGTTTATGATTATATAGTATAATGTCATGATATGAGGAGTCAATTATAGAGCACATATTTAAGGATTAATTATGAATTTCTTAATGGTTTACCTTGAATAGGCATGATGAAAATCTTTGATGTTGAGACTCTTGTACTCATCGATACAAGTTCTAATAATTCTTTTGTAAGTACGGGGTTTGCTAAATATGCTGATAGACCCTTGAGTCCTCTCGATGAAGAATTGTTGGTGATTACTCCATTGGGTGAGCAGTTGGTTAGGGATAAAGTGTATAAGGGCTGTGATGTGATGATTGGGAAGACAACTCTTGAGGCAAACTTGAGCCCATTGGAAATGAGAGACTTCGATGCTATATTAGGTATGGATTAGTTGCACCATCATCGAGTCTCAGTGGACTGCTTTACTAAGAATATGGAATTTCGTAGACTAGGATGTTCTCCGTTAGTGTTTGCTGGTGAATGACGGATTCTGCCGAACTGTGTGATTTTGGCATTGGAAGCAAGAAAGCTAGTGCACAAGGGATGTGAAGCCTATCTTGCACACATCATTGATACCACGATTGAATGTCCCAACTTGAGGGATGTTCCGGTGGTGAGTGAGTTCCCAAATGTCTTCCCGAAAGAGTTATCTGGTTTGCCTCCAATTCGGGAATTTGAGTTTGCCATTGACCTAGTTCCCAGTACCGCACCAATCTCTATTCCACCGTATAGGATGACACCCATAGAATTGAAAGAGTTAAAAATGCAACTCCAAGAATTGCAAGATAAAGGATTCACCCGGCCAAGCTCCTCCCCTTGGGGCGTATTAGTCCTATTTGTAAAGAAGTGGTACTCTTAGGCTATGCATTGATTACCGGCAGCTGAATAGAGCTACCATTAAGAATAAGTATCATTTTCCTAGGATAGATGATCTCTTCTACTAGCTTCAAGGGGCAAGTATTTTCTCAAAAATTGATTTGAGGTCAGATTACCATCAGTTGAGGATCAATGAGAGTGATATGCATAAGACTACCTTCAGAACTTGGTTTGGACATTATGAGTTTTTGGTGATGCCATTTGGGTTGACAAATGCCCTTTCAGCCTTTATGGATTTGATGAATATGGTATTTCACACATACCGTGATAAATTTGTAATTGTGTTTATCAATGACATTTTAATGTACTCAAAGAGTGATAAAAAACATTTTGGACATCTTAGAATTGTTTTGCAAACTTTTCGGGAGAATCAGTTGTATGCTAAGTTTACCAAGTGTGAATTTTGGCTTAAAAAGATTGGATTTTTAGGGTATATAGTGTCCGGTAAAGGAATCTTTGTGGATCCAAAGAAGGTTGAAACTATCTTGAAATGGGAGCAACTAGGAAATGTAAAAGAAGTGAGAAGTTTTCTTGGATTAGCAGGATACTATAGGAGATTTGTTGAAAGGTTTTCAAAAGTTGCAACTCCACTATCCAAGTTAACAAGAAAGGGAATTAAATTTGTGTGTGATGATAAGTGTGAACTAGCTTTCGAGAACTTAAGAAGAGATTGACATCTGCTCCTATTCTTATTCTCCCATCAAGTGGAGGCGGATATGTAATTTATAGTGATGCTAGCAGATAAGGATTGAGATGTGTGTTGATGCAAATTGATAAGGTAATAGCCTATGCCTCTCGTCAATTAAGAAAGCACGAACAAAATTATCCTACACATAATTTGGAGTTTGTCGCAATTGTATTTGCTTTGAAGATATGAAGATATTATTTATATGGGGAGACTTGTAGAATCTTCACCGATCACAAGAGTTTGAAGTATTTGTTAACATAAAAGAAGCTGAATTTGAGACAAAGAAGATGGCTAGAGTTGATTAAAGATTATGATTTGGTGATAGATTATCATCCTGGTAAGGCCAATGTAGTTGTAGACGCTTTGAGCCGAAAGTCTCATCTCATTTGGAGTCTCAAGGGAATTCATACTTTTCATGTTTGGTTAGCATCCGAGCCCTTGGAATCAGATTAACAAGTGATGAACAAAGTGCACTACTGACTAGTTTTGAGGTAAGACCAACTTTGGTGGATCGTATTTGGGAGTTACAAACTGCTGATAAGGAATTGAAATTGATAGTTTAGAAAGTCCACAATGACGAAGGAGGTGAGTTTAGAGTCAAAGATGATGGAACTCTTGTGCTTAAAAATAGAATTAGTATTCCTAAGGATATCGATCTTCGTAGAGCTATTCTTGAGGAAGCACACTCATTGGCTTACGCTATACATCGGGGAAGCACTAAGATGTACCGAACGATTAGAGAGACTTATTGGTGGCTGGGAACGAAAAGATAAATTGCTGAATTTGTGTTCAAGTGTTTGATGTGTTAACAGGTGAAGGCCGAACACCCGAGGCCTATCGGTACTCTCTAACCGTTGTTAATTCCCGAATGGAAGTAGGAACATGTCACTATGGATTTTGTCGTTGGATTGCCCTGAACACCGAATAGGTATGGTGCCACTTGGGTAATTATAGATCATCTTACCAAGTCAGTCCACTTCCTACCGATCCAAAACACCTATTCTTTAAAGAAACTAGCTAAGCTATATATTGATGAAATTATAAGACTTCATGAGGTTCCGGTATCGATCGTGTGTGATCGTGACCCACGTTTTACCTCTCGGTTCTGGCTAAAATTACAAGAGTCCTTCGACACTCAATTAAAGTTTAGTACTGCCTTTCATCCTCAAACCGACGGACAATCTGAACGCACCATTCAAACACTAGAAGACATGCTTAGGGCCTGTATAATGGATTTTCAGAGTAGCTGGGACAAGCACCTTTCATTGATAGAATTTACTTATAATAATAATTACCAAGGTAACATTGGAATGCCTCATTATGAAGCTTTATATGGGAGAAAGTGTAGGACTCCTTTGTGCTGGGATGAAGTTGGGAAAAGGAGGATCGAGAGTGTAGAGTTGATAGAGACCACTACCGAGAAGGTGAAATTGATTCGGGAAAGAATAAAGGCAGTCCAAGACCGACAAAAGAATTATGCCGATAAGAGAAGAAGATCGCTAGAATTTGAGACCGGTAATTTGGTATTTCTAAAATATCCTCTTGGAAAGGTGTAATCAGATTTCGAAAATGAGGACAGTTAAATCCTCGTTATATCGGCCCCTTCAAGATAATATAAAGAATTGGACAGGTGGCTTATCGGTTAGAATTGCCTCCAGAATTGGAAAGGATTCATAATGTTTTTCATGTTTCGATGTTAAGAAAGTATCTACCAGACTCCTCCCATGTTCTTGAAGTTCCTCCTATTGAGTTGAGAGAAGATTTAAATTTTGAAATTCAACCGGTGGCTATTATGGAGAAACAAGTTAAGAGTTTGAGGAAGAAACAGATTCCAATTGTCAAGGTGCTATGGAAGAACAATCAGGTTGAGGAGATGACTTGGGAACCTGAGGAGACAATGAGAAAGCAACATCCCCAGCTGTTTGAGGAACAATAAAGTAATGAAATTTTGAGGACAAAATTTTCTTTTAAGGGGTTAAGAATTGTAATACCAGACAATTTCAGATTTATACTGTTAACTTTAAATGGACTATTTTAAATTTTTATATATTTTATTATAAGTTATTTTACGAAAGTGTGGGATAAATAATCAATTTAATATAAATGTAAAATTCTACTCCTGTGGTCGTTCAGAAATCTCTCAGGTATTGGATCGGTAGATATTTTAATTTTAAGTGATCGGTTAGTAGTGTATTGGCGTTCGGTAGAGTTCAAAGTGTATTTAGAGTTTAGTAGAAAATTGGTGTTCCTGTGAGAATTTACTTATTGATAGTTTCCACCCATCAGTAACTGTTGGCTATTTTACAAATTTAGAACTCTATCGGTAAATGGAGGAAGTTGTGATCTTTCAATAAACTTATTATTTTACAATTTTTATATACCCATCTGTACTTTTGTCATACTTATATATATATCTCATCGGTATATGGTGTTGATCCATTAATTTGAGAATCCTTTGATACCCTGTCGGTTCTCTCAACTTAATAAAGAAGTTTACCGAACACCCAACACTCTTCGGTACTTTCCTTCATTGACCAAACACCGAAAACCCAACCCTCTTGATGCTTTCCTTCTTTAACCGAACAGCACACTCACACATGCCTTTTCCTTGGTTGACTGAACATTTTCCTTAGTTGATCGAACACTCAATTTAGCACACACATATGCCTTCGGTCAACACCCCTCCCTCTTCACTCACACATATGCCATCGGTCTTGTAGCAAAGAAGGCTTGAAATTGGTCACTTGCATTCCTCGAGACTTGAGCTCACAACCTACAAGCCATCCAAAAAGTTAATTACCACTAGACCATCTTAACATCCTATTTATATTACATTTTCCTTAGTTGACCGAACACTCAATTTAGCACACACATATACCTTCGGTCAACACCCCTCCCTCTTCACTCACACATATGCCATCGGTCTTGTAGCAAAGAAGGCTTGAAATTGGTCACTTGCATTCCTCGGGACTTGAGCTCACAACCTACAAGCCATCCAAAAAGTTAATTACCACTAGACCATCTTAACATCCTATTTATATTACATTAAATATATACTATATTCCTTTTTACACAAATATGACTCTTGTATGACCCTTCCTTTTATTTTACGTTGGAACAATTGTCATTCTCTTTTCGGTAGCCGATGGGAATTGAACCTAACCACCATCAACCTCCAATTGTAATAATATTCATCAATATTTCCTATTTTACTAATTTTAATTTACTTTCCACAAGATGCGCTTTTCCTCTCAACCTCTACATCACCAATCACTTTTTTCTCTATTTCAACAAATAAAAAAAAATTCTAAGTACTTAAACTCATTGAATTGAGTTCCAAATTACCAAAAATGACATATTAGGCACTTGTGTAAGTTGGGAGAGAAGGATGACAATTCAGTAAATAGGATGAAAGGTATGTAAATAAGAAGTAGTGGTGGGATTTTAAAACCCACGAATTCGAAATTTCACATCTATCACTTTTCTCTCTCTCAACACACACACCCCTTCTATTTCTCATTTCTTGCTTCCATTAGAGATCAATCAAACCACCACAAACTTATATTTTAAAAACTCCAAAATTCATAACCCAATTTCTAGCAAGTTAAGGTTAATGAGGGATTTGAGATTTTCCTGGAAAGAGAAAACCTAGGATTTGACGATGGTTTGACGTATAGTAAAAGTGGTGACAAAAAAATCTAGGGGCTGGATAGAGCTGATCAAGCAAGGCATTTACTGTGGAGAAATCTGGAAGTGACTACCCTCCCATACATTATGAGTGGATGGTTATATTGAGCATAAATGATAAATGTTTCCAACTGTGATTTGTGAAATTTATTTTGAAATGAATTTTGAATTGGATTTGAAATGTTTTGTAATTGTGGTGTGCCCTCTAAATAGATTGACAAATCCATAACTCTATCCTCGATTTCTTACATTGTTTTCATCATATTACAATTGAATCATGAATGTGAATTGTGAAACTTCATTCTGTTGTGAATGATTATGAAACTGAAATGTGAAATGAGTTTTGTAACATGGTGCATGGTGAAAGACTATAGTTTGTGATTAAGTCTTCCAAGGGCCGACCGATGGGGCGGCGTGGAAAGGCTTAGTAAATTATTGGCTTGGAGATAGCGGGATTGAGAGCCATTCAAGTTGGCCATGATGACGTGGTATGCATCCCACGAAAACTCCGGCCCAACGCCAATGGGTAGGGGATTATTTTATGAAAAATCATGGAAAAATCGCTCGGCGGATTCTACCAACGGCCATTAGTAGAATAATGGTTTTCGACAAACCCCAAGAAAAGTTTGAAAGGAAAGTGAAATTATTTATTGAATGTGACATTTGAGTCTTGGAAGACTTATTATAAATGTATTTCATGCTAATGACATTTGACATTGCAATTACATGATTTTGATATATTTTTTGGCACAACCACCCTCACTCCTCATATATGTTCAATATGCCATTACACTCACTGAGTATTCTATACTCACCCCACTCTTTTGTCTCTTTTAGGGGAAACTTGTTTGGAGACTTAGTCGTCATCAGATTGCCAGTGGGAAGAAGTTATTTTTGGGTAATCGTCATTAGATACAAGCTTTGGGAACTATGAGAATTGGACCCATGGAAGGAGTTTTGTAAACATTTAAAAAAAAACTTGGTTTGTTAAATACTTTCTTGTATTTTCGTCTATTGTTGTACAACTATTACTTGGTTACTTTGGAATTTCGCTTGTTGGATGTGAAAATGTCTTTCACAAGTCTTATTGTTTTCATTGGAGCACTTTGAATGTTTAATAAAATGAGTGAGTTTATTTTTAAAATGTTGGTATTGTGGAATACCTTGCGGTGCCTCAAGACACAGAGTGAGCACACACGTCTTTAGGTAACGCGGCGGTTGTCGCGTACTCGATTAATGGGTCAAGACGTGATAAGCAGCCTTTCAGATTTTTGTATTCTCTCTAAAGAAATTCTCTAATTGATAAGATATTAGGGACAGATGATTCACCAGATCCGGGGACCACAACCCATATTTAAAGATAACTATGTTATTTTTTTTATAACCCTATCTAAATCCATCACTCAGATAGGAATTATCTCTTAGCTTTCTCACATGTGGGAACCACACCCTATTAAATATTTTAGAGTTCAAACTTAATCAAAACTTTACTATATCACTTTTTCACTTCTCATGGACTCTTTTTATATGACAATCTAAATATATAATTATTTTACTTATTAGTCTAACGTTGGATTAAATGATCCAACAATCTCCCACTTGAGCTATATATATATCATTATAATTATGTATAACCAAAGTGAGATCAACTTTGCTGTCAATACTGAAATGTATCTATAACTAATCCCATCTATCAGTCATATCAACATAAAATCAGAGAGGGTTTTGTCATATTTATCATAACCCGATCCAACAGTGATCACATATGCTAATACAATCAAATGACATGAATCATGATATGGATGTGTGGTATGAAAATTACATGCAATGTGATCTATAACATATCTATTTCTAATTGATCCTCCCTAAACCACAGTGAGATCAATCGTACTTAATATCAGAGTGTGATTTTAAAAATTGAATCTTTATTTTTGCGAAAATTAACCTCAAAATATTTTAAATTGAAATAATCGAAACTGTCAATATTAAATGAGCATCTAAAAATTACAAACTTCCACTGAAATTGAATATCCTGAAATGGTATGACATCCATATGCATAGTGTGCATATGAACCTTTTGGGTGACAATTTTTTAGTAAACGGATCCAAAATTATAAATTTTGAATCGACGTGTTCTATAAACAACTGTCCATTGTGAATTATTTCATTTAGACTGCTAAGTTATTGTCACATAATAAGTTAAATGGTCTAACAATACCGTCTACTATGTGCAACCCCGTGACAGAATTTTGCAATTATATTCTATAATTGGATACCTCAAAACATGCTAACTCCATACTATTCGGGCATCTAATAAAATCGGAGTCAGTATACCGAATGATCTTTGTAACACTGATTTTCAGTGACTGTATATCATATACCACTTCTTATGATTCTATATATATATATTAACATCATTTTAAGACATCTAAAATAAAATTTTAATTATCTATTTATCTATTTTGAGATTTTGCCTCAAGATCGCTAAAACCAAAAATTTTATCGGTTATCCGAAAACCTTCTCGTCAAGTGCCGACAAGGCCTAAAGAAGTTAAAAATAGCTAAAAAAAGGCCCACACACTTAAATAAAGGTATTTAAGTGAAATTTTACATTTTTAAGGAATTTCGAACCAAATTTCATAAGGACAAAAAATACAAATTGTTAAAAGTTAAGGGTCTAAATGTAATTAAGAAAAGCTGAGGGGACTAAGTTGTAAACCACTCAAGGATGAACAATTAGAGCCAAATGATTGGTTAAGAGGGTAGCAATATTGGTTAGTGGCCACATATGATTGTTCCACATTCAAGAAAGATCATTGGATGAGAATTTTTGCATGAAAGCTAATAGGATGAGAAATTATGCATGAAAATTGAATGGAGTAGCTTGTGACACATCTCCTTTTGACATGGACGTCCAACAAGACTTCTAATGGTGTGCATGGAGTTTGCTTGAATCAACAATTGCATGGTTTAAGTGTTAGAACAAGTAGATAGTTGAGACGATACATGGAATGATCCAAGGGTTAAGGATATGTTGCTAGGTTTATAAAAGAACTTGTCTAAGGAAATTTTGGCTCATTTTCTTCACTCTCTTTCTCTTGGATGAAATTTTTAGACTCCATATCCATTTTGAGTTCAATCATGAAGCCAAAGAGGTAACATGTCTTAACTTGTGTAAAAATTAAATTATTTAATGAGTAGTTACATTAGTATCCAAACTAACATGCTAGATATTAATTTTTAGATTGAATCTTATGAAGTCTTTCTATGATATCTTATTCTGTAGGAATCAAAAATCTAAACCATTTTTTTCTGTGTATACTAGACTTCTTAAACTTTAAAATGGTATATTATGTGAAACATTTCATGAAGGAATCGATTTTTTGTGATTTTTGGAAGTTTAGCATGTTTCACCAATTTTGTTTCATACTCTGTGTACAACCAGTATCTTGTGTCAATTTTTAAGATATCTTATGTATAGAATTTGGAGAAACTTAAAACATAAAAGTTTTAGGTCTCTGTCTCATCTTTAAGTTGATCACTTGAATCGGAGTTGTATGATAAAAGTTATGGTATTTTTACTAAAACTGTATAGAAGTAGTTTTAAAACTGAAACTAAGATGAAAATTGAATTTTATAAAATTATACATTTAAAATCTGAGGATGGTTTAAACTAGAAAATTTTAGATCTATGTCTTATCTTCAATTTGAGATAAGAATCACTTAAATTTGAGAAGTATGACAAGAGATATGGAATTTCTCCCAAAACTATACAAAATTGATTTTAGAACTTAGGCTGAAAAAGTTATAAAATTTTATAAATTCATGTGTTCAGAATTTGAAGATGATCTAAACAAATATTATCAAAGAAATTAAATTGATGAATTATACATATTGTTTAACTTAGGTATAGGGTTACGTTATTTTACAAGGGGTGACTGGTTCGAGAAATGAGGATAGTTAGGGGGAGCGTACCGTCCCCAGTCGAAGTGAGTGTGACGAACTATTTTTGATTTTAAATGAAAAATAGTTTTGATCATGATTTTATAAATGAATTTTGAAATGTGATTTTGAAATGTTTTAGTGTTTGTGGCATGTCCTGAAATATTGTTCTATGAAAATTGTATTCTGATATTATGATTACTTGATAGTGCCATGTTTTTCTTTTACGAGTAAAGATTTATGAATGATGGCATATGGAACATGTATATATTTATGGAATAATGTATAGTGGCTATAGCGCACTTCCTACCACGGTATTGAGTATTTACCCGATGGAGTGACATGGTGGGGTAACATGAGAGCAGAGGTTTGATTCCCTTGTCTCTGTCCAACGGATCCAATAGACGAGCATCATGTGAGGACCGTGCAACACCAAGGGAAGGGGAAAAATATATGTGTTTTATTCTTATGATATTTTGGTAGTCTCTTTGTGGATTTTACCCTAATTAGGCCAAACTATAGGTAGAATATATTTTTGACACCCCATTTTGGTAGCCCCTTGCATCGCCTCGATGTGCGAGTAGGGTATACCCGTGTCTCGAGGAGTCACAGTGGTTTGTTCGCATGCTCAACCTGCGGATCGGGGCGTGGCAATCTCAATCTGATCTGACCTCTGATAAGTGAGCATGTGTCCTTTTGTTTTCTGTAATTATCATAAGACCTATTTGGTTGTCTTTTAATAGTCTACTATTAAGTACTTGCCCAACACTCCCAAAACATATGCAATATCTGAACGCATACCGACCTGAACATACATTAGACTCCATACTACTGACACGTAAGAAATCTTCTGCATTTTCCTATGTATAGAGTCATTCTTAAAACACTGGTTGAGACTAAACTTATCTCCCTAAACTATAGGGTATCTCCTGACTTATAATCCCGAATGTCATATTTTTTGAGAATCCTTTTTGACATATAAAATCAAAAAAATTATTTGCTCCCACAGAACTTGTGGTATATACAATTATCAACCAAATTTATCTCAAATCCTAACAAGATGATTACTTGATGAAATTTGTAATACCACGGTATCGGTTCTGGAGGTAGTAGAGTTTGTATTTTCGGAATGGGGTTTTTTCAATATTGTCCTCATCTGTTTCTCTTCCTGCAAACTCAATATTCTTAAAGAACCGTGCACTTCCCGACTTAAATGTAACCTTATTTGTAAGATCATAAAAACTTATACTCTTTAAATCTTTCAGAATATCCTATAAAATAGCAACTCACTGTTCTGATGTCCAGTTTCCTTTCATTAGGCTGGAAAAACCTAATCTTGGCTAGATAACCCCAAGTCTGAAAATGTTTTAAATTAGGACGTCTCCTTGTCTAGAGCTCTTAAGGGGTTTTGGTAGTTGTTTTAATAGGGACTCTGTTGAGGATATATGTTGCAACCTTAATTAAGATTTATCCGTAAGGAAATATATGTAGCCATATCAAAAATCGTCTATGAACATGATACATTATCGTTGACCAATCCAAGAAACTGAAGGGAATGACCCATATATATTTATATGTATCAGTTCTAAAATGTCCGAAATCCTTTTGACTTCATATCTCATTTTGTTGGTTTGTTTTCCTTTTATATAACTTACATTTCAAGTACTAGTATGCAGAGACTCATAAAATGAAGCAACAGTATCAACCAAAATATAAATTATCGGATCTTGATATAGAATTGGAACTAACCAATTTAGACTCAAAAAACAAACCAACTTTTCTATTTCTGAAGGAATAAAGAAAACCTGATTTGTCTAATATAGAAATAGAAATCAAATTTCGTTTAAAAGACGGAATTACAAAAGTTTCATTGAGATTCAAATAGAAACCGATTTTCAATAATAATCTAAATCTTTCTATTATTTCAACTGTAATTTTATTATCATCATCCACACAGATATATCTTTCATCATCAATTAGCGATCAACAATTTAAGTAACCCTACATAGATACATTGATGTAAATAATAGCAGTGGAATCTAGCCATCAAATATGTCATAGTATTGAAGTTAAATTAAACTTAGAACAAACCAAACCAAGAACCTTAATAGTATTTTTATCCTGTTTCCTTATCTTTCTTTTTTTATTCTTAGTTGTCAAGTATTTTTTACCCTTATACCACTTTGAGAGAAGATCTGTCAGGAATATACCAATCTCAACTTTTTCACTATTGACAAACTATCTCTCAATATCCACAAGAAAAGATTTAATTATCATAATCAACTCAAACATAATGCCTCTGAATGTTTTTGCAAGGACCCGTTTTATTACTATTAGACACATGCAATTTGACATCTCTCACTTTTCATTCTCTCTCTTTTTTTCTCAGAGGTACAATAATTTGTAAGTGGTGGGAAGAATCAATTCTTAATGCAAAGTCTAAATCCATGACTTTGAGAATTCTAACCAAGTTTTTTTGCCATATTTTGAAATTTGAGTCATTCAACTTAAAAATCAATTTGAATTGGGTATTGATATTAGCAAAAATAGTATGTAAAAAACTGAATAGAGAAAATAATTTAAACCAATTAATTAATAATTCAAATAAAAGTAACCCCATCGTAAGATACCGGTAACTCCATTAATATTTTATCTTTGGATAAAATAATTAACTTATAAGTGCTACTCTGATACAATAATTAAACACCGATAATAAATTAACATGTCAAATTGTAAATTTTCCTTTGGATCGATTCATAAGTTACACGTAAAACAAAATAATCATCACGTATTTCTTACCATAAATGCACACACAATTCTAATGAACACTGATCTTCATTTGGACCGATCAGTATTTACATAAGTTGTATATATATATTCTTTTAAATTTTTGGAAATAAAATAATTTTTACAGGAGAGATCACTTTGACAAGATGTTGTTTCAATTAAAATATCTCAAAATATATACACAATAATTATTTGAATTAAAAATTATATCTTTAATTAGATTTATGTTTAATTTTAACTTGATGAGCTTAAAATTGAATTTGGTTCTCTATTTAAATCCAATTTTATAAACTATTTGGACTCATGAACTTAATAGTCTATACTCTTTAAACTGAGTCTGAATTTAGGTCCAATTTTTTTATCTAAATATATAAAAAATAACAGATTTTACTTAATGAGATTTACCAATCAGGCCTAAAAACTTAATCTTATAATAGAAAATTGGGTCTGTGAGAGTTCTATTTTAATATTAAAAGTGGTTTATAATTTTGGATCAATCAATGGGTTCAATGATGTATTACATAATTGCTTAATTAAACCTTATGGTACATTAAGGCAACCGCTGTTCCTTTTTTTTTCTTTTCAGAAAGTGAGCTGAGGGATTTTTTTTTTTTTTTTTTTTTTTTTTTTTTTAAAAAAAATTATTACGGGAGACTGAGCCAAAAGCGTGACTCTGTCAACGACATGTTACATGTACATTTAATGCTCTCTTTCTCCTTAGAACCACATGTTCCATGTACATTTAATGCTTCCGTTTTTTTTTTTTTTTTTTTTTTTTTTTTTTTTTTTTTAGTTCTGAAACCTTTTGAACTTTCCCCGACCAAGCAGCATCATCAAAAATCCTGTAGCTTTAATTTTTTTTTTTTTTTTTAATTTCAAAATCCATATCCAAAACTCTAATTACATCAAATGCACCCTTTGCTTATTTCTCAATTCTGAAAGGACCAGAGAAAGGAGATAAAAAAAATAATAAAAAAACTCCCTTTTTTTATTCTGAATTTAAATCATTGTTTACATAATCCCAAAATCGACTGATTTCTAAAAATAATTTAGAATCTGAACATCAAATTTTCTTAATTTTAGAAACTAAAAACCATAACTTTTTTATTGATCTGAAAATGTAAACTCTGATATCACTTGTTAGAACTTATTTAAAGAAATCCATCATCAATACATAAACTAAACAACGCTAGATCTATATATCAAATTATTAAAAAATTATAAATAATTGAATACAGCAACTGAAAGAATGTATATCTGAATCAATACTTTCTAGATCTCTTTTGATAATTTTCGACAGGTGTCCTGATACGATTGCAAGCGTCCTAAATTGGGAGCAGCTTTCTAGATCTTTGTGTTCTCCATAAAGAAATTATCTAACTTGTGAGATGTTAGGGACAAAAAATTCACCAGATTCGGGAACTACAACCCATATTTAAGATAACTGTGTTATTTTTTTGATAACTCTATTTATACTCATCATCCATATAGCGATTATCTCTTAAGTTTATACACATGTAAGAATCACACCCTATTACATACTTTAGAGTTCAAATTAATCAAAACTTTATTAGATCACTTTTCCACTTTTCTATGAACTCACTTATATTATATGACAGTCTAAATATATAATTATTTTACATATTAATCCAATATTATATTAAATGCAACAAACCCAAATTTTAAACATGTGAGTATGAAATAATAAATAATAAATATAATAAATATGTGAATATAAACAAAATGAACTTATCAGAACTAAAAATTTTTAACATGTTAGGCGGAAAATTAGGCGGTAGTACCAAAGTTCACTTTCTGATACACTAGCAACAACATGAACCAATCGAATTCACAGAGCATGGAGGAAGAGAGAGAGAAGAGAACCTCGACTTTTGCAGCGGCGACCAGCGCATGGGTGACCAGCGACAAGGGGGAGAGAGAAGAGAGAACAATGGTGACCAATAGAAGGGGGAGAGAGAGAGAGAAGGGAGAAGAACAGCAGCGACTAGCACAAGGGTGTGGTCTGGAATACGGGTGGCAATGAGCAGCAGTGGGAGAACAGTTCCCAGGCAATAGTTTTCAAAGAAGAATAGCGGCTGTAGTAGAGGAGAATAGAGAAGAGAGAAGAGAGAAGGAGAGAAAAGAGAAGATACAAGAGGAGTTAGGGTTATAACTGACATTGCAAACATTTTTCCAACAAACGTCAGTAGGTTAGTACTTTTTGCCGACGTTCTTGCTTAAAAATGTCGGTCATTCAAAGTGAAAGGTGGCATTGTCCCCCCTTTCAACTCTCTCTCATCCTTTTGTCAATATTTTCCTTTAAAAATGTCGATGACATTTTTGAACCTAAATGTCGCCTTTCCTACTTGTCATCTCTCTCTAGTATCTCTCACTACTCTCTCTCTCTCTCTACAAGTCGATGACATTTTTGAACGTAAATGTCGCCTTTCCTACTTGCCATCTCTCTCTCTAGTATCTCTCACTATTCTCTCTCTCTCTCTCTACTTTTGCTGATGTTTTCGCTTAAAAAAGTCGGCACCTCAAAGAGAAAGCGCACCCTTTTGCACAAAACATGGCCTTTCCCTACCCCTTCTCTAGTGTGTCTCTCTACAGCCTCTTTCTCTTCTTTTTTCCGACGTTTAGTTAGTAAATGTCAAAAAAGTATGCAGCATTGCGATATTTAATTATCAAACATTGGCAAAGCTTCGAGCTTGACTGACTTTTCCTCTGGTAAAAGTTGGCAAGTACAAAAAATTCCCACCACTCCTTATTCTTTTTGCGCCATTATTTTGGGATGACATTTTTTATCGAAGACATCAACCTTATATACTTTTGCCGATGTTTCTGTTAATAAATGTCACGAAAAGGAAAATGTTGGCGACTCTTTGCTCAAATGTGAGAAAAAAATAGTCGGGAAAACTTAAAATTTTAGTAGTGGTCAATGAATACCAGTAAAAATATGTGGGATCTCCAAAAATATTGACAAATAAAAATTGTTCACAAAAAAGAAAAAATGTGGAAACTAATTCTTAGAAGTAGGAATAGAAATAAGTTGAGTCAATTCACAAATAATTTATAATTCGATTCAACAATTAGTTTAATGAGCCAAATGCATGAATGAGATGAGACATAGATGGCCAAACTTTTTTAACTCATAAAATTTGAGTTGAGTCTCAATTAAGGGGTGTTTGATTCATTTGATTTATAAATTCACTTGTATATGTATATTATAATTTAATCCTTAATATGTATTAAATTAATTAGATTTATTTTAGAGTTTAATTTGTATAACACGTGGAAAAAAAACAAAAAGCCCAAAGATGGGGACTCATTAATTTATTTTGGAAGTGTTTTTTTCTTTAATATTGAATAGTTTATAGATATTAATTGATTGATTATACTGTTTTTGTACTAAGTGGTTATTTTGGTTTTCTTTTATATTATGAATTTTGAAATTGTTTTTAAAACTTTTTGGATTCCTTACTTTGATATCTAACTTAAAAATTTTAACTGGCAGTTGGTGCAGTGGGTAGGTCATTGTATTTCTTAATCAAGATCATGAGTTTAACTCGCGATTTAGACATAGAATCAACTACGTTGAGAGACCTCTACTGTAACACCGAGTTTTTTGAAAATTTGAATTATAATATAAAGAGAAATTTTAATTTTATTGATTTTTGATTTTGGGGTATAAATTTTAAATTTTTGGTATAATTGAAATGGCGTGTTACAAATTCACAGCAGTATTTTTATTTTTGGTAAATTTAAAACTTCCAATGTGATGAGAAAAATAAAAATATATATATAGCTATTAAGTTAAAAAAAAAAAAAGAGAGATGCTGTGTTTCGAAAATGAAACGTAGCAACCCCCTTTTTCCCCTAAATCGATTAGGGCTTTCAGCCCTAATCACTCTCTTCCTCTCCTTCGACTGAATACCGAAGCTCTCCCTCTCCCTCGCGATTTCGCTGCCATCATCACCGCCCTCCTCCGCCACTGCAACCACCGGACACCACCACCGCCACCTCCTCCTTCTTCTTTCTCTCTCAGCCTCTCTGTCCCGCACCGTCTCTCTCCTTCGTTATCTCCCTCAATCTCTCGGTCTCTCGCTCTATCTTGATCATCATCTCTCGCTCTCTCACACCATCTCTCAGTCGCTCTATTCCACGCACGAGCGGGCGATTCTCCCTCTCTTTCCTCTCTTTCCACGCGCGAACAGAGTTCTCCTTCTCTCTCCCGTGCGCACGACAATTTTTCTTTCTTTCCCCCTGTTCGTTCGTGCTTGCTGCTCTCTGCAAGCACCACCCTTCTGCAGTCTTTGCAGAAGCCCTAGCCGCAGGATAGCAGAGGCTTGAAAACCCTAGGCCGCGGGACTGTCAATCTTTCTCTGCATAGGTAAGAAGAGATTTTCTGATTTTAGTTCTAGGATTTGCATATTCTTAGTAGTTAGGTTAAATTCTAACGATTGCTACAATTAAAATCGTTACAGGTTTGAGTTTGAATTCACCGGCGACTGGAAGCTAAGTTTGCAAATTGAGAAATCCTAGGTGAGGGATTTTCAATCCCTTCAGTAATTCGAATTATTTTTGTTGAATTAAGGTAGAAATTACATCTATATATATTCTGAAATGTGTTAGAGTTGAAAGAAATGTATTTCCCTAAGTGGTTGTATGAAATTACTGAGGTTAGATCTAGAATTTGATGTAAATTGGACTGTAAAGCATGTGAGAAGGTCGTAGATAGTATTAGAGTTTTATTTGATTGAATTACGTAGTTTTCCTTGGGATTTGAATTGAAATCGGCGTGAATTAAATTAATATTAAGTAATTCGGGAGAAAATCGGTAAAATTGAGGAATATTATAAATTTAAAGTCGTTGGTGATTTGAAATGATACTAGCTTGAGAAAACGAAAGTTTTGGAACGTAATTATACAAGTTAAGGCTATTGTAAATAAAAGGGGAATTTGAAAACCCTTTAATAGAGCTTTAATTGATAATTATTTGTGTTGATTGGTCTAGGTTGACCTTTGGAGACTCGAGAGGAGTCGTTTTGAATTGATTTCGGAAATAGGGAGTGGATACCCTTCCTAGAGGTGAGTGGACGGTTCATTGTGTTCGTAAATGAGAAACCTATTTTAAAATTGCTTTAAAAATGATTTTGAAAGATTTTTACATGTTTTATATAAATTGTTTTGTGATTGTGGGCTGTCTGAACTGGATTGTGATATACGAATGCATCCACTGTGTTTATGAATGTTTTTGTGCCATGTGATATTTGATATTGCTCTATGAATTGTTTTGGCATGAAATTTGTGGATTATTTGCTGAAATTCATGGCACATTGTTGAGAAATGGATTGATTGAGAAATGAAGGGTGCCGTAGATGACTCTAGTCATATTCCCACCACGGAGTGACCCGACGGGGTGACGTGGGTTGGGGTTTGGATGTGCGGAGAAGTTAGACGTCCCTCCCTCTGCCGAAATCGTACTAGATCTGGTGCACCCCGGTGATGTACGAGTCAACGCCAAGGAAGGGGGTTTGTTTTGAGACATTGGATAGAAAAACCCTTGGCGGGCTTTCGTCTGGGTTTGGCCGCCCTAAGACGGAAGTGTTTTCGATAGAACCCCAGGATTTTCTGAAAAGATAATTGATATGGATGCATATTTGTGAAATGTGATTTATTGAAATGATTTTATGTATATGAAATGATTTATGAGATATGTTTTGACTACCCCACATTCACCCTTGTTTATGAACACAATTGCACCATTGCACTCCACTCACTGAATATACCCCTATACTCACCCCTCTCTCTCCCCATTTTTCAGAGGAGACTTAGTTGGGAGACTACTTGACGGAGCTTGCGAAGTATTTTTGCGGACTGGATAGGTATTTGGCATGCATGGTTACTTTTGGAGATTGATAGCTTGCAAACCATGGAAAGGGAAGTCTGTACATCTCATACCGTGCTGATTTTATTGATACTGGCCGAGTTATTGGCAAGTATTGATAAAATCCGACGATTTTTTATTTGTTTTTATCTCTTTTGATTTCTCTAGTTTTGAAAAACTGTTTATATCTGTACTGAGACATTTGGACTGTAAATCTTAATTTCAATGTTTTTTCTTTGATTTTGTGAAGTTCTGTACAACTCATACCGTTAGGATTTTACCGATACTGGCTTGTTTTTCTCGGGTAAGTGTTGGTAAAATCCGACGGTTATGTTTTGGGATTTATTGTTTGTTAAATGTTTTCAGAGTAGCCAGGATGGTCACGTCGCATGCGTGCATGTACAGGTTCCCGCTCCCCGTTGTGTGTTGCTGTGTACTCGTGCATGTACAGGTTCCCACTCCCCGATGTATGCTAATGTATGATTGCATGTACAGGATCCCACTCCCCGATGTGTGTAAATATGTGTGTTTGTACGACCAGGAATGAGCCGGATGGGCTCCTTGCATGTGTAATGCTTTTGTGATTTCTTGTTTTTGAAGAATTTTATACTTCTGATGATTTATTGTGAATTTGATAGCCTTGTGGAGTCCCGGTAGATGGAGAGGTTTTACCCATGTACCGAGACGACGAGGCAGTTGTCGCATGGTCGATCTGAGGATCGGGGCGTGACATCTACCCTTTTAAAAGCTACTTCAATCGAATCGATCTAAATTAATTAGAATGAAACTCTGTATACCGATCGGTAGATCGAGTTCAAGTGGCACAAAAAAAAAAATATTTAACTTAAAAATTAAATTGGTGCAAGTGATCTCATGGTTCTAGCCGAGCTACTTGTAACTTAATGTGAGCTGAGTTTGGGCCCAAAATATAGGTCACAAAAATGAGCTTAATTTCAACTGAGTTAGCCTGGTTCACTTCGTCTAGCTTGAAGAAGTGAAAGTGAAGGAAAGATCACAGACAAATTTTGGCCCAAGAAGAAAGGGAAGGCCAATGGAACAACTAGAACTCGAGTTTTGATTTATTTGAAGTGATTCAAACAATAGTCAGTATCGTTTTTTCCATTAATTTCAAATGGTGAAATTTAAAATTAGGAAAATCGAGAATCAATCGAATAGTAAAATTGGATAAAGATTTAAACAGTGAAATTAATTTAAGCTATATCTTTTCCATGAGCAGAGATTCAAAAAGTGTTGGAATTAATTTCCAGTACTAAAGATTCATATTACCAATTTTTCAAATTAGATTTTTTTTTTTTTTTTTTTTTTTTTCAATGCTTTGAACTCTCTGATCATTGTTTGAATAGCAATTGAAGAGAGATTCCAATGATTCCCTTTAACGTAGTTTTGGGGATTGTTTGAGAGCATATTATGGCGTGTATTATGGCTTTGATTCCATGCTAATAATGAGAGAATCCGCTATGTATATTTCTATTAAAGATTAGCCTAAATATAGCCCCAGACATAGTATGAACCGATCATGTTAAGGAGTCTATAGATTATTTGGTCAAACTGATTGGATCGAATGAAAAAATTGAATGACATCGTTATGATATTATAAATAAATTTAAATTATAATATAATAATAATCTAAAAAAATCTACATATTTAATCACAAATATTTATGAAATCATGTTTAAAACATATAATATTAATAAAACACAATTCATTCATTTAAACATTACATATCATTCAATATAAAATATTATTCAAATATATCAAAACCTAATTCAAATAATAGATTTGAATACATCAAAATCTAATTTAAATAATAAGAAAAATCCAATGAAGGAAAAAAGAAAAAAAAAAGACCCCAAGATGAGAGAAAAAAATACTGAAGAGGTGAGAGTGAGGCAAAAAGAAAAGAAAAGAAACGAAAAAAAAGAAAAGAAAAAACCAAACAAACAAACACACAAGGCATTATGGCTTAGTAGTTATCACAACTCAAAAGTACATTCATTCTCAGGTTTGTTAGCACTTTTTTATACCAAAATGATAAGGGAAAAAAAAAGTTAGCCGATTTAATTCGGTTTCCGGTTTAATCTCGGTCTTAATCGATTTCGACTTGTTTTATCAAAATCCAATTATGTTAAGAAAGCCGGACTACTTGCTAATTCGATTCCCAATCTGATCGGTTGATTAGCCAGTTCAGTCCGGGTTTTAAAACATTACCTCTACATAGATTATTTCATATAATCTAGTTTACAATATTTTGAATTTTCTTCGCTTTTCTCTTCACGGTCACAAGAAAAATTTTGGAGTTTCATCCTCTCCACAATTTACTACTCTCTATTTCATTGATATTCTCCTTGATACTCAAAAGTCGAAATGTTCCTCTGACACTACCAAAACACCTTCATTTTTATATTTGAATATACCATCGTGTTCCTTGTCATCGATTGTCTACGGTAAAAATTTCAGGTGAAAATACCTTCTGCACACCGATTGAAATTTCAGCCTCCAAGGATCATGCCTTGTGGTATTAAGACTGGACCTAGTAAAATTGGGCCTCCGGCGGCCCAATTTATAAAACCCATCGGATTAAAGTGCATTTTAAGACCATTAAGTAAAGTTTATTTAATTTGATATGTTTGTATTATAAAATTGGATTTAAATCCAAACCCAATTTAAAGTGTATGAATCATTAGGTTCACGGAGTTCAAATAGATTATAAAATTGGATCTAAGTGCAGGATCAATTTTCAAGTTTAAGCCTATCAGATTAAAATTGGATATATGTCTAACTAATGATATAATTATTAATTCAAATAATTGCTATATATATATTTTGAGATATTTTAATTAAAACAGTATCTCGTCAAAGTGACTCTCCTGTGAAAATTATTTTATTTCGAAATTTAAAAAGATATGCATATACAACTTATGTGAATACTGATCGACTTAAAGGAATGTTAGTGTTTTATCAGAATTATGTGTGTATTTGCGATAATAAACATGTGATGATTATTTAGTTTTTACATGTAAATTATGAATCGACCCAAAAGAAGATTTATAATTTGACATATTAATTTATCATCAGTATTTGATTATTACATTAGAGTATCACTTACAAGTTAATTATTTTGTTAAAAAATGAAATATTAATGGAGTTACTAATATCTTGTGATGAGATTACTTTTATTTGAATTATTAATTAATTGATTTAAATTATTGTGAGTATGATTTGTTTGTTTATTGTTCTATGTTCAATTTTTGCACACTATTTCTGCTAATATCAATACCCAATTGAGATTGATATTTAAGTTAAATGACTCAGATTTCAAAATATGGCAAGAGAACTTGGTTAAAGTTCTCAGAGTCAAAGATTTAGACCTTGTTTTAAGGATTGATTCTTTCCACCACTTACAGATGAGAGTACATCTGAAAAAGAGGGAAAAGGAAAGGTGGACGAGTTTAAATCACATATATCTAACGATAATAAAGTAGACCATCCCAGAAGCATTCAGAGGCACTATGTTTGAGTTGATTATAACGATTAAATCTTTCCTTATGGATATTGAGAGACAGTTTATCAAGAATGATAAGGCTGAAATTGGTGCACACTTGACAGATCCTGCCTCAAATTAGTATAAGGGTCAAGAACACTTGACAACTAAGCATAAGAAAGGAAAGAAAAGGAAACATGATAAGAATGCTACTATATTCCTTAGTTTAGTTTGTTCTAAGATTAATTTAATTTCAATACTATGACACATTTTATGGTCAGATTCCGCTACTACTACTCATATCAGTATGTCTATATAGAGTCGCTTGAATTGTCGATCGTCAATTGATGGTAAAAGACACATTTATGTAGATGATGGCAATAAAGTTTCTGTTCAAGTAACAAAAGATCTAGATTATTGTAAAAAACCGATTTCTATTTGGATCTTAATAAAATTTTTGTGGTTCCGTCTTTTAGATGACATGTGATTTCTATTTCTATATTGGACAAATCAAATTTTATTTGTTTATTCGAAAATGAAAAAATTTTTGTTTGTTGAGTCCAAATTAGTTTGTTCTAGTTCTTTATTAGATCCGATAATCTATATTTGATTGATATTGTTATTTCATTTAGTGAATTTTTGCATTTTAGTACACGAGATATAAAGGAAAAACAAACCATCAAAATGAGATATGAAGTCAAAGGGTTTCGAACATCTTAAAACTGACACATATGAATATCTATGGGTTATTCCTTTTCGTTTCTTAGAATGATCAATGATAATTTATCATGTTCATAGATGATTATTTCAGATATGACTATGTATATCTCCTTATAAATAAGTCACAGTCCTTAGACGTGTTTAAAGTTTATAAGGCTAAATTTGAGAAACAACTTGGCAAAAGGATTAAGGGTGTTAGATCTGACCGTGGTAGAGAGTATTACGAAAAAAAATGACGGATCAGGTAAACAACAATCAGGACCATTTGATCTCTTTGTAGAGAAATGTAGTATTATCCCACGATATATCATGTCTGGCCCACTTGCTATGAATGGTATAGCGAAAAGATAAAATATGACTTTTCAGGATATAGTAAGAAGTATAATTTCTCATTTCAAATTACTTGAGTCATTTTGGGGAGAAACAATTAAGAATGCAGCATATATTCTCAATGGATTTCCCACTAAAATAACTACCAAGACCCCTATGAGCTTTGGATTGGGAGACGTCTTAGTATAAAGTATTTGCACGTTTGGCGTAATCCAACTAAGGGTAGACATTTTCGGCCTAATAAAAGGAAATTGGACATCCGAATGATGAGTTGTTATTTTATAAGATGCTCTGAAAGAATTAAGGGATATAAGTTTTTATGATCCCACAAATAAGGTTACATTTAAGTCGAGAAGGAAATTGGACAGCAGAATGATGAGTTTTTATTTTATAAATTACTATGAAACATATAAGGGGTATAAGTTTTTATGATCTCACACATAAGGTTACATTTAAGTCGAGAAATGTATGGTTCTTTGAGATTGTTGAGTTTGCAAGGGGAGAAATAGATCAAGAAAATATTGGAGTACCCCCATTCGAAAGAACAAACTCTACTATCTCCAGAACCAATGTCGTGGTATTACAAATTTTATCGAGTAATCATCTTGTTAGGTTTTAAAATGAATTTGGTTGAAAATTGTGTATACAACAAGATCTGAAAGAGCAAGTACATTTTTTTGGTTTTATATGTCAAACGAATTTTCAAAAGATATGACATTCGGAATTATAAATTAAGAGATACTCTTATGACTAAGGGAGACAAGTTTAGTCTCAATCAGTACATCAAGAATGACCCTACACATACGTAAATGTAGAAGATTCCTTACGTGTCAGTAGTACATACATTATGGGAGTGTTGGGCAAGTACTTAAAAACAAACCATTGAAAGGCAGCCAAATAGGTCTTGTAGTACTTACAAAGAACAAAAAGGATATATGCTCACATGTCGGAGGTCAGATCAGATTAAAATTATTAGTATACTAACTTTGATTTTACTAGATGCCAGAATAGTATTGGGCTAGCAAGTTATGAGGCATTCATTTACGGAATATGACTGCAAATTTTGTCACAGGGTTACATATAGTGGATGGTATTGATAGACTACTTAAGTTATTATGCGACAATAACTTAGCATTTTAAAGAAAAAGATTCAGAATTGATAATTGTCTATAAAATATGTTGGTACAAACTCCAGAATTATGGATCCATTTACTAAGGGATTGACACCCAAAAGGTTTATGTGCATACTAAGTGTATGAGTATCAATATCATTTCAAGAAATTCAGTTTCAGTAAGAGTTTTTGATTTTAGATATTTATTTATTATAAATATTTTTAGTTATTTCAGTTTAAGATTAAGATATTTAAGGTTAAGTTTCGCGAAAATAAAGATTCAGTTTTTGGATCACACTCTGATATTAAGTACAATAGATCTTACTATGGTTTAGGGAGAATTAGTTGAAAATAGACATATTACAGATCACATTGCATGTAATTTTTATATTGCACATCCACATCATGATTCATGTCATTCAATTGTATTTGTATACGTGACCACTGTTGAGTCGAGTTATGATAAATGTGATAAAAGCCTCTCTGCTCTTATGTTAATATGATTGATGGACGAGATTGGTTATAGATGCATTTCGGTATTGACAACAAAGTTGAGTTTATTTCGGTTATACATAATTATAAAAATATACATATAATCCAAGTGGGAGATTATTTGATCATTTAATCTAACGTTCGGTTAATATATAAAATAATTATATATTTAAACTGTTATGATGAGTCCATGGGAAATTGAAAATGTGATCTACTAAAATTTTGATTAATATTGGACTTTACAATATCTAATAGAATGTGGTTCCCACGTGTACAGAAATCTAAGGAATAATTCTTATCTTAGTGATGGGTTTAGATAGAGATATCAAATTATCTTTAAATATGGTTTGTGGTTTTTAAATCTTGTGTATTCTTCTATCCCTAACATCCCATCAGTTAGAAATTTTTTTAGGGAGAACACAAAGGTCTGGAAGGCTCCTTTCAAATTTAAGACACTCAAAGGCTTGCAATCGAATCAAGACACCCATTGGAAATCACGAAAGGAGATCTAGAAAGTACAGATTCAGGTATCTTTTCCTTCAGTTTGTATATTTGGTTATTTACAATTTTTTAATGATTTAACATGTAAATTTAGGTTTATTTGGTTTATGTATTAATGATGGATTTCATCAAACAAGTTCCAACATGTACCCCTTAAATTATGTATTGACCTGACTGATCCAAATTCGACCCAAAACCTACTTAATCTCTGATGTGCATGTCCCCCTCGTCGAGATCATTGCCCCACATGCTGCCCCACTGACCTGAATCACTTAGCTTTACTCTGGTTGGGTCTATATTCTAACTCGGTTTAACTTTCTAAATGGTCCTGCTTTCTTTACCTAGTTCACCACTCTCTAGATTGGTTTTCTTGTTCCTATTTCCCGTTTGTGATAGTTTTTGGCCCATACTTTGGTCAGTATTTTTTTTTCCAAAACTCAATACTTGATTAGGTTTTTGCCTCACACAGATTTATCTCTCCTTACTGGTGGATAAAACTAAGTCTTCCTATCCTATTTTAGATATTTTAGATGGATATAATCATGTCACTTGGTCACAATCCATGTTTAGCTTGTTGAAGGGTAGAAGACTTTGGCAATATGCTAATTGTGATATTACTGGTCCTAGTTGAAAAGAAAAGGATACTGATAACTAGTTCAATGATCAAATTATAACTAAATTAGTGAAAATCATTCCATCCTTACCTAGTTTTGGAATATCTCCACTACTTCTATTCTCAACCAATTCAATAGCTTCACTATTACCAAACAAGTATATTATTATGGAAAACCAAATCTAAAGTACTTCAGAGTTTGGGCTATCTAGCATATTATTTGATTATTGATCCTAAAATGATTAAGCTAGGACTGAGAGCAAACAAAAGTGTTTTTGTGGATCATGCTAAAAATTCAAAAAACTTCCATACTATTAGATATTGATATCAATATTATTATGGAATCAACAAATATGGAGTTCATTGAGAACAAGTTTCTTAATAATCTTCAAGATAATTTAGAGTTAGATAATAAACAAAACATGGATAATAATTTTGAAGGTTCTTCCACTCATAAAAGGAAACTTGATGATTCCTCGAATGAGATTAGAAGAAGTTAGAAAGGAAGAGGAGCAAAACAATTGGATTTTAATTTTTTTGCGGAAGGGAATAGAAAGTTTATAGTTAAATAAATACTCATTTTATTACATATTGAGGATGATCCTAAAACTTATAGTGAAGCTATGTCTTCTAGGGATGCTTCCTTTTGGAAAGAGGCAATTAATGATGAAATGAATTCCATTTTATTAAATAATGTTTATGAGATTGTGGACTTGCTTTTAGATTCCAAATTTATCAGTTGTAAATGGGTATTTCAGAAGATATTTGATTTGGATGGTTCAATACAAACTTTTAAAACTAGATTGGTGGTTAAAGGATTTAGATAGAAAGAATGTATTAACTATTTTGATACATATGCTCTGGCGGTTCGGATTATGTCAATTGGGGTGTTTTTTCTTAACTTCATTGTACAACTTATATGTTTATTAAATGGATGTTAAGATTGTATTTTTAAATGGTGATTTAGTCAAACAAGTATATATTAAACAATATGAAGGTTTTGTATTACTTGGAAACAAAAAGAAAATTTACGAGTTAATGAAATCATTGTATGGGTTAAAGCAAGCAATGAAGCCACGACACAAGAAGTTTGATTTAGTGATTTGCAAAATGGTTTCAAATATAAAATACAGAAAATGCATTTATTCTAAATTTACTAATGAGTATGGTGTAATAGCAAATTTGTACATTAATGACCTACTTAATGTTGGAACTAATATGCAATGAATTTTGGAAATTAAGAAGTGTTCGATTTTTAAGTTCAACAGGAAGGACAAAGGTTGTTAAACCTAATTTCAACCACTACTAATAGAACAATGGAGTAATTAGAATATGCTAGTTTAATAGGGAGTTTAATGTATCTCGATCATTGCACTAGATCTCATATTTTATTTATGGTTTGTAAACTGAAGTATACCAATAATCAAAGTATTACACATTGGAAACGAATAGGAAGAATTCTTGGATACTTAAAAAAATGGTTAATTTGAGATCATTCTATAACAAACATTCTACTATGCTTGAAGAGTAAATTGATGCTAATTAGATAACTAGCATGAATGAAAATAATTCTATACCTAGATAGGTATTCATGCTAGTTGGTGGAGTAATATCATTGGATTTATTTTCCTAAATATTAGATTTAGGGACAAAAATTATAAAATTATTGATATTTTTATTTGATCATGAAAATAGTGAAGTCAATTTTGAAATTGACTTCAAATTCTAGTCGAAGACATCTAAAAAATTTGTGTGAAATTGACCTCATATAGATTTTTTTCCCCATGTCACCCACCTCCTTGCCATCTCTCTTTAAACCCAAACTCCAATGTCTCTGTCTCCTCCCTTAACCCACTTATCTCCTCTCTTCCTCTCTTTCCTACTCCCCAAAATTTGGCAAAGAGTTAGAGAGATAAAGATGCAGAGAGATAGAAAGATAGATACAGAGGGAGATAGAGATGTTGGATCATTTAATCCAACATTGGACAAATATGTAAAATAATTATATATTTAAACTGTTATGATGAGTCCATGAGAAAGTGAGAAAGTGATCTACTAAAGTTTTAATTAATTTTGGAGTTTAGAGTATTTAATAGGTTTAGATAATTATATCAAAAGATAACACAGTTATCTTTAAATTAGGTTGTGGTCCCCAAATCTGGTGACTCTTCAATCCCTAACATCCCATCAGCTAGAGGATTTCTTTATAGAGAACATAAAGATCTGGGAGGGTGCTCCCAAATTCAGGACACTTGAAAGCTTGCAATCGAATCAAGACAACCATTGGAAATCACGAAAGGAGATCTGGAAAGCAGACATTTAGGTATGCTTTCTTTCGATTCCTATATTTGGTTATTTACTATTTCTTAATGATTTGACATATAGATTTAGGGTTCTATAGTTTATAAATTGATGATGATTTTCATTAAATAAGTTTCAACATGTGGTATTAGAGATTGCATGTTTAGATCGTTAAGGAAAAAAATCAGGGTGTTCGGATTTTTTTTTGGGGGGGCAATCAAAAATTTTTGTTTCTGGATTGTGAAATGAAAAAAAGGTTGAAACGGTATGGATTTGCACATAATGACATTAATGCAAAATAAAAAATAAAAAAAGGAGAAGTACATGTATTTAATATAGTTTGGTTTTAGTCAACATAAGGGTCTCGGATTTTTAATTAAATTAAAAAAAAGGAATGGCTAAGTGTCACTAATGATGACATCTAAGAATTCAGTTTCATGTTTAAATGTCATTCTTTTTCCTCAAATGCTTATGACCATTCAGAGTGCATTGAGAGACCAATTTTCATGAATTCAGTTAGGTAGAGCATGTGTTTAACCTTTAAAATTGGGTCTAAATCAAGATCTAATTTAAAGCATATGGGTCATTAAGCTTAAGGGACCCAAATAGATTACAAAATTGGATCTAAGTGCATGACCAATTTCAAGTTTAAGCCCATCAAGTTAAAATTGGGCATAAGTCCAATTAAATATATAATTATTAATTCAAATAATTATTATATACATATTTTGAGATATTTTAATTAAATCAGAATCTCACCAAAGTGGACTCTCCTGTGGTAATTATTTTATTTTAAAATATAAAAGGACATGCATATACAATTTATGTGGCTGCAGATCGACTCAAAGGAAAGTCAGTGTTCATCAGAATTATGTGTGCATATACAATAATAAATACGTAATGATTATTTGATTTTACGTATAAATTGTGAATTGACCTAAATGAAGTTTTATAATTTGACATGTTAATTTATTATCAATATTTGATTACTGTATCAAAATATCACTTACAAATTAATTAGTATATCCAAAGAAGAAATATTAATGGAGTTACTGGTATCCTGTGATTGGGTTATTTTTATTTGAATTATTAATTGATTGGTTTAAGTTATTGTGAATATGACTTTGATTATTTATTGTTCTCTGTTCAGCTTTATATACTATTTCTGCTACTTTTGCTAACATTAATGGCCAGCTTAACTCAATTCCTTTGTTAAATGGCTCAAATTTCAAGTCATGGCAAGTGAGTGTGCTTCTAGTTCTCGGAATCATGATTTAGACTTTGCGTTAAGCACCGACTCTTCCCTATCACTTACGGATAAGAATACTTCTAAGGAAAAGAGAGAGAAGGAAAAGTGAGAGAGATCAAATCCTTGTGTCTAATGATAATAAAGAAGGCCATCCTAAAAACATTCAGAGACGCTATGTCTGAGTTTGTAACGACAGACAAAGTTTTGCTTGCGGATATTGAGAAACGTTTTGTCAAAAATGAAAAAAACTAAAATTGGTACACTCTTGACAAAACTTATCTCGATGCGGTATAAGGATCAAGACAATATCAGGAAGTATATCGTTGAGATATCTCACCTTACTTCAAAGTCAAAAGCACTCCAGTTAGAACTTTATGAGGATTTGTTAGTACATTTGGTTCTTATATCTCTTCCTATACAGTATAATCAATTTAGAGTGAGTTATAATTGCCAAAAAAGAGATTTGCTCTTTGGATAAGCACATTTCGCACTATGTCTAGGAAGAGAAGGAAAGAAAAGAAAAGGAAAAAAAGTGCAAAATTAACCACTAAAGACAAAAGGAAAGGAAATGAAAGAAAACATGATAAGAATGCTGTAAATATGATAGTACAAGATCAGTAACAAAAGGCATCGATTGAATCGGGAAAAAAGGGTTGCTTCTTTTGCGGTGTCGAAGGGCACAAAAAGAATGAATGTACAACTACTAGATTGCTTGAATTGTTGAGCGCCGATTAACGGTGAAAGATATATCCACGTGGGGTGATGGGAATAAAGTTTTAGCTGAATCCATTGGTAGATTTAGATTATTGTTAGGAATCAGATTTTATTTAGATTTATAGAAACTTTTATTGTTTCCTATTTTAGATGAAATTTGATTTCTATTTCTGTATTGGACAAATCAAATTTTACTTGTTTTTTCAGAAATGAAAAAGTTTTTTTGTTTCTTAATTCAAGATTGACTGGTTCTTTATCAGGATCCAATAATTTTTTACTTGATACCGTGTCTTGTTTTGATGAATCCCGACAAACTAATACCCGAAATTTAAATTATATAAAGGGTAAAAAAACTAACAAAATGAGATATAAAGCTGATAACAATATTTTTGTACACTTGAATTACACATTTTTAGCATTTATTTATGAGTTTTAGGACTGATTTTAATCATATTTTATGATTTTATATTGATTTATTTTTATGGTCATTGATTTAGGAAAAATAAAACAAACTTGCTATTTTCAGATTGGATAGACAGTATCAGTATTTTGGTTATAACTTTTTGTTTTAATGTCCAATTGAGGTGATTCTTATAATGTTGGAAAGAAGACTTCGAGCTTTACAAATCTTGTGAAGATTTCAGAGGCCGGGTCAGATCAGAAGATATCCAAAAAATTCAATCGATATTATTACAGTGCTGAAAAACGGAAATTGGAAATGAAAAAGGAAACAAGGTGCTATAATTTTAGAATTACATTACTAATAATTTTAAAAATTATTCAAATTGAAGGAAAGAGAATTTTCAAGTATTTAGAAAGTTAAAGATCATCATCAAGTAGCAAGAGAAAGTTTCTAAATCAAATTCAAAGTCTAAATTTCTAAAACAGTCTAAATTATTAAATTTTTTCTACGGTTTTCACTCCTATATATTGTCCTCATTGTAATAGCCATGGAATTCATTCATTCTCATTCTTTGCTCCATTCATTCTTCATATTTTCCTTTATTTTTCTCTCATTCCCTCCACCAATTACAAATTCTAGCAACTGCAACCCATAGCAACGTTTTCCACCTTTATGTTCATGCAAACTAAGGTTGTAATATTCTCTTTTACTTTCTTATTTTTTTTTAATGTCTAACTAATTTTCTTTGTCCTAGAATTTGATAAATTCTATTTTTAATTAATTACATGAGTTGATTTTTTTTTTCTTTTAAGTTTCATTAGATTGATTGTTGTTTGATAAGATTTTAATGTTGAGCTTAATGTTTTGAAACATTTAGAACTGTATTTTGCATAATTTGAGACTGAATGCATGAAATTGAGAGAAGATTGCATGAAATTAGTCCAATACAATAAAATCCACATAGCGTTATGAGATCGAGAGAAAATTAATTATATGTGTGGAGTTTTATAAATATTCCATAGAACTTAATGCAATTCGGTTTAATTAAAATTATGTGATCGTTGGGTTTTTATTAGTCGAATTAGAGATTTATTGCATGACTATTTAGTGAATCTAATTTAGCAAAATCTATCACCATCAATAATAATTCAATAGCTAATGAAATTAGGGATTAAAAAATTCGACCATGTAAGATGTTAAAAATAGATAAAATCGATATTTTAAGGTTTTTACCAAATGAGGGTTTCGCATCTTAGATTTTATTTTTAATAGTTTCTAATATGTTCACAACTTTGATTCAATTAGTCCAACTTAAATTAGGATTATTCATATTTGGTAGTATAAAATATTCTCGTGAGATCGACACTCGATTCACACTATAACATAGCACTAGAGTAGGGTATACTTACCCAAAATTGTGATATATCAAATTCACGTAATAAGTTTTTGGCACCATTGCTGAGTATATCTTTGTATATCAACCAACATAATTTTGTTTAAAATTGGACTTTGTTATTTCTTATTTATATTAGGGTTTAAGTTGCACAGTTACTATTTTACATTTTGGTTTTGAAATTTTGATAGAATTTTTGGGGAATTTTTGGGTTCTGGTAAAACAGTTTGATTAGGGCCAAGCAACCACTAATTTCAAAATATTTTAGGCCACTGAGCAAAACTTGTAGTTTAACTACAAGCACTACCCTATCTTGACAAAATTTCATTGTTTTTATAGGTTTTCCTATTTTTCTTTGATTTTTTTGTGATTTTTTAATTTTTTAGTTTATTATTTAGACATTTTGTGTACATTTGTTTACTATATTTTTATAATTTTCATTCATACATAGATATTCTAGATTTATTAAAGTAGTTTTTGTAATTTATTTTACACATCTAATTTTGACATATTTTGTTTCTGTACAAGATTTATGCTAAGATCGAAAAATCCTGACCTAGCCAAATTCGATCCTGAAATAGATTAGACTCTCAGAACCATTCGTAGGCAAGTTAAAGAAAAAACGGAGTGTGAGGTAGTAATGGATTAAGAGAATAGAGTCATGACAGAGTTTTCTATGTCTAGATTTCAAGATATTCAAACTAGTGTTGTAAATCTTGCTATTGAGGCAAATAATTTTGAACTAAAAGTTAGTCTTGTTGGTATGGTGCAGGTTGATCAATTTGGTAGAAAAACCTTTAAAGACTTAAATAGTCATCTGAAGAATTTTCTAGAGATCAGTGATACCATTAAGCTAAACGAAGTAAGCCCAAAAGCGATAAGATTACGGCTATTTCCTTTCTCTCTTAGGGGAAAGGCAAAGGTATGACTTAATTCATTCCCTCCTAATCATTTCATGAATTGAGAAAATCTGTCTCAAACATTTTTAGGTAAATACTTTCCACTAGGTAAAACTACTAACTTACGTAATGATATCACTAGTTTTAGACAATTTGATGATGAATCTTTATAGTATGCTTGGGAACATTTTAAGGACTTGATTAGGAAATGTCTACATCATGGTATATCTGATTGGTTAGTCTTACAAACTTTTTATGGTGGTTTATTACATTCTACTAAGATTACAATTGATACAGGGGCAAGAGGTGCATTCATGAGCAAATCATGTAATGAGGCATGCGCAGTATTAGATGATATGGTTTCAAAACAATATGATTGGTCTAGTGATTATGAGTTGCCTAGGCAGAGAGCTGGTGTGTGTGAAGTTGATAGTTTAACCATGGTTAATGTGAAAATTGACTCTTTGATTAATTGTATGAAAATTAATCAACTTAATGTTGTGCCTAATCAAGCTTTATATTATGATTTGTGTGGTGATTCTACTCACATGACTTCTGAGTGTTCGCAGGTGCAGTAAGTAAATTATGTTTCTAACTATGGTAGGTCTTAGAATAACCGCTACTCAAATACATATAATCCTGGATGGAGAAATTGTCCCAATTTTTCATGGAGTCAGAGGGCACCACAAAGGGTTTTAGTTTTGAAAGTCAATAGCCAAGAGAGAGAAAACTATCTTGGGAGGACGCAATTAAATGCTTGGCAACAATGATCAATGAAAGATTTGAACGTTTAGCGACTGCGACTAATGAAAGATTTAAGAGATTCGAAAATAAAATTGATCAGTTAGCTAACATTTTTTATTCTCATGTGCCAGGTCGACTGCCAAATGATACTAAGAAGAACCCGAGAGTGCAGGTAAATGAAATCTTGTTGAAAAATGAGGAAGAATTGTAGAAACTTTCAGATCTATTCAAGGAAAAAGAGGAAAAAAAGAGGTCGAGGAAGAAATCCATCAATCTACCAATGAGAAGGTTAAGTTATCGGATTCTAAATAGGGAAGTACTTTACTTTTAAGTCAATACAAACCTCATGTTCCTTTTCCTGGATGTCTTTTACAAACAAAAGCAAAATTTGAAAAATTTTTAGAATTTTTTAAGAAATTGCACGTTAACATTCCTCTTTTGGATGTCATTAGATAGGTGTCAGGTTACTACTGGGGATTCCTCGAGGATATGATCAAGAAAAAGAAGAAGTTGGATGAAGTCCCAAAAGTCAAGCTCAAAGAGGAATGTTCTACAATCATATAAAGGAACCTGCCACCGAAATTTAAGGACCCTGGGAGTTTTTCTATATCATGCACCATTGGTTCTACTGAATTTTTTAATATTTTGTGTGATCTGGGTACTGATGTCAATCTCATGTCATACTCTATATTCTTAGAGTTAGGGTTAAGGGAATATAGATCTACTAATATATTTTTACAATTGACTAATAAGAAGATAAAATCCAAGAGGTAATATAAAGGATATTCTGGTTAAAGTTGATAAATTTATTTTTCCTGTTGATTTTGTCATTTTGCAAATGGATGTTGATGAGGGCACTTCTTTCATTCTAGGCCGATCTTTCCTTGCCACTTCGCGAACATTGATTGATGTTCCTTCTGGGAAACTGACTTTGAGAATGGATGATGAAAAAATTGAATTTAAAGTATCTCATCACAGGAAAAATTTTGATAAGCAAGAGATTTATACGATTGATCACACTAAAAAGATTGTTGAACATAATGTTAATATTTTTTATTCAAGTGATCTTATTGAAAATCGCATTGTCAGCTCATCGTAAGTCAAACATGATTTTCTAGACAATGAATATGTTGATGTATGTACTGCTTTGGGTGTGAATTTAAATGAATTTAATTCAAAAAGTGGGTTTCATGTAGGAAAGGAAAAGAAGTTGCAAGTCAAAAAGTTAGTGGAAGAACTAGAAATATCTAAGAATGCTCAAATCGATAAGAAAATGAAAAAAGCATGACAAAATGCTACAAATGGTCAGAATGTGAAGATCTATGAATCGAATTGAAATAAGGGAATAATGTCTAGCCAAAGACAATAAAGAAAGACACTTATTGGGAAGCAACCTAATATTTTAATGATTTTCTTTGGTATTTTTTTTGTTAATTTAATTTAGGTTAGAGTTTTAATATTATTTTATAGGTAAATAAGAAACCTTTTTCACGAGAGGAAAGAAGTCGCTGCTGAAGAGGAAGTTACAGTTTTCGGAGGAGTTTTTTTGTTCTCTTTACTTTTATTTTATTTTGCACATTGAGAACAATATTTAGTTTAAGTGTGTGGGGGGAAATATGCATATTTTTATAGGAATGTAAGTGCTGAATTTTTGTTTAGTTCTCAAGAATTTTCGCTGAATTTTTTTATGCCAATGAAATTTTTTCTTAAGTTTTCTAGTTTTTGTGTGTTATTTATTTTGAATTGAGTTGCATGATCGATGATTAATATTAGTAGTTATTTGGTATATGATTAATTATTCATCTTTTTATGGTTGATTTAAAAAAGATAATATGCAAGATTTGACATAAAATTTATTTTAGTGAGAATTTGAGTTTTAAAGATAAATTTTTGCTTTCATTATTTTTCTGGTTGAGCGTATATCACATATGATTTGGTCATTGTAGAACTTGTTTTGTTATATATTTTAAGACCACATTATTGATTTTTATGTACTAAAATAATTAAGACATCTAAATTTATATAATTTTAGTTTTCAAAAAATATCATCCCTAACATATTACCCCTTAGTTAATCTCTTTGAGTTTAGATCTTTTCTTTCATGAATCACCTACATAATTTATCCTACTACCTTCATTTTTTCTAACCCTAAATTTTTAACCCTAATTCACTATTGTACTAATAGTTGATAGTATTGTATTCTATTTTTAGGCGTTTTATTTTTTTTAATATATTTGAGTTTCATATATATTTTTTGACATTGTCAAATCGATATATTTAAAAAAAACCAGTCAAAAAAAAAGAAGGAAAGAAAAAGAGATGACTGGTTGACAAAAAAAAAAGAAAAAAAAAGAAAGAAAATGAAAAAAAGGATAAGAAAAATAGAAAAAACATTCCTCATTCTTGATTTCGTTCACTCTTACAATGAAGTTTCATTATATTATTCTTTGATTTGAATAAATGATATATCACGCTATATATTCATAGTTAGAGTTAGCATTATCTTAGCTTAATGTAAAGGATGTCATATCTTGATAATTTAGTATTTTTAGTGAATTATTTTAACCCATTATTTTATCCATTATTCTACCCTTTATCTTAACCCTATTACAACCAAATAAAAGACCTTTTAATTGGTGTATGGATTTCATATTTAAGTGGTAGAAATTTGATATATTAGTAAACTTATGGTAATGTCATCTCATTATATTGATTGAGTGATATACATACCCTTACATAAAATGAGTGGTTTGAATAGTTGAATAGTATCTTCTTTCATTCTACTGAGTGAACCGATTATGAGGGTATTTGAATATTGTGTTGTTCTTAATTTTGAGGAGACTATAAGAGATGTAATGGTTTCTCTAGTATTGAATACTATGAAATGTTGATTATATTGATTGTAATTTCGATTTGAGTTTGTTATATGCATGGTTAGAGATTCAAAAAAATGAATTGATTTTAAAAGGAAATTGTTTTTTGCTTGAATACAAGCAAACATTCAAGTGCGGGGGTATTTGATAATAATATTTTTGTTCACTTGAATTATATCTTTTTTAGCACTTATTTATGAGTTTCAAGACTGATTTTAATCATATTTTATGATTTTATATTGATTTATTGTTGTTGTCATTGATTTAGGAAAAATAGAGCAAACTTGTTATTTTCGGGCTGAACAGACAATATTTAGTATTTTGAACATAACTTTTTGTTCCGATATCCGATTGAAGTGATTTTTATGGCGTTGGAAAGAAGACTTTGAGTTCTACAAATCGACTTTAGAGGTTCAATCAGACCAAAAGATATCCGAAAATTAAGTCAAAATTACTATAGTGCTAGAAAATGGAAACTAAGAATAAAAAAGAAAACAAGGTGTTATAATTTTGGAATTACATTGATAATAATTTCAGAAATTATTCAAATTGAAGGAAAGAGAATTTTCAAGTATTTAGAAAGTTAAAAATCATCATCAAGTAGCAAGAGAAAGTTTTCAAATCAAATTCAAAGTCTAAACTTCCAAAACAGTCCAAGTTACTAAATTTTTCTTAGGGTTTTCACTTTTATATATTGTCCTCATTGTAGCAACCACAAAATTCATTCATTCTCATTCTTTTGTCTATTCATTCTCTATATTTTTCCTTTATTTTTCTCTCTTTCCCTCCACCAATTACAAACTTTAGTAACTGCAGCCCAAAGCAACATCTTCCACCTCCATGTTCGTAGAAACAAGGGTTGTAATGTTTTCTTTTACTTTTTTATTTTTCTTTTCAATGTCTAGCTAATTTTCTTTATCTTAGGAATCGATAAATTCTGTTTTTAATTAATTACATAAGTTGATTTCTTTATTTTCTTTAAGTTTTATTGGTATGATTATTGTTTGATAAAATTTTATTGTTGAGTTTAATGTTTCGAAACATTTAGATCTGCATTTTGCATGATTTGAGATTGAATGTATGAGATCGAGAGAAAATTATATGATATTAGTCCAATACAATAAAATTCACATAGAATTATGAGATCGAGAGAAAATTAATTTTATGTATGGGGTTTTAGAAATATTCCATAGAATTTAATACAATTCTGTTTAATCAAAATTGTGTGACCGTTGGGTTTTGGTTACTTGAATTAAAGATTCATTGCATAATCATTGGTTGAATCTAATCCAGAAAAATCTATAATCATCAATAATAATTCAGTTGCCAATAAACTTGGAGATTGAAAAGATTCGACCGTGTAAGAGGTTAAATATAGGTGAAATCGATGTCATAAGGTTTTAACCAAATTAGGTTTTTGCATCTTAGATTTTGTTTTTAGTAGTTTCTAATATTTTCACAAATTTGATTCGATTAGTCCAATTTAGATAGGATTATTCATATTTAGTAGTATAAAATATTCTCGTGGAATCGACATTTGATTCGCACTATAGACAACACTAGACTAGGGTATATTTGTCCGAAATTGTGATATATCAAAATCGTGTAACAAAAGCTAAAAGGATTTTAGATGTCTTAGAATTGATACATACGGATATATATGTGTCATTTCCATTGGTTTCTTGGAATGATCAACAATAATGTATCATGTTCATAGATGTTTTTGATATGGCTATATATATTTCCTTATGGATAATTCTCAATTAAAATTATAGCATATATCCTCAATAAAGTTCCCACTAAGACAACTATCAACTATAAAATAACTGAAAGCTAGATATCAACATGGTGGTTACTGTTTTATAGGATACTTTAAAAGATTTAAGGGATATAAATTTTGTGATCTCATAAATAAGATTATTTTCTTTTTGAGTCGAGAAATGTATAATTTTTGAGGATGTTGAGTTTGCGGGGAGAGAAATAGATCAAGACAATGTTGGAGTACCTCAATTCTAGAAGAACAAACTCTACTACCTCTAGAACCTATGCCATTAAGGAGATTTGTAAGGGTTAGGCATCCTGGATCAGTGAGGGTTAGGCAGACATCCTGACAATCGTATTTCACATTTCACCAGGTAATCATCTTGTTAGATTTTAAGATAAATTTGGTTGAAAGTTGTGTATACCATAATTTTTGTGGGAAAAAGGTAAATTTTTCTGATTTTATATGTCAAAAGAATTCTCAAAAGATATGGTATTTGGATTATAAACCAGGAGATAACCCTATAGTTAAGGGAAACAAGTTTAGTTTCAACTAGTGTTTTATGAATGACCCTATACATAGGGAAATGAAGAAGATTCCTTATGCGTCAATAGTATGGAATCTGACATATATTCAGGTTAATACACGTTTGGATATTGCATAATTATGGGAGTGTTGGGAAAATACTTAAAAGTAGACCATTGAAGGGCAGCCAAATAGGTCTTGTAATACTTACAGAGAATAAAAGGGATACATGCTCATATGTCAGAGGTCAGATCAAGTTGAGATCATTCAGTATTCTGATTTTGATTTTACTGGATGTCAGAATAGTATTCGACTAGCATGTTATGAAGTATCCATCTATGGAATATGACTACAAAATTTTGTCATAGAGCTGCATATAGTGGATGGTATTATTAGATCACTTGAGTTATTACATAGCAATAACTTGTCAATTTAAAGGAAAGAATTCAGAGTGGACAGTTGTCTATAGACTACGTTGATATAAACGCCATAATTACGGATCCATTTACCAAGAAATTGCCACCTAAAATGTTCATGTGCACATTACTTGTATGAGTGTCTTATCATTTCAGGATATTCAGTTTCAGTGGGAGTTTGTGATTTTAGATACTCATCTATTATAGCCATTTTCGTTTATTTCAATTTAAGTTGAGGTATTTAAGGTTAAATTCCATGGAAATAAAGATTTGGTTTTTGGATCACACTTTGATATTAAGTACAGTTGATTTCATTGTGATTTAGGGAGAACCAGTTAGAAATAGACATGTTACAGATCACATTGCATGTAATTTCTGTGCTGCACATCCATATTATGATCCATGTCATTTGGTTGTATTGGCATACGTGACCACTGTTGGGTCAAGTTGCAATAATGTGACAAAGGCCTCTTTGATCTTATGTTGATATGACTGATGGATGCGATTGATTATAGATACATATTAATAGTAAAGTTGAGCTCATTTCGGTTATACATAATTATAAAGATATATATATAGACCAAGTGGAAGATTATTGGATCATTTAATACAACGTTAAGCTAATATGTAAAATAATTATATATTTAAACAGTCATGATGAGACCATGGGAAAGTGAAAAAGTGACCTACTAAAGTTTTAGTTAATTTTAGACTCTAAAATATCTAATAGGCTGTGGTTCCCATATGTATAGAAATCTAAGGGATAATCCTTATCTCGGTGTTGGGTTTAGATAGGGATATCAAAAGATAACACAATTATTTTTAAATATGGGTTGTGGTCCCCAGATCTGGTGACTCTTCCATCCCTAACATCCCATCAGTTAGAGAATTTCTTTAGGGAGAACACAAAGATCTGGAAGGCTGATCCCAAATTCAGGACACTTTCAGTTTCTATATTCGATTATTTGTAATTGCTTAATGATTTGACATGTAGATTTAGGGTTATATACTTTGTATATTGATGATGATTTTTATCAAATAAGTTTCAACAAGAGAGAGGGACAGGGAGAGAGAGATAGATATTGTAGAGAGAGAGAAAGAGGGGGAGATGGATTGCAAAGAAAGAGAAAAAGGGTTTGCAAAGAAGGAGAGATAGAGGTTACAAAGAGAGATATAGGGAGAAATAAAGAGATAAAGGGAGACTGATTGCAATCTGTCTATCTTTATCTCTTTGCAATCTGTCTACAATCCCTCTTTCTCTCTCTCTCTCTCTCTATGTAACCTCTATCTCTCCCTCTGTAATCCCTCTTTCTTTGTCGCTACAATCTATCTCCACCTCTCTACAATCCCTCTCTCTATCTCTCTGTAATCTTTGTCTCTCTCTGTCCCCCTCTTTCATCTCTCTGTGCATCTGTCTCTCTTTCTCTTTGCATCTCCCTCTTTTACAAAACCCACAAATTTTGGGAAGTAGAAAAGAGAGGAAAAGAGGAGGTAAGTGGGTTTGGGGAGGAGAAAGAGTGAGATGGTGGAGTTTGGGTTCAGAGAGAGACAGACATGAGACGGGCGATGTTAAAAAAAAAAAATTCTATGTGAAGTCAATTTTTGAGAAATCTACTTCACAAAAATCTTTTGAGTATCTTTCGAGCGGAATTTGAAATCGATTTCTAAAAAATTGATTTAACTATTTTCGTGATTCGAATAAAAATATAAATATTTTTATATTTTTTACCTTTAAATCTAGTATTTAGGGAAATAACCCATTATCATTGGTATCAAAGAAATATATATGTATTAGTCACTCAACAATGGAATCAGATAAATATTAATAATTTGGAGCAAAAAAATTAATTTGTTTAATTTTAGATAGCAAAAAACTAAATTTAGCTTTTCTAGAGAGAAAAATTAAATTAATGTATTTGTAGAGGGAAAATTTTAAATGATTTATTTTTTTAAATGGAAAAAATCAAAGTGTGCTTACTTTTAGAGAGACAAAGGTTAAATTTGTTCTTCTTCCAACGAGAGAAAACTAATATATGTAGATTTAAAGAGAAAAAAAAATAAATTTGGCTTACTTAAAATAGATCTACTTAGAGAGAAAATTTTGTAGTAAATTTAATTTTTTGGGAGATCAATTTACTGTGTTTAGTTCAAGAAAAATATAGAATAAGTTGATTTTTAGATATAGAAAATAATTTGTTTAAATATTTATCAAGAGATAAATTAAATTAAATTAATTCTATCAAGAGAAAGTATAAGAAAACCAACATATTTAGTTTTAGAAAGAGAAAATCAAAAATATATATTTTTTTTTTGAAAAAGAAAACTAATATGTTAGTTTTGTAGAGAGATAATTTGTATCTAGGTTATTTTTTCGAGAATGCATGAACTGGTTAGATTACATATAGATAAAGTTTTCCTATATGTTGTCATTTATATGAATAAAAAGGGTATAAAGGTCACATGGGTAACCTTTTATTTTATTTATTTATTTATTTTTGGTTACATCGGAATCATAAAAATAACGGAAATATATGCACCCACAAACATTCAAACACGAGTTCTTTATCATTTGAATATCCTTACAAGAATACCTTTTATATTTCTTTTGTCTCTATTTTATTTTTGGTATGCAAAATTAAATTGTGGTACATTATAGAGAGAGGACAAGCATTCACAACTTGAAGGTTAAACGTAATAATTCCTTCAAAAATAAAATAACATACTAAATTAATATGTTTATTTTTTGAGAGAAAGAGGAAAAACAACTAAATTCATTCTTTTTAATAAGATAAAAATAAAACCAATGTATATAGAGAAAAATATATAAATTAAATGATTATTTTAAAGAGAGAAAATGAATGTGTTCAGTTTTAGAGATAGAAAATTCGAATTTAATTTTTTTTAGAGAAAACATAAAAAAAAATCATTGTATTTAGATAGAAAATTTAGAATAATTTAATTTTTCAGATAGAGAAAAATATTGTACTTAGTTTTAGAAAGAAAAAGATTAAAACTAATTTTTTAAAAAGAAAAAAAAATAAAATCAATATGCTTCAAGAAAGAAAATATGAGTCAAATTGATATTTTAGAAAGTGTAAATATGAGTCAAATTTGTTGGTCCCTATGTAACCAAGATGGGGTGATTTCAAATTCTAAATTTTATTCCACTTAAAATCTCAATTAAATTTATGACCAAAATATACAAATATAAGTGTATAAATTTAAGAGTAGGGATAAAGGCCGCAAAGTTGTTTAAGTAGCCTACTTTGAAATATAATATCTCACTCTCAACACATCGAAATTATTCTATAAAAACTGTTGAATAGTCTTTGTATAAAGCACTTTAAATCTCCAGAAGTTAGCCTCCAAAACTAGTCTCGAATATAAAGATATAAGGCCGCAAAGTTGGCTCCCTAGCATACTTATTGTTGTAAAAAATCTGCTTGAGTTCCTCACTTTGAGTTTGATTTTTTCTACCAAAATTTTTGAATTTTATTATGATTATTTTTCAAATTTAAACACCAATAATGCCCTTAAAGTGTGGAAAATTCAAATTTCAAAAAACTTAATTTTGGAGAAGTTATAGGAATTAGAAACTCCCATTAAAATTAGCTTGTAATTCTCCAAATGATTTGAATTTGAATCACCAATTTTAATAAATTTAGAATTAAGTGTAACTCTCAATTTACACTTAATATGCTGAGCTAGATATTGAAATATATTAAAATTGCTGTAGACAAAACTATTCTGAATTTCGATTGCTTCTACTCAACTTACTGTTTCTACCCAGTTTTACTTTTACCCAACCTCTGTTATTTTAAACTTTCACAAAATTTCTCAAATATGTATTATTTGAAAAAATAAATATTTTAATGATCTGCACACTTAGTAAACTCATTAGTAACATATATAGGGTTTTGTTATCATCAAAATATTAGAATTTAACAATAATTTTCTTAACAATCTCCTATTTTTTGATGACAATAAAATCATAAAGAAAAATTAAAAAAATTTGCCCATGGATGCTCAATATCATACTCATTCTCTATTTATGAACATATAAACATTTTGTTTTCTCCCCTTAATATGTGCATAATTTTTCATAATTTTTTTTTATATATAACTCACCTTTTTTGTTTCATTAAAAATAAAAAAGATTAATTTTAAATTTAAAATTAGAGATATTCATTTTTTTTCTTCTTTTTGTTATCATAAAAAATGTAATATTTATGTATTCTCCCCATTGATAAGACATTCATTTTTTATTCATACACAAAAACTAATAGAGATAATAAATTCAGTATCAAGTATTTTTAGAATTATCAAAACAATTTCAACATTATAAAATATTAAATACAAATTTTTCAAAAATCATAAAAGTTTTTAGTATTTTCAAAGATAAAATTTAGAAACAACAGTTTCCTATTGACATATATTTCTGTATACTTTTAGACTTTACGCTAGATAATAATTGAAATTAATTCTTGAACTAATTCTTATGCCTTTATTTATACCACCAATAACGTCATCTTGTGAGTAACTTAGTGAAAATTTTCAGTTTATAATGACTTCTTTGCTTGATTCATTTTCAATTTCTATACCTTTATTTTTTTATTCTTTTTATGGGAGAGCTTTTGTGTTTTTATATTCTCATTATTTTCTTCATTTTTATATCAATGGTTTCTTCAAAAATTATAAATGCTTTACTATTTAAAATATAGTCTAGAAAAATTCCTTCTAATTTTTTATTTTTTAAAATTTATTTAGTGTATTTAAATTATTTTTCAGAATATAACATACGTAACCAGATATATGAAAATAAGACACTAGTTTTTCTATCTTTAAAAAATTTCATAAGGGGATTTCTTAGTCATAGATTTAATATAAACTCTATTAATTATATAACATGTCATGGAAATGATTTTGACTCAAAAATATTTTTCTACACCAGAACATACCATTTTCTTTTGGTTTTTTTTTTTAATCTCATGTTCCTACACAATAAACTAGAACATCATTTATTTTTAGGAATCCAAACTTACTTAGGTCCTTTAGATAACAAACTTGTGCTAGGGAGAAATTTTTCTTGATTATTGCTAAAATTGTTTAAGTAACAAAATCTAGCAATATGTCTAATTCTATAACAATAGTAGCATGAAAAAGTATTTTTATTTTTCTTAAAATCATTCGTATATCTATGTTTTACATTTGAAAAATTAGATTTTTGAGATTTAGAAGAGTTCCTAAAATTTCTATAAAAATAGACAGGTTTATAACTTTTTCTACCCCTAAAGATTATGTTTCTATGACCACTACTTCTATCCCATATTTTTTCAATTTGAAGTTTTCCATTTTCCTTGTTTTTTGCTGCACTTATACTTCATTAGCTTGCAAACCAGACACATTTTTATGCTTATACCCTAAACAATTTATAAAGAAATCATATTTTCGGAGTGCAAGTAACCTAGTGAGTTTCTCATTACTTTTATTGAATTTTTGGAAAGTGTTTTTAATAGACATTGATAGGTCTTCTATTCGGGTTTTCAACACACGTACTTTATTATTCATAGCAGAATTTTTCAATTTTACAACATCATTTTCAGATCTTAAAGCTATTTAATTCAAGATTTGCAGTAGAATTTTTAATCTTTAGTATTTTATTATCAGATTTTGATACTTTCAGTTCAGAATTAACAACAAAGTTTATTGATTTCAAAGTATCATTTTTAATCTTTAAATCATTAATTTTAGACTTTAAACTATCATTTTCAGAATTCAAAACTTTATTTGTCTGTTTCAGCAATTCTTTTTCATTTTCTAATTCTTGTATTCTACATCTAAACTTAGAAATCAACCTTAATACATTGTCATCAACAAAATTAAAATCATCACAGCATTCAGAGTCAGAATTCACCCGAAAATCTGTTATTAAACAGATATTTGTTTCATCGTGACATTCTGTATCTTCTGAGTCTGAATAGGATTTATTCAAATCACTCCATGTTACAATCTTAGCCTTTTTTTTCTTTAGAAAATTTTGAAGCTTTTTCATTAAGATTTGACATTCATATTTTATATGTACAGGTCTTTGACATTCATAACATATCATTTTTTCCTTTAATTTGCTCCTTTTTCCTGCAATTTTTTTGGATTTTTGAATAATATTAGTGTTGTTAAATTTATTAAACTTTTTACCTCTCTTTTTAAGGACACGAGACAATCTTTTACTTAATATATTCAGCTTATCCTTACTGTTGTCATCTTCATCAGAATGTTGTTCATTCTTTGTTGCAAGTGCAATGACTTTTTTCTTCCCATCATTTTCTGCAGAGTAATGTATTTTAGTTTCATAAACCATGAGTTTCCCTATGAGTTCATTTAGGGACAATCTCAATAGGGTTTGAGTCTCCTCAATTGCTATCTTTATTGCATCCCAACCTCTAGGAAGAATTTTTAGAACTTTTCTAACCAGATCTGAGTCTGAAAATCTTTTTTCAAGGGACTCCAATTCATTCATGAGGGATGTGAGTCGATTAAATTTATCTTTTACTCGTTCTCCATGCTAGAAATTAAAAATTCGTATTCCTACATTAGAAGGTTAATTTTTGTGTCTTTAATAGTCCTTGTGCCTACATGAGTGATGCACAATTTGTCCTAAATTTCTTTGACTGTAGAATAAGAAGAAACAAGATTAAATTTCATAGGAAAAATGGTACATAAAATTAAATGTGTTACTCTAAAGTTTATTGAGATTTTTTTTTTATCTTTCTCTATTATAATTAGGGATTTTATATCTAAATCTCCAGAGGAAATAACCTCTCAACTATCATTATCCGTGACTTTAATAAAGGTCTTCATCCTATACTTCTAATGGAAAAAATCTACTCTATCAAAATAAGGAGTTCTATTATTGGATTGGTGAAAAGTTAAGTATGATACCATTAGATCTTTGACTCAAAAGTCAGTACTTTTGTGGAGTCGAGTATTAATTCTGATATCATTTGTTGGTCTCTATGTAAGTAAGAAGAGGGGTTAAATTGGTTGGATTCAAATTTTAAATTTTACTCCACTTAAAATCTCAATTAAACTATGGCTAAAATATGCAAGTGTAAGTGCATAACTTTAAAAGTAAGGATATAGAGATCAATCCCAGTTTATAGTGGATCGACTTTGTATTTACATCCACTCTTCTAACTTGATAAGCTAGAGTCCAGCGATAGCTAATTTTCACTATGCACAAAGAGTTATAAATATGAGTACAATCTTCCTTTGTTGACGATCTGTACCTTCCCTTCTTGAATATGGTTTAGTTTAATAAGAAAATAGTTTTAACTTTCATTTAATTAGCTTATCCATCCACAAAAGTGTGCCTCACACTCTTCCTAAGTTTATTGAAACTTTATAGCACAAATAAGTACAAAATTATATCAAAAAAAACTTCAACCGACAGATTCATAGACTGTTCAAGTAGCCTACTTTAAAATCTAATATTTCACTCTCAACACATCAAAATTACTTTATAAAAGATGTTAAATAGTAATCTCCAGAAGTTAGCCTCCAAAATTGGTCTCGAACATAAAGATATAAGACTACAAAGTTGGCTCCATAGTTTACTTACTGCTGTAAAAAATTTGCTTAAGTTTCTCATTTTGAGCTTGATTTTCTCCATCAAAATTTTTGAATTTTACTGCTGTTATTTTTCAAATTCAAATACCAACAATTCTCTTAAAGTATGGAGAATTTAAATTTCAAAAAATTTAACTATTAGAGAAGTTATAGGAAGCAAAACTTCCCCTAAAAATCAGCTTGTAATTCTCCAAATGATTTGAATTTGAATCACCAATTTGAACAAATTTAGGATTAAGTATAACTCCTAATTTACACTTAATGAATTAAGTCTTGAAATATATTAAAAACGCAGCAAAGAAAGCTATTCTGAATTTCGATTACTTCTACCCAGCTTAATGGTTCTACTCAGCTTTGCTTCCGCTCACTTCTATTCTTTTAAATTTTTACAAAAATTTTCAAACATGTATTACTTGAAAAAATAAACATTTTAAATATTTGTCCACTTAGTAAATTGATTAGTAACACATATAGAGTCATCATCAAAATATTAGAGTTTGACAACAATTTTCTTAACAAAATTGATATTTTAGAGAGTGTTTTTTTTTTCGATAGAGTAATTGATTTGAGTTTTTTGAGAGAGAATTTAAATTCAATGTTCTTAGAGAGAAAAAATTTAAAATAATTAATTTTTTAAAAAATTCAAAATTAATTTTCTTAGTTTAAAGAGAAAAAAAAAAATAAATTTTGAATTTTCTTAGAGAGAGGAAAAACTTAAAACCAAGTTATTGAGAGAGATAAAATGTGAATCAAATTAAATTTTTTTAAAATATATAAGTCTTAGAGAAAGAAAATTCAAATTTAGTTTTTTTTTTTTAAAGAGAGAAAATTGAAAAACAATATATCTAGAGTGACAAAAATTAAAAAGATTTAATTTTCTAGGAGATAGAGAATTAATATGTTTATTTTAAGAGGATGAAAAATTAATTTTTTTAGCAAGAGAAAACTTATAACAAGAGTACTTATAGGAAAACAAAGTATGAATTATATTGATATTTAGATATCGAAAACTAATGTGTTTAGATTTTTAGAGAGAAAAAAAAATTAAATTTAGCTCTTTTAGAGAAAGAAATTTAATATTAATGTGCTTCGAAAACAAAATTTGAAATAATTTAGATTTTTTGATAAGGTAGGACCCGATTCTCACGGTAATAACCAGTGAATTGTTTCGATTGATATCAACTTCTATCAAAGCATCGTCATCAAAACCGATGATCGATCTTTTTCTTTTGATCGGAGTCATGGCAGAGGAAGGGAGGAGATGGTGACGAGAGTTTGGTTGATTGGGAATTCAGTTTGTCTTTCATAGACGGCGCTAATTTGTTGGAGGTGGGTTTGACTCTATAGATAATGACTCTACTAACTCGAATAAGATGACTTTAGCATTTAGGGTTTTTGACTAGCGACACCTGTAAAAGACCATCGAAGAGTGTTTCGGCAGATAAGATTCCAATACTTAAGTTAGAGAGCGGTTTTTAAAAGGGAAAAAAAAACAGATTGAAGGAGAGCTTTGCATGCCTTATGTGTAATGTGTAGGTCTTGAGAAAGCATATTTGCCTGGACCACTAAATGATATTTATATAGTTCTTGCATGTGAGAATCATATATATGTGGGACCTTAAATGCCTAATTTCTTTACTAGAGCACCCCAAGGCTTCAGGGATCATGGTATATGATTTTTAAAGATTCTAATCTCTTACTAGTTTCGAAAGTCCAGATCATCGTAGAGATTTTTTTTCCTTACTGATCACGATTGTAGGTCTCTTTTATGTTTGAGTAGGATTACCCCCGTGATTTAGAGAAAGTAAATATTACATTAATAGATTGCATGTCGACCGCTGAACACCGAGGAAGTCTAGGTACTAATTAACGTTGGATTGAGCGATTAGTTGTCAAGGAGAGACCTGGCCGGTGAATATCAAGCGTGTTGTTCAACAAACCACGGGCCTTGGTTAATCTCGAGTGCCAGGGTACCATCACTATGGAAAATACATGATTGAAGACATTTAAAATATTTTAGAAGACATTTAAGGGAAATTCCTAAAGTAAAATAATTTGTGGAACTCTAAAATAGCATAATTTGTAAATTGCAGAACTAAGGAAATAGCTTGATTTAGGAATGAAAAATAAATAACTGAAGATATTTAAAATAACTTAGAAGACATTTAAGGGATATTTTTGAATAAAAATAAAATGGGGGAAAACCCAAAATTGGTAAATTAGGGTAGTTGTAGAATTTAAAAAATTAGAAAATTTAAATGTGAATGAAGAGATGTGGTTGCAATTAAGTACAAAGTTGATAGATTTTCGAGGTATTGATTAAAACAATTTATGAAAAAGGGGAGGGAAAAATATATATTAGTTATTTTTATTTTATTTGTTTGTTATATTAACTAAATAAAAATATTATGTATGCAGAAAAAAATAAAAAAGAGTGTAGATCCTCAACAAATAGGCGAAGTGTGAGGAATGTTGGAGACAATGAATTTGGATGCAGTTCACTTTGGATACTATGGATTTAGGGGATAATTTTTGTAAAAGATTATATTTTATATTTCTTTTTAATAGTGTGACACATTATGCATATTATTTGTATGTAGGATATCATATATATATATTTTAAAAATTCTAATTTTGATATTATTTTTAAACGGTATGAAAATTTATTAGTATATACTAAAAATCAAATTACAATAAAATTAGAAAAGGAATCCCACAACCGATGCCTAGAAATAGTCTCAGATTTGAGTTTTGTATGCGGTAAAAACAGACACAAGAATAGTTTTATCTTTTAAAATTCAAATTGACTCAAATCAAATTTACGTTAAAGGATACTGGTGGGTTATACAAAAAAAAAAATCTTATAAGAAACACTTGATAAATATGAAAATCAACAATAGAATTATGTAATCTAAATACATAAAAAATTGAAACCAAACTCAAAACTAAATCTAATTTATCGATTTCAATTAAAAGTATGCTACAATCTTTATAATCGAATGAGATTTTTTAATCGCTAACAACTTAAAAAGAAAAAAATCGTAGTTGTCACTCTAGTATAGGATGCAACAAATTAAATTGTTTAAACCGAAAAATATTTTGAGACCTAATTTATGTATTTATTTATTTATTTATTTTAGTTTCTGAATGCCAAAAGTTAATATTTTCCAAAAAAGGAGATGTCAAATTTAATAACATAAAAAGATTCCATAGGAACATTGAAAAAGGGCAACAGTGAGACACAAATTGGAAGAACAAAAGAAAAAGCCTGTTCCTCTCTCGCCCTAAAACTGTAACATCGGGTAAGAGAGAGAGAGAGAGATCAAAGAAGAAGAAAAGAAAACCGCAAGAAGAAGCAGTTGGAGAGGGGAATGAGAAATTGCATGCTCAAGAACAGTAACCTTGTCGACATGATTCCAACTGGGCAAACATCGACGACTTCTTCCAGATCAAATACTCTCACAGATGATCAAGGCCCTCATCAACAAAGGAAAGGTACTTCTCTCTCTCTCTCTCTTTCTCTCCCCACACCCAGAAAGAATCAGGCCCTCTTTCTCTTTCCTATGCTTCAATGGATTCTTCCATCTTTTCTCTCTCTCCAATTAGGGTTTCGAAAGAAATTTTCAGAATAAAAGTGGGAATTATTTTGAGAGATGTACCGATCTAACACTCATTGAAAAAAAATTTTTAAAACAACATTTTTGGAAAAAAATTTCAAAACTGACTCACATATGTCGAGTCTTCATGTACTCTTGTGAACGGTACATGTCGAGTCTCTGGACATATGCTGTTCATGCAATTATTTTACATTGTTAATGTCGAGTCTTCCAGACCGGTGACACATTTGGAAATTTTTTTTCCAAATGTGTTGTTTTAAATTTTTTTTTAAGGTTAGATCGGTCCATCTCTCAGTTATTTTTCTTTAAAGAAATGATTTGTAATTAGGATTTGTATATTTTCTGGGTAACAGGGGTATCAAATTGTTACGTATTCAAGAGCAGATTGCAGGAGTACGCTCAAAAAGTGGGACTTGCCACACCGGTTTATGACACACTGAAAGAGGGACCCTCCCATGAGCCCTTTTTCAGGTCTAGTGTTATTGTGAATGGGGTTGGATATGATTCACTCCCTGGATTTTTCAATCGTAAAGCTGCTGAACAATCTGCTGCTGAGATTGCTCTCATGGAATTAGCTAAATCTGGGGATATGAAGGAGTGCATTTCTCAGCCAGTGGTAATGCTTCCATTCCTATGTCTTGTGGAAAATTTGATTTCCCAATTTTGCCAGTGAAAAAGGCAAAGGAAATTATTAAATGAAATATGAATAGAAGCTGTTGCTTGTGATTATGTTCGGATAATCTTTTTAAAAGCCATTTGGTTGAATTCGCTCATGATAACGGTGATGAATAGTTGATGATGGGATTATCAAATGAATGGAGGAAGTGATCAAACTTAATAATCTGCAAGTACCCTTTGTTTGATCCGTTAGCTGCTCCAGCCAAAGTTTTAAACTCAGCCTCTCACGCCCTTTAACTTCTTACCTCCTCCAACAATCTTTTGTTGCTCACTTTGCCCGTATGCTCTAGTAAATTGAGTCAAGCTTATAGTCGTGAGTGAATCTCTCATGGCTTGGTGTCCTTACACGTTGGCAGTTAGTGTTGTTTGATGGGGATTTCTAGTATGACTCATTTAGATGTTTTCATAATTTTATGCTAGATGAGCTTAGTGAAAGAACTTGGCTCAGAAGGAATGTAGATAATGGAATACAATCTTGGTAAAGTTGGAGTGCAATTCCGCCTTGATGGAGGCATTCGGTTGCCTGAAGATGATTTTTAAGGTTTATGATTGATATGGTGATCAAATGTCCTAAGAGAGTTTTTGAAGGATGAAGGTAAGCCTCCAGAGGTGAAACAAAAGGGTTAAAGATTTTATATTCTGGTTGAAGAGGAACTCTTTGTGGGAAATTCCTTTCTCTTATACGGTTGGATTGTGAAGGTTAATGGGAAATCCTTGGGTTAGAGATGTTTGGAGCTAAATTGTCTAGCGAGTTCTCTTGGGCCATTTACATATAGTTAAGAAATGTCTTTTGGGCTGTCATAATGTAGCTTTATTGGGGAGTTATTGTCCTCAATTTTTGACCACGATAAGGCAAGGTAGATTGGGAACAAGTTGGAGGTTTCGGAGTAGAGCCCTATCTATTCGATGAGGTGAGGTTGCCCAAAGCGTGATGATGAGGTTACCCAGTGAAATGTGGGTAGTAGTAGTGAGGTGTTGTTATTTTTTGAATTTATTTTTCTTGTTGTGATGACATTGAGGCTTCAGGAAGTTCTCCTTTACATCTAGCTTTGACATACAAGAGGAAATGTTCTCATCCCATGTAGTCTTTACAAGGATTCAGTGCTGCTCCTTTTTTTTTGGGGGGGGGGAAGAGTTTTGATTTAAAAAATTCTAGCCCCATTTAGGTATGATCAGGTCTTTAACACGGCAATTTAAGAAAACCTTTCTGGGTGGATGCAAACTTGTTTTTGATCAAATTAGTCAAATGCAATCTGGTGGGGAAATTTGTTGCTAAAGTTACTGAGAAGCTCATTATTTCTTTCATGGGTTTTGAATTTAAACTCTACCATGAGTTCAGCTAAACTGAGGGATAGGGAATAATTATGGTTGTTATCCTAGGCAACATGAACTTTTATATAAAGAGCGTTTGAGGGGGATTTAACCTGTGTTGATTTGAAGGGGATTGAGGGTGAGGAAAGGGAATTCTCCCGCCATTTGTCTGCGACCTAATTTTTCAATGAAGTCCAAGGGGGAAGAAAGAGGGTTCAATCCCCTGAAATGTTTGTCCCCTCGAATTTGGTGAACATCTGAAAGGAGGGATAGGTTTCTACCAAAACTTTAAGTTTCCATCTGTAATAATCACGTTCTGCACTCTCCAAAATAGACAATGGGAGTACATCATTCCCCTCCATTCTCTTTCCTGTCAACCCCTTCCACTCCTCCCCTCCCCTTCAGAAATCCAAATAAAGTGTAAGTGGTTAAGATTCTGAATTAACTATGGCAAGGCCAAGTGGGGGAAATGTGGGGGTATATTTTTTTCTTCATAAATTTCAAAATTTAGTGCTAGAATGTCAGGGATTTAAAAGATGATAGTAGAAAAATGATTTATTTTTGTCTTCTTTTCTTTTGAAGAATTGGAATCCAATGCTAAATACTATTTTAGTAAGGAAGTTCATTGTTTTATAGCATCTTTCTAAGTTTTGGATATGAAATATATCTATCTTTTTAATTAATTTCTGTAGACCATATGTGTGATAGAACTATAAACTATTTTTGTGGTGGGTGTCAAATCAATAAAAATAAAAATATCTACTTCACAAAAAAAATGAGTTTGGATGAGTAGAGTTGTATTCACAGGGAAGAGACGAATTTATCTCTTAAAAAAATATAGGGGTTGAGAAATTATCAAGAACTAACAAAATCAATAAATCAATAAAATTAACTGAAATAAGACAATTAAATAATACCAATTAAAAGAGAAAATATCAACGAGAATAAACTCTAACCAAACGAATTATTTCCAATTTGATTTATTTGGTTATAGCCATTAGTATCATGAAACGATCAATCTTTCTTTACTTTTTCGGTAATTAAGATACCATCATTAATTACTTTTCTAATCGAAGGACAACCCAAGAGGCGTTTGTTGGATTTTGTGTTTTGACAGTCTTAAGATTTAGAGAGATCTAATTCTAATTAACAAATATCAATCTCGATTTATTTAAATTAGATTCTTTAATCTTATGACACGAGTTAAACTGCCTTTGAAGCCATAAAACCATATTAATTACCATTTTATTAAAAACAAACCAACCTTGCCCTTTTTAATTGGTTGTAGAGTATTTTAGAGTTACCAAATATAGATTTTTATTCAATAAACTCAAAACAATCATAAACATTAAAGAGTAGAAATTAAATAAATACTTATAAGATATTGAGTTAATGATCTCAATTAGATTTCACAATTTTCATTCAAGACTTCAATAACCCTTTGACTAGAAAAGAATTTAGAATAATGACATGGAGAAGGAAGAACTCAAGAAATAAAAATAAATTATGCTGGAAAAGAGACTAGTATTCATGCGAGTTGAAGAGGAATTACAATGAATGTCTCCTTGGAGGGCCTTCATGCCTCTCTCAATTGGAGTCTCCTAAATCTCCTTAACTACTAAAAAAAATAAGTAAAATAAAATATTTTAATTGGTTTGAAAAAATAACGTTTTAAAAGATAATGTTCTAAGAGATTTCAAATAAAGGAAATTCTTAAAATAAAAGATCTTGAAGGTTGAATTTCTAAAATTTATCTCTAAATATTAGAAATAAATCAATATCTTGAAAATTTTTAATCCATTCCAAATCAAGTTTCAATTTTCTTTGAAATTTCGTGCAAACAAGGAGGAACAATATTGACTTGGTCTCAAAAAAATTCTACAATAGTTTTGCAATCCACGTGTCCACGTGCTAATGAAAGAGCACTTCTGTCCATTTTTTCCATTTTTGCATAATTGCTCCAAATTGGCTCATTTTTCTTCACTTTTCTTTATAGCTCTTCTCCATCAATCCTAGAATATCAATCATCATAAAACAAGACAGTTAGTGTAATATTTATTCAAAAATCAATAAGATCAATTAAAATTATTATACCAATTTATGCACTATCAAATTTTCCCACATCTAGATAATGCTTGTCCTCAAACATTCCTAACTCAAATAAAACAAAAACTATTTTGTAAACAAGTATATTTTTCTTCCAAACTCCCAAGCCGATATGTGTTATAAAAATCAATTTGGAAAAATAATAAAAACAAGTATCTTAGTATTTCATACTAGAACAATCGTTACATATCCTAACAGCTCCTTATGAAATCAAAACTACAATATTCAATAATTCTCTCAAGGATTCACTCAAAGACATTCAAAATTGGATATAAAACATGTATCACTCAAATCAATATAATGAAATGATATTATCATATGTTTGCAAATATATCAAATCTCCATCACTCAAAAATTTGAATTTCATGCACCAATCTAAAGGTTTTTCATTTGATTATAATGGGGTTAGCGTTGGGTAGGATAAAAGGGATTTTTGAGGGTTAAAACGTACTAAAAGAAATACATAGCTAACTACACAATTTTCTAACATTAACCAAGCTTTGCCCGAAATAGCATACAAAAATGACTTCTTGCTGTCCAAATGCTTCCTGTCAACAGTGAATGAAATGTAAACGAATAGAACTTCAACAAGATGTAGCATTCTCTTTCTCTTTTTCTTCATCTTCTTCTCTCTCTCTCCTTTTTTTGCTGCTTTTTGCACCCCTTTTTTCCACAAAGAATCTTCCAACAAAGAATGACCAAAACTCAAGCTTTTTCTTTCTTGTACAATCACAAAGTCTATTCTTATTTCATTTCAATGAAAGTATCAAAATCAAGATTCCATTCATCATATTTCCTTTGAGACAAACAACCAAATCATGCGATTAATTACATATACCTTTGAAATGAAAGGCAAAATAAAAGGTTAGGTATTGTATTAAGGTGGTTATAAAGAAAAAAGGGGCCATAGACTCAATTTGGTTATCTAAGGGGTTTATAAAATCAAGGTAGGGATTTTTTATGAAAGCCAAAAGAGGGTAAAATCTAGGTGTCTTTGTCACTTCAATGAATGAAATTCTAATTGTGGTCTCGATATGCATAATAGAGCAAGTTCTAGAATATTCAACCCAAGTGTAATATTCACTCAACGAGAAAAATAATCTTGAGCACAAAAATTGAATTTGCTCGTTTTAGATTCAAAACCTCACTTTTAAATGAGGTTTGTGTTAAATCTCGCATGTTTATCTTTCAAAGAAAACTATTAAAGAAATGAACAGCCATTGCAAGTACAAAATTCATTAATACGAGTCATTTTTTCATATAAATTTCTAGTCAGTCAAATAACATACATCAACCTAGAAGGTTCAAAATTTTTATTTTATACATTTACCAAAATGTGATGACTTTATTAAAAGAAAGCTGAAATTTAAAACGACCCTAAGAGAAAAATGAAAAATCAAACACAAGCAATAAACAGTCCTCCACACCTAAATCATATATTGTCCTCAATATATACTAAGCGAGAGAAAAAAACATGGACAACTAGCTCAAATAAAAACAAAAATAAAAAGTTAAGGTAAGAACAAGACTTTCTTAGGGAGGAGTGGACAATGGAGAGTCAAATTCAACGAATTCGAAGAAAAAGTTAAGGCGCAGGCGCGTCTAAGTCTTTAGATCGAGTCTGGATTCCCAAAACTTTAGTGTAACCCAAAGGCGTGGGCACGTGCTGTTGACCACTAGTCTATTGGAAAATTTGTCCTTGTGAAAACTCAACTGCAACTAAGCACGGGCACATGTTGTTTATCATTAGTCCTCTGCCCAAAATGTAATCAAATCAGCTTAACACCAAAACACACCAAAAAAAAAAAATGGGAAACCTAAGATAAAGATAAAAATAAAAATAAAAATACTCAAAGAACTAAAAATCAATTGGGTTGCCTCCTAATAAGCGTTTTTGTTTAATGTTTTTGACTAGACATGATCTCCTAATTTTGACTTGGCTCGTAGATCGGTTTGATCCATCTCGACTTCAACTTGCTTGGCAGAAACTTCAATCTTGAATAGAAGTGAGGGACTTTTTGGTTGATCATGGATTGCTTTTGGCTTAGGAGTTTGTGATAGAGAAATTTGTCAAACTGTGCATCTTCATTCGTTAAACTCTTTTACAGCACAAAATCAAATTTATCATGCATAAAGTTGTCTCGAAAATTATCTTGCAACATGGATTCAGCCATACTAACAAGAAAAATATACTCAGAATCATTTGGATACTTTATGGGTCAAAAACATTAAAAGTAGTAACTTCACCATCAAATTCAAAAGTTAAGGTACCCAGATCCACATCCATCTTGGTTTTTGCTGTTTTCATGAAAGGCATATGTAACAATATAAGAGTAGGGTTAGGAGAAATTGTATCATCCATATTAATGACTTAGAAATCAGCAGGAAAAATAAGATCATTCACCCCTCACTAAAATATCTTCAATCACATTTTCAGGATATAAATTTGACTCATCAACAAATTGAATTATCACTTTTGTCTCTTTCAAAGGTCCTAGATTCAAATCCTGATAAACAGATAAAGACATAACATTTATAGTTGCTCCTAAATCAAGTATAGTTTTTTCTAACAATTTATTGTCAATCATACAAAGTATAGTGAACATATTGGGATCTTTACATTTCGGTGGCTACTTTCTTCGAATGATTACTGAAACATTCTCATTAATTACAACCCTATCATCATTTTTCAATCTTAATTTCTTAGTGCACAATTCTTTAAGAAACTTGGCATACCTTGACACTTGTCTTATAGCTTCCAAGAGTGGGATGTTGATCTCTACCTTTGGGAGAGTTTCTAAGATCTCTTTCTCTTCTTTCTTTAGTTGTGCCAATTTGCTAAGAAAATGTGATGGAATCATTATCTTAGATTTTGAATTAAATTCAATACTTATCTTCTTAGTTGAAGCATCTAAAGTTGTTGACATTTCTTCACTTTGGTTGCCTTCTTGGTTCAACTTTTGATGTATAGTACCTTGCACCTCCTTTCCACTTCTAAGGATCATAGCACTAACATTTTGTGTTGGATTGATTTCAACTTGAGAAGGTAGTTTACATTGATTTTTCTCCGATCTATTCACGGTCGTTGCCAATTGTGATACCTGATTCTTCAAATTCTGGATACTTGCCATCGTATCTCGTTGAAATCTTTGAATTTCCTGAAAGTTAGCCCTTGTTTCCTGCTGAAACAATTTAGTGTTGTTAGCCAAATTTTTAACAATTTCTGCTAAAGGTGTATCTTGATTCAAAGAGAGTTGTTGAGGTTGAAATTGTGATCGGTCTTGTATTTATTGTTGTAACCCTTGTTGCTAATTCTCATAGCTGAAGTTTGGGTGATCCCCTCATTCTTGGTTGTAGTTGTTTGAATAGGGATCATACTTCCTTTATGGCTGTCCCGGAAATTCACTTACTGCATTGATTTGTTCATTGGAATCTTGTGACCACGATTGGAACAAATTCCACATGTTTTGACCTGTTTTGTTTGCCTTGCAACAAAATTGGGCATAAGAGAGGTTAGCTCTCTCAATTCTTGACCAAGTGAAAAATCACTCATCTCGTTAACCTTCTCTGGAGTCTCTTGCCTTATTCCAAATTGTTGGGTATTGGCTGTCATATTTGAGTTCAGATTTCTTGTTTCTTCTGGTGTCTTGTCCACCAGTGCACCCCTGCTTGCAACATCAATCATGTTCCTCTCTATTGGTGATAGATCTTTATAAAAATATTGGATCAGCAACTGTTCGGGAATTTGATGTTGGGGATAGTTTACACATGGTTGCTTGAATCTCTCATAATATTAATATAAGATCTCTACATCGTATTGCTTTATGTCACAAATTTCCTTTCTAATGGTGCTTGCACAGGAAGTTGGAAATTTTTTTTCTAAAAACACTCTAAGTTAGGCCAAGTCGTAATAAATCCAGAAGACAAATGAAAAAGCCAATCTTTTGCTTTATCTATCTAAGAAAAGGCAAAACCACTAGTTTTAGTTGTTTTTCGGTTACCCTCTGTGGTCTCATTGTGGAACACACGATATGGAATTCCTTAAGGTGTTTATGAGGATCTTTTTCTGCAAGACCATGAAATTTGGACAACAAATGAATCAGTTCTGATTGCAATTCAAATGGAGTTGTAATATTAGAAAAATTGATGTATAAAGATTGTTGGTTAAATTCTGGAGTTGCCAACTCTCTGAAGATCCGTTGGGTTGCCATTTCTACGCCTTTGATGTCTTTCTCTTCAACTTCAACTTCTGAGTCTAGCAAGTGGTTAGCCAGATCGCGTTCAAATGATTAACTCCCTGCCTTTTTAACTTCTTGAGTCTCTTTTTTCAATTTTTGGCCTGTTTTCTCAATTTATGAATCAAACACTAGTTCACTTGTACGAGTAAAATGAGACATAAATTAGAAATAAGGAGAAAATGTAAAAGAAATAAATCTTTTGACACCTAACTTCCCCGATAACAGCGCCAAAATTTGGTGGTTGTCAAATCAACAAAAATAAAAATGCCTACTTCACAAAAAAATGAGTTTAGGATTAGTAAAGTCGTATGCATAAGGAAGAGGCGGATTTATCTCTTTAAAAAAATATAGGGATTGAGAAATTATCAAGAACTAACAAAATAAATAAATCAGTAAAATTAACTAAGGTAAGACAATTAAATAATACCAATTAAAAAAGAAAATATCAACGAGAATAAACTCTAGCCAAAGGAATTATTTATACCTTGATGTATTTGATTGATCATTCATACAAAAATTACTTATCATTATGTAAATAAATTGGTTATAGTCGTTAAGTACCACGAAATGACTAATCTCTCTTTACTTCTTCGGTAATTAAGATATTATCATTAATTACTTTCTTAATCAAAGGATAACTCAAAAGACTGTCGTTGGATTTGGTGTTTCGATAGTCTTAAGTTTATAGAGATCTAATTTTAATTAACAAATACCAATCTGGATTTATTTAAATTAGATTATTTAATTTCATGACATTAGTTAAACTGCTTGAGATCATAAAATTATGTCAATTGCCACTTTATTAAAAACAAACCAAACTTGCCATTTTTAATTGGTTATAGAGTGTTCTAGGGTTATCAAATATATGACTTTATTCAATAAATCAAAAACAATCATAAATATTAAACAGTAAAGATTAAATAAATACTTACAAAATATTGAGACAATGACCTCAATTAGATTTCACAATTTTCGTTCATCAAGATTTCAACAACTCTTTGATTAGAAAAGAATTTAGAACAAAGTTATGGAGAAGGAAGAACTCAAGAAGTAAAAATAAATTATGCTGGAAAAGAGACTACCATTCACGTGAGTTGAGGAGGAATTACAATGAATGTCTCCTTGGAGGGCTTTCATGCCTTTTTTAATAGGAGTAGATCTCCTCTTTTAAAGGAATGTCCACCTAAATCTCCCTAACTATTAAAAAAAATAACTAAAATAAAATATTCTAATTGGTTTGAAAAAAATAACTTCCTAAAAAATAATGTTCTAAGAGATTTCAAATAAAGGAAATTCCTAAAAATAAAAGATCTTGAAAGTTGAATTTCTAAAATTTATCCTAAATATTAGGGATAAATCAACATTTTGAAAATCTTCAATGCACTCCAAATCAAGCTTCTATTTTCTTTGAAATTTTATGGAAACAAGGGGGAACAATGTTAACTTGCTCTCCAGAAAATTCTGTAATGATTTTACAATCCACATGCCCACGTGCTAATGAAAGAGCACATCTGTCCATTTTTTTCGTTCTTTACATAATTGCTCCAAATTGGCTTTTTTTCTTTACTTTCCTTTATAGCTCTACTCCCTCAATCTTGGAATATCAACAATCATAAAACACGACAATTAGTATAATATTTATTCAAAAATCAAGCAAGATTAACTAGAATTATTATACCAATTTATGCCTTATCAAATTAGTTAGGGATACAAAACAATTTAGGTTTTCTATCCCAAAATTTTGGGGTCGGCCATATGAGAGAAATATTGAAAAAAAAAACAAAATGGTTTGTTTGTGCGGATTTTCCTATGCCACTCATTCCTATCTAAGACCATCTCCTCAGCTAAATCCATCACTATCATATCTTTACGAATGCATTGCATCCAAATTTTCAATGGATTACCTTTACGTTTTATTAAATTTTTTATATTTAAGTTCTCTATCTTCCTAACAGGTGCATGTTTAGACCTTCGCTGCACATGTTCAAACCACCTCAAACAGTATTCTTGAATCTTATCTACAATTGAGCTCACTCACAATTTATTACGTATCTCGTCGTTTCTAATTCTATCATTTCTAGTTTTGTCACACATCCACCTAAGCATTCTCATCTCGACTACAGTCATTTTTTGCTCTTGTTACTGTTTAATCGCTCAACATTCAGTACCATATAATAAAATAGGTCTTATTGCGGTTCTATAAAATTTTTCCTTCAAATGTAATGGCATTGTGCGTTCACAGAGAACTCTGGATGCCTTTCTCTATTTCATCAAATCCGCTTAAATTCTGTTATTTACATTTATATCTATATTGACATCATTCTGGATGATGGAACCAAGATATCTAAACCGTTCGCTCTTTGAGACTTCTCTTTCTTCTAACTTAATCGTTTGTTCATTATCTTGATGGTTATCACTAAACTTACACCTTATATACTCAGTTTTAGATCTATTCAGTCTAAATCCTTTAGATTCTAATGTATTCCTCTATAACTTTAATTTCGTACTGATACCCTCTCTAGTTTTATCAACCAAAACTATATCATCTGCGAAGAGTTTACATTATGGTATTTCATTTTGAATATTTTTTATAATTTCATCTATCACTATTGCAAATAGTAAGGGACTAAATGCCGAATCTTGATGGAGTTCAATGTTAATGGGAAAGCTATCGCTCAGCACCCCGCAAGTCCTTATATTGGTCACTACTTCATATATATCCATAATAAGATTAATGTATTTCACAGAGATCCCTTTCCTTATCAGCGCCTACCACAACACGTCTCTTGAAACCCTATCATATGCTTTCTCAAGGTCAATAAATACCATATATAGATCTCTCTCTTGCGCTCTAAATGTCTCCATCAATTGTCTTAGTAAGTGAATTGTTTTAGTGATGGAATATCCTGACGTAAATCCGAATTGGTTATGAGACACACTTATCTCTCGTCTCAATCTATGCTCTATTACTCTTTTCCATAATTTCATTGTATGGTTAATGAGTTTAATTCCTCTATAGTTGGAGCATTCTTGTATGTCCCATTTATTCTTATATAGCGGGAAAAATGTGCTCTCTCCATGGGTAGAGTATTTTCTTTGTTTGCTAAATTTTGTTAAAAGGAGCCATTAACATTGTTATTCTGAATTCTCCCAAACATTTTCACACCCCGATATGGATGCCATCAGGATCTATGGCCTTGTTATTCTCATTCTCTTTAAGGCCTCCTTCACTTCACGAGGACGAATCTTATGTTTAAAATTTTTGTTAATCTTTTCTATAGATATCTCTATATTTTTTATATTTATTGTACTCTCAACGTTAAATAGGTTATTAAAATATTCCCTCCACCTTTTTCTTATATCCTCGTTTCTTACAAGTGTATTATTTGTTTCACTCTTAATACATCTAATCTCATTTAGATCTTTTTCCATACTCTCCCTTAGTCGGGCAATTCTATAGATCTCTCTTCCCGTCTCGAGTCTTTAGTCTTTTGTACAATTCGTTATACACTTTACTCTTTGATTCATAGATAATCTTTTTTACGTCTTTTTTTTGCCTTTTTGTATTTTTCATAGGTCTCACTACTACTATCACTTTTGAGATTCTGATAGTATTTTCTTTTGATTCGGATCGCAGTTTGTATTTCTTCATTCCACCACCATGACTCTTTACCTCTTAGAGCCCCGTCCTTGGATACTCAAAGAATCTCTCTACTTATACTTTTAATATTATTAGATATATCATTCCACATTGTTTCTGAGTTATCATTAACAGACCAATTTGTTACTCCAATTACTTTATCCCTAAAAGTCGTTACATTTTTTTCTTTTAGATTCCATCACCTAATTCTTGGTTTCATACATGGTTGACATTGCTTTTGTCGTTTAGGCATTCGTACATCTAAAATTAAAAGTCTGTGCTAAGTTGCTACACTCTCCTGGTATGACCTTACAATCCTTGCAGGTCGTTCTATCACCTCTTCTAGTGAGAAAGAAATCTATTTGACTAGCATTTGACCCAGTTATATAGTTAATTATGTACGACTCTTTTTTCTTAAAGAACGCATTTATTAGTGTCAAATCAAACGCTATTGCGAACTCTAAAGTTGTACTCCCGGCCTCATTCCTATCGTCGAAACCAAAGTTTCTATATACGGTTTTAAATCCCTCGTTTTTCTCTCCTACATGTCCATTTAGATCTCCTCCAATAAATAACTTTTCGCTACTTGGTATGGTTTGTATAAATTCATCTACATCATCCCAAAATTGTTTCTTACTAATTACATCTACACCTATTTGGGACGTGTATACACCAACTATATTAATTACGTTTTCTCCATTTGCTAACTTGACAAGCATAATTCTATCTCTCTTCCTTCTTATCTCTACATTTCCTAATAGATCCTTATGTACAATTATTTCTACCTCATTTTTAGTTCTATCTCTACCTGCATACCAAATCTTATGACCATAAGATTGTATTACTCTAGCCTTCTTCCCCACCCATTTGGTTTCTTAAAGACATATGATCTTAATTTTTATTCTATTCATTATTTCACCTATTTTTTCTAATTTTTCGGTCAGAGATTCTATATTCCAAGTGGCTAAGCGAATCCTATCCTCATGGATTAGTTTATTTTTCTACACTCTAACGTCTCTCGGTAACTTGTCACTACATCCGGGATCCGATGTAGCGCGTCTCTGAGGAGGAAACGTCCCGTATGTTTTTCTATATTTGTCTCCCATTCGTAATTTGACAAAATGTGTTTACGCTGGCTGTCTGCCTACCGTAACCTTACTCCTTTATCCGGGTTGGGACCGGCCGTGACGGAGTTCTTCAAATAATAATATAAAACGATTAAAAAAAAACCCTATATCTATATCTATATATATATATATTTATAGTAATAATAAAGTAATAAACTTTATATTATAATTATACCGCTATGAGTTTGAAAATTTTTATATTTTTATAGTTTTAAATTCATAGCAATATATTTATAATAATAATATTAATACTAATGATAGAAATAGTAATAGTAAAAATACAATTATTAAATAAATAATGCCAACAAACAATAAATACTAGCAAATAACTCACTAACTAACAATGGCAATAATGAACAAGTAACTAGATAATGTACCAAACATGCAACAACAACAACAACAACAACAATAAACTCAATACCAATGATGATAACAAATAAATAATAATGGAGGATGTTGATGCATAAGTTAAAGTGTTCTGTGGATGGGGTTTGGTTTGGTTGGTTGGTTAGTGTTCAGTGTGGGGTTTGTGCCTTATAATATTAACTTTAGTTCTGGTGAGGAATTGGGTTGGAGCTGTGTTTGTATCTTGCAATTTGAGATGTTTGGTTGACCAATTAGATGGTTATTTATAGGTGCTCTGTCAGGATTGGGTGAAACACAGCAGGCATCAGGAGTGAAGTAGAGATAAGGAAGATAAAAAAGAGAAGGAGAAGAAGACACGATAGGGAAGAAGTAGAGGAGCTGTCATCATTTGAGGTAAAGACTAGAAAGGTGAGATTTTTAAAACAAGCACCCCCCCCAAGAAAAAAGAAACCCAAAATCATTATCAGAAAATAGGAAAGAAGAGGAAAGAAAGGAACTGACATAGCATAGGGCAAGAAAGGACACCACAGAGTATTGGACTACTAATAGGTGCTAAATATGGAATATGAATTAGGTTTTTCCAGGAGGCTCGGGTGGGCTACATTTCCCCAAAAGAATATTCATTCATTTCTTTCTTCCCCATCGACCACGATGACTAAAAAGAAAGGATGTGGAAAATCTAGACCTGGAAAGAAAAAGGGCCAATGGTGGGCATTTGGGAAAGTTGGGTTGATGGATTGTCTTCATTCAAGCGACAATACAAAAGAAGAATGGAATGAAGTGAGAGGCTTGAGCGAATTTCAATCGTATTTTTGTTTACTAGTTTTACTAAGAAATTGTTAGGTATAAATGTCTTTCGTCTCTACAAATTATTTTCTGAACAATAGAGTCCACGAAAGGAGTTAAGTGCTTAAAAAGATCAGTTGTATTTTGTTTTTGATTATGTTGTCTTTATCTTAATGAACAAATTAAACCTGAATCAGTTTATTTTTCTGGTATCGGGCTTGATTAGTATGTAGAATACCATAATTATGGTAGAAATTGAATCATTTCTGTTTTAATATTCTATAACAAAATAAATCTCCATAAGTTGAAGTGATAGACGTCTAAATACTGTTTCTAGGAATCTTATTATTATTTTTTCTCTCTATTTTTTCTCTTCAAATTTAAGTAAAAAATTATCTTTGTAACTCTATTACCTATTTCATACATTCCATATATGGTGTTGGATAAAAGTTTCATGTAGTTCCATAAACAAAATAGAAATCTGATTATTGGTAGATCGATCCATATGACTTGATGATGGGACAATCATGGGATTTTTTTTTTTATTATTATTTTTTGGATAAATGGGAAATTAAAAATGCTCGGGGATGGAAATGAGGTAATGTCTACAATACCTGGGTTTAATCAGATACAATTTGAAGGATTTTGTAGATTCATTGATCAAGGCTTGGCAGAAGAACTTTCTAAGTTTCCAAAAATTGAAGATACAGATCAAGAAATTGAATTTCAATTATTTGTGGAAACATATCAATTGGTAGAACCGTTGATAAAAGAAAGAGATGCTGTATATGAATCACTTACATATTCTTCTGAATTATATGTATCCGCGGGATTAATTTGGAAAACAAATCGAGATATGCAAGAACAAACAATTTTTATTGGAAACATTCCTCTAATGAATTCTTTGGGAACTTCTATAATAAATGGCATATACAGAATTGTAATCAATCAAATATTACAAAGTCCCGGTATTTATTATCGATCAGAATTGGACCATAAGGGAATTTCGGTCTATATTTGTGCAATAATATTATATTTTGGAAGGAGGAGGGGGGATCAGAATCAGAAATTGATTGAAAGCAAGGATTCTGGATCGTGTTAGTTGGAAGCGAAAAATATCTATTCTAGTTTTATCATCAGCTATGGGTGCGAATCTAAAAGCAATTCTAGAGAATGTTTACTACCCTGAGATTTTCTTGTCTTTCCTGAATGATAAGGAGAAAAAAAAAATTGGGTCAAAAGAAAATGCCATTTTGGAGTTTTATCAACAATTTGCTTGTGTAGGTGGGGTTCTATTATTTTATGAATCTTTACGTAAGGAATTATGAAAGAAATTGTTTCAACAAAAGATGTATTTAGGATGGATTGGTCGATGAAATTTACACAAGAGACTTAATCTTTATATCTTGATATACCTCAAAATAATACAATTAGCATCGGTTGATTGGAATGTCTACACTTGATGATATAGATCATCTGAAAAATACAGTATTCGTTCTGTAGAGGATCTGTTGCAAATTCAGATTGGTTCGGTTCATTTTGAAAATTTGGTTCGAGGAACTATATGTAGAGCAATTAGGCATAAATTGCTATTGACTGCTTAGAAGTTGGCAACTTTAACTTCATTAATGATTACTTATGAACCTTTTTTGGGCTTACACCCATTCTCTTGAGTTCTAGATCTAACTAATCCATTGGCACAAATAATTCACCGGAGAAAATCGAGTTATGGAGCCCCGGAGGTGAACTGTTAGTTTTTGTATTCAAGATATTCATCCTAGTCACTATTGGCACATTTGCCCAAATGATGCTTCTTAAGGAACCAACATTTGGGAGACCAGAGAGGGACAAGGGAAGGGCAAGGGCGAAGAGGCCTTATAAGGTCAACACTAGGGAATCATCATCAAATTAGAATTCTATTAGAACTAAACCAATGATATAAATATCTCAAATAACTTAAAAGTATAAATCCTAAACATTTCGGGTAGCTTGGAGTGTTTTTGCTCTTTTGGGGGGGGGGAGGGAGGTGAATGGGGAAAGTATTTCTTTCTGTTGCTCTTAGATCAATCAATTGGTCTCAAACAAGGGGTTGAAGGTTGGGGGGGTTGGAGTGTTCAAAATCAACTCTCTCTCTCTCCCTCCTAGATTGGTCTCAAACGATCGACTCCAAAATTTGGGATTAAGACTCAATATTTTTTTTTTTTTTTTTGTTGCTCTTAGATCCATGAATTCCCCCTCCCCACAAAAAATAAAGAAAATTAATAAAAAAAGCTTAAAAGATCCCTTGTTCAGGTTCTTTTGCAGCCAAAGTGTCTTGAGATGCTTCTCTTCTCCTGTTTCTCGCTTTAAAGCATGGACATCTAGTGGCTAAGAGCAGGCTGGGATATGTCTTTAGCAACTATTTCACACCATCTATGGCTTGAATTGCTCTTTGTGTTCGCATTTAAAAGTGTTACACTGCTTATAAATCTTTCCATTTTATGACCATATATCAGATCCTTCACACTAGATCCAGATGATGTCATTCACCTTTAAACTGGCAAATATAGCATTATGAATATTGTTTAAGAGCATGCAAACCCATCACAAGCTAAATTTGATTCTCTACCAACATATGAAGGATGGATGCTTAAATATGGAAGGCCCTGTTTGTGTTGGAGTTTGTAATACTCAAACACATGTAGGATATGCCATGTGGTGTGCTAAACTCCCTTTTCTAATTTTGAAACAGTGGGTACTTCTTTAATCTTGGATGGTTGTTGAATGATCAAGGGATCCTATATATGTTTATTGTTGTTAAAATTTGGATGCTTGTTTTGTATTTTTAAGAATGTTTTGAGTTATATGAAAAATTATATAACAGCCATATCTACAGGTAGAGATCATAAATAGAAGATAAAATTTACTGATTATATACATATATTAATTATTTTAAAGTAGCCATATTTCCATGCTATTTCATGTTGTGTTCATGCCCCACATTTCTGTTCATATCATGTTTGGCTACCATATTAACACAAAAATAATCTTATTTAGATAGCCTATTAGATGCCGTAACAAGTTTGATGTTTGTAAAGTAGGTTACTCATGAGCCTGATCCCTTCTTGTATGTTGCAGCATCAAACAGGATTGTGCAAAAATTTGCTTCAGGAGTATGCCCAGAAGATGAATTATGCAATTCCGTCTTATGAATGCCACAAAGATGAAACACCTGGTAAAATGCCCTTTTCTTGTACAGTTGAGATTGGTGGAATCCAGTATATAGGAGCTGGAGCAAAAACAAAGAAAGAGGCAGAGCTCAAAGCTGCTAGAACTGCTCTATTAGCTATTCAATCTAGTGCACCTGAACTTTGTGTGGACCCTATTGGTGACTCCAAGTTCACTGTTGTTCCGCAAAGGAAGAAGCCAACCGAGAAAGCAGTTAACTCTGAGGTGGCTTCGAAATCCCTCAAAGCAAAAAAAGGACAGTTGAAGAAGAAATCTCGTAGAAAGAATCTAAATAAAAAGATTGCAGGACAAACTCAAGCCAGTAATGTGGGTGTCCTAGGGATTAACATTAATGGTCAAATGAATTCAGATGTGGTTCAAAACAATGCTTCTGGATGTCAGGTTTTGGATACTGGGAAGGCGTTGACTTTGGCAACCGAGGGTTTCCAAAATGGGATGCTAAATGTTAAGCAGAGCAAGAGAGAGTTAGACTTTTCTCTTGTGGAAAGAGTATTGGCTCCTCATTTGAATGCAAGTTTTCACTATGGTCAGTGTACAACTCCATCCTCCTGCCAAAATGGTTATGGTGCTGCTGTAGGAGCTTCCCCCGTGTTTCCTGTGATAGATTTTCCTACTTTGGTTTCGGAGGCAAGCCAAGTTTCTGGGGTTGGACAAAATGTGGGGAACTCTATGGTTTGTTGCAGTGAACCTTCAAGCACCGAACCTGGATTGTGCATGAAGCATGAGGGTGAGGCCATGCAAGCTTGAACCGGCAACAGCATTATGGAAATTTAGGTAGAAATCCTTTTTGTTTTCTTTGTCTATCAGGGGTACTGGGGTTAGATCTTAAGCGTAGAGTTATGCAAACCGATAAAAAGGAGTAGAGTTATGCAAGGGATGGAAAATTGCTTCCAAAAGTACTGAGGATATTTTTATGCTAATCTACGAAATTTGGTTGTAATTTAGATGATTAGGATGTGGTAGGCCATTGGTTGAGGTATTATCAGTATGGGGAACCCATGGTCATATTGTTCACTGCCCCATTGGATGCATTCAAAGCTGGGGTAATACACAAAAAAGGAAATAGAAAGCGGAAAAGATGATTGTCATTTGAAACATTAGACTTTTGTACTCGATTGCTGATGATTTATGAAGAGCACTGTTATTAAATTTATTGTCTTTGTTTTGATCTTTAATTTCTTTGATAAAGCTCATACTTTTAGTTCTCATTTGGATGCACATTTGTGGTAGGCATGTTAATATAGACCAACATCAACATTAAACATTCCACATGAGGCCTTTATTAACACTACTGGGGGTTGGTTCAAGCCACAGCCAAGGATCAATAATAGACAACCGTGTACAAGTGCATTACTACTTGATCGCCACCATCGATCAAAAATCAAAAGAAGAGTCATCAGTACCCTTATGGCCGTCGCTACCACTAGCATTATTTTTATCGGATTTTCTCCCCTTTATGGTCTTCAATCATGGACTACATCATTTTCTCCACAATCTTGATGCCGGTCTCCGTTATTATTTTTATTATTTTTTTGGTGTCAGATTATCATTTACTGTTATACTCTCACTAATCCGGTTCGAACATCTACGGGACCTTATTAAGGGGTGGCTCTCTTAATGTAGTTTTTATTTTTTATTTTATTTTTTATTTTTTAAGTTTCGAATCGAGAATCTGTTAAAAGACCTAATACCCCATCTCTCTTAGTGCCAATCTCCATTATAGCCTTGAGTAAAGATGATTTTTCTTGGATCCCTTCTCTCTTCAAACCTGTAAGAAAAATTCAAATGCCAAGATAACTCTTGTTGATGGGAGATTGTAGTGGTTATATGTTGCATTTCCCATTTTACAAGGATTTAGCCTTTAATTCATATCGATGCGGGTCTACTGATGAATGAATACATAAGAGAAGATGAAAATATACACTATTTATTTGATTTTTTTTTCTTAAATCAATTAAGGTGATGTAGGAATTTTCTAATGATAACTCTGAACCCATCCCTTCGACAATCTAAGAAAAATAAATTAATGGTTTGCCGATTGGTTATATTTCAGTTGATACTATCTCCTTTTTCTTAGAGATCTCAACTTCTAATAGATCCTTTTACATATCTTTCACTATTGTCTCTTGATTGAGATTAAAAATAAAAAGAAAAAAAAAAAAAAACACCAATCAAAGGATTGTATTAAATTTGGAACTCCAATTAATAAGTTTAAATCTCAAGAAGTTAGTTGAAAAGATACGAAATTAATCTCATTCTACTCATCCATGCTATGAGACACTGAAATAGGAAATTTTTTCCTATATATTGATTTCAAACGGCCGACCTCAGTTTGTTGTTAGTATTTGATATTGGGGTGAATGGTGGTTTTATTTTTACAATATAACTACTATTTTTCTCTTTTAAAAACCAAAACATAAGTTTTCTCTTTAAGCTTAAATGTATTAGTTTATCACTTTATATATATTAATTTTCAATCCTTAACAAATTAATTTAATTAATTTTTTTTCTATTTAAATGCATTAGCTTTGAGTTTTCTGTTTTTAATTAAAAGAAAATTTAATTTTTTTTTTACACTAAGTACATAATTTTTTCCACTCATTTTTTTAATAGATTTTGTCTCTCAAAAAACATAGATTTTAAATTTTCAATCTAAAATAGCTAAATTTAATTTTTTTCTCTTTAAAATTAAACACATTAGTTTTTATAAAAAATGAATTTAATTTATGTTTTATTTCTTTAAATATATTGTCTTCAAGTAATCTCAATCAACACTTAAAAGCGGATAATGTTTGGGTTTCATCGAATCAGAAAAAAAAAAAATGAAAATAGAGAGATTAGCTTCAAAAAAGTTATGAAAACTACTTCAACCTCCTTCAATTTAATCATCATTACCGGTTAACATTTTTATTACTCAGATCAACTAACGTCTTATAGATTTAGTGATAAAATATTAAATTCTCTTAATTAAAATCTTGAGTTTGAGTTTCGAGAATGAATCTGTCTTTAAATTGAGTTTCACAATATTCAAATTAAATTAGGGGCAAAAAATTACTCTTTCGGCCCAATACATAGGGAACCATAACTAGACTCTGCACGCCATAGTTTTGATTCTAGCAAGATTGTGATGGAAATGAGTTGGGCTTATGTCAGGTTGAACCTCATGGCCAAGTCTTTTTTTAAGTTTTCTTCTCTTAAAATGCCAAATTTGGTTTTCTACTGATGTGAGGCAATATTCTTGTAAGTAAATCAAGAATGGACATCCTTTACTTCTCTTATAGAAATACTAAACACTTGATTTCTATTAGAACTGACTTGAATTTTGTATTCCCATGAATAAGAAAAGGGGTAAAAATAGGTAACCTTTGAAACTTCACCTTTTCCTAACCCCATACATTATCAAAGTATTATCAAAGTAACGTCTAGTTAATTCAGTGATTGAATATTAGTAATAGAATTTTATCTCTTAAAATTCTAACTCAAGTCGAATTGAATTTAATCGAGTCAACGTGATTTTTGAATATCGATAATTTATTTAAAAAACATTTGCCAAAGTATAATAAAATCAAGATTTTTCCAACTATTTTAGATAACTCAGATGAATGAAAATCTTCTGAATCAAAAAAAAAAAAAAAAGAAGGCATAGGAGCTCCAATAATAAACAAAAGTTTCAAATGGATCATGGCTTTTAGGTCCAACTTGCAACTTCTAACTTATCAAAAATAAGTAAATACATATACGCTCTCTCATAAGTGTTAACCCTCATGTAAACTCATGCTAAAATTTCTCTACAAGTCGCAAAATCATTGGGAAAACAATTTAAAATTAAAAAAATGTAAAATCCACTTACACGAAAAAAAAAAACACTTTAAAATAAAAAACTCAAGAATTAGGACGAGTAAGTGGCCAGTGGACACCCACTCATAAGGTGTAGCCCCGGTTCCTCGTATTCCTGGGGAATAACAATTCTGTACTAAGGCCATTTTGACCACAATTTCTGGTCCTTTTGTTTTATTTTGGAGGGAAGAAAATTACTTGTTAACAGTGAATTTATAAATTAGTCATAAATTTTAAAATGTAATGATTGAGGACTTAAATTTTAAAATTTGTAATATTATTAGTCATTTCGTCATTAATGAAACCAGTTTGACTGTTAAATACTGACACGGACTAACATAGCAGATGATGTAGTGTATTACTTTCTGACGTGTCTTTCATCTTGACCAGAATTGCTAACGTGTCATCTGATACGTCAGCACTAGACACTAACAAAGCCATCACGTGGAATGATAGAAACTATGCTAACGTGGAGGAAAGCAACAGGCAACATTTTTTGTTTAATCATTAAGATCTAACTATAATTAATATTAACAATAATATATTACATTATAATTAAAATAATTAATATTTATTTTATAATTTTAAAATAAATAAAAAATAATTAATATATAAATTTTTATATAATTAATATTAAAATTTAAGAATCAAAAGAAAATTTAAAATCTAATAATTTTAACATATATTAAAAAACTTGTAAAATTTTAATCATTAATTATTTTATATAAATATTAATCCCTTCCCCCAAAATTAAAATCCATCCCAAGACCCATTTTCCGGCGAAATCCGCCATCAACGCTAGCTGCAGAAGCTTCTCCATCAATGGTAACCCTTGGCTCAAACCTAAAAACTCATCATTTGACCCTCAAATTTCAGTCACCATGTTTGTTTTTTTAATAACTGCCATTAATGACGGCATCAAGCTCCTTCTGTCGATGGTGGGATATTTTTTCTTCAAATTGAAGCAAATATTTATTTCCTTCTCCAATTTTGAGCTTAATCCTGAGTTTATTTCCAAGAATCGAGTCCCAATTTGTTCAAATATGACTTATTTCAAACTGGAAAACAAAGCTCCACTGTGTCCGCCATTAACGCCACTGGTAAGCTTCGATTCCTTCTAATTGAAGCTCAAATCTGACTTATTTCAAGCCCCTAAGTGTTTTTGTAACTTAAAAAAACCATCTTTGAACTTTAATCACTCAGTTTTTGATCTTCGGTCACAAATCTGCTCATCCACCATTAACGACAAACCTAAGTTTATTCCACCGGTAATGCTCCAAATTGAAGCTCAATTCAATCATTTTCGACCTTCAGTGGTCGCCATGTTAGTTCTATCTTCTCTGTCTTGCCATCTTCCCCATGTCAGTTCCCTTTGTACATCTGATGAAGAAATTATTCATGGGTTTTATGCGAGATTGTTTATGGGTTTTGAAGAATGGGTCTTGAGCATCTGAGGAAGAAAAGGAAGAACAGGAAGTTTAAGATTGTTAATGGGTTTTGAAGAATAGGTTTTAGGGCTTTAGCGAGAGAGGAGAGGAGAGAAAGAGAGGGGATCTGAGAGGAAGAGAGGGGGGAGTCTACTGATTTTGGGGGAAGGATGCCACGTCAACGAAAATGCTAACGTGGCATTGCCACGTCAGCATGTTTTCTGATGTGGCATTCCATGTCAACATTTTTGTTGACGTGGTGGCTTTGTTAGTGTCTGGTGTGACGTGTCAAATGACATGTCAACAATTCTGGTCAAGATAGAAGACACTTCAGAAAGTAACACACCACATCATCTGTCGTGTCAGCATTTAACGGCCAGGTTGGCTCCGTTAGTGACGAAAAAACTAATAATGTTACGAATTTTGAAGTTTAAGTTCTCAACCGTTGTATTTTGAAATTTAGAAACTAATTTATAAATTCGCTGTAAAATTTAAGGACTTGACAAGTAATTTCCTCTTTTGGAGGGTTATTTTCATAAATATAATAAAAAATACAAAATCTGAGAAATGTGATGTTCTTTTTCCAAACTAGTAAAGTTGATATCCACAATATCAACTTCAAAGTTGATTTCCTTGATGTTGATTTTAATGTGTCCAATTACATCTACCCGTGAAACCTAAAATTGAAAAAAAAAAAAAATACGAAATTAGTATTTGTAAAGCCGTAGTTGACATCTTCAACACTTTGAATTTGATATCAGAGAAGTCCACTTTATAGTTGACTTCTCAAATGATAACTTTAGAGCTATATTAGCATAACCCAGTTGAGGAGTCATTTAAATTCGAAACTTCTTTTTCTCCACTAATCTCTCTCCGGCAGAGAAACTTTTACCCTCTTTTATCTTTTTGACCGCTGTATAACAATTTTTCGGTGTCATTTTAGTTTCTGATCGGACAATCAACAAAAAAATATTTTGTAAATATATTACTATTATTATTTTCAATTTTTTTAGAAGTTATAAAATTTGATTTTTTTTTTGGCTCAATGGAACCCATATCCGTGCTTTTTCGACTGTTTCAAACACTGTTTCGATATTGACAAGCAAGCAAAAAATAAGTCCTGTCTTTTTTTTTTTGAGTTTGAACTGTTGTTTGTTATTGCCATTACATATATATATATTTAAATGTTGTTGATTATTTCGAGGGGTATTTTTTGGGTTGAGAGACGGAGAGAGGGGGGAAGAGAGAGAGACGGGGGCAGAGAGAGGGAGACAAAAAGAGGGTAGGACATAGAGAGACGGGGAGAGTGAGGGAGGCTAGAGGGAGACAGAGGGAGATAGAGAGATGAGGAGAGTAAGGGTGGTGAGAGAGAGGCAGTGGGGGGGAAATAGAGGGAAGGGGGGAGATAGAGTGAAGGAGAGAGTGAGGGGGAGATGGAGAGACGCGGGAGATAAGAAGAGGGGGGAGAGAGAGAAAGGGGGGGAATTAACGTTGGGTTGGTTGTATTAATTTTTAGCTGTGAAATTAATACGTTAAAATTAAATATTTGGTGAAATTAATGAGTTAATAATTAACAATTTATTAATTATTTTAATAATTAATAATTTAAATTATTATTTAATAATTTAATATTGTTAGAATTAATGTTGGGTGGTTGAGTTGTGATATCTACATGCATTAAATTTTTTTGTTGTGGAATTAATATTGTTATAATTAATATTAGATGAAATTAATGAACTATTTAATAACATTATATTAAATATTTTAATAAGTAATAATTTAATTTGTTATTTAATAATTTAATATACTATTTTATCTAATAATTTAATATGTTGTGATATCTAGATGTTTGTTATCATATAAGTTTAATATAAATAACTTAATTTAATAATTTGATATATTATTTGATATTAATGTTTTATATTTATTTAATATATTAACTTCTATAATAATTTAAGATAAAGAAAAAAATGTAAATTAATATTTTATTAAAATTCTTAGTAATTTAAAATTTAATAAAATAATATATTAAATAATAATATAATATATTATTTCATATACATAATTTAAATAACACTTTAGTTTATGTAATATTACAAATAACACTTTGTTATAATTTTAATAACACTTTATTAAATAATTATAAATTTAATAAATTAATATATTATTTAATAATTTAACATATTATTTTTTAAGATATTATAAATGACACTTTAGTTTATGTAAAATTAATAATTATTTTAGATAAATTTAATATAAAAAACTTAATCTAATAATTAAATACATTATTTTATATTAATGTTTTTTATTTATTTAATATATTAAATTTTATAATAATTTAATATAAATAAATCAATGTAAATTAATAATTTATTAAAAATTTAATAAATAAAAATTAAAAAATAACTTAATGTAATAATTAAATATATTATTTTATATAATTTTTTGTATTTATTTAATATATTAATTGTTATAATAATTTAATATGAATAAGAAAAAACATAAATTAATATTTTATTAAAATATTTAATTTGATGAAATAATAATGTGAAGAACAAAAAATTAATTTAAGATACAAAAATAGTTAAGGCTCAAATTTATTAGGGATTTTAATTGAATTTATTCTTAATGTTTGTAATATTTAATATTCAAAAATAAAACTATAGTAAATATAAAATAAATATGTGATTATAACTTTTTATAAGGCTCAGATTTTAGTATGTGATGACATAACATGTTTAAAAAAATTTCTGTTTAATACAAACACTTATCTAAGGAAAAAGGTATTTAAGTGAGGACAACGAGATCCACCTTTTTCTTGGGAACTTTTCTGGTGCTTCTTGCTATAGAATGGGTCTGAGTTGAATTTAAGTGAGGTTCACTAATTTATACAATACAACTAATGTACACTCTAAGTTGGGGATTTACGGATTAAGATTGAAATTGATGTGTTTTTGATAAGAATAATTGATTATCCTCTTATTATTAGAATTCCAACATAGTGCTAAAATTTTGTTGTGATGATATATAAAGGGAGGATGGCTGAGTTAGGGTATTGCGTTATTGGGATGGCGAAATGAGAATAGAGGCAAATGGTTATGAGTACAACAGACCTCCTAGAAAGGGTATTGTAGTTGATAGTCAAATTAGATGGCAACGATTATTAAAAATTCTGTACGAAAAAACTAGGCTCGGTAAAACTCAATTAAACTGAAGGTTTCATGTCGATATCCTTTTTAAGATTATGGTGGGTTAGTGAGTTATACAGTAGCACCAATTGATGATGATGACTTATTACCTGAAATCTTATCAATTTTGAAATGTTCATTTCGGTAGAGTTATTTTTAGAGATGGAACCCTTTTTGGAGATACGTATAGGGGTACCTGAGATGGGTTACTCAAGTGGTGCCGGGACTTCAAATGTTGGGAGATACGAAGAATTTTTGAATGAAACAATTAAAAGTGGGGTCGCTGCTGAGACATGCACTCATATGAGTGAACCATTTGATGTCGGAGTAATTGGAGATGAATGAGTTCAATATGGAGCAATGTTAACAAGTGATGTAATTGTTCAACCTCCAAACTATAATGTTACGTCCCAGCACATAGCTGACTCGACACAGCCTAGTAGCAATAAACTTGATTCGGATCCCATAGAAGCTTTTATTGATGCTGAAGATGTAGAACAAGATTCAGATGATGATACTGACAAAATGGGTGATGGAATGGATGAAAGGGAATTGTTAAGGAAATTGTTGTTAAACCCTAATATTTTGATGATAACAAAACATTTATATGTGTTACTAACATTTTATTAAGCGTACAGGCATTTAGAATATGTAATGCAATGTTATATATATAAATCTGTATAATTGATTAGAGAACACTGTCATAGAAGTAGGATATAAGCAAATCTGGGTAGAAGCAGTATGTTTGGGTAGAAACAACAGAGTTTCAGATAGATTTTTAACTGCTACGATTTCTGATGTGTTTTTGTTCTACTTTCAAGTCCTAACTCAGCATGTTAAGTATAGATTGGGAGCTGTACTTAACTATGAAGCCTATTCTAATGGGTGATTCAAATTCATGCTCAGATCAGACTTTTACTGGAGGTAAAATCAAATTCAGAATTTGAATTTAGCTCTTGCTGAAATTCTGGCAGAATTTTAGGAAGCTTATGATCCTATATATTTTCTCCAACTTCCAAGATTTTTGAAATTCAACTTTCTCCATATCCTAAGGTGTTTGTTGGTCTTTAATTCAAAGAAGTTACTGTAGTAAAAAAAGGTTTTGAAATCTAAATAGAAAACTGATTTTTAGGATCTGAAAAATCTATCAAGTGCTGGTTCTGAAACACTATTGAGTAGCTGAAATCAATTCGGTAGAGCAGTCTTTTTGAAGAAGATCTTGTGTGGTATTTGAAGAGCTATATTCAGACTTTATTAAAAGACTTTTACATACTTCATTCGAGACTTGTGTTGAGAGAAATCAGAAACCAAAAACAGCTACTCGATCATTCCTTTTGCTGCATTTTTCTGTTGTCAACTGGTTTATACATTTCTGTATTTTCTGAGATCTTTTTTGTATAGTCTCACAAATCTAAGGAGAGTGTGAGGAACATTCTCAAGGGTTGATAGGCTAATTGTGAGAGAGTTAGACTTGGGTGAGTGTTGGACTAAGACATCTTCAAGAAGGAAGATGCAGATTGTCAACATTGAAGCCATGTACATATAACTCTCTTTGTGCATAGTGAAAACTAGCTATCATTGGACCTTGACTTGCTGAGCTGGAAGAGTGGACGTCCGAACCACTATAAACCGGACTTGATCTCTCTATTCCTTCTTTTTATTTGTGCATTTACATTAGCATTTTGTATATTATTTGGCCATATGTTTTAGGATTGATTTTAGTGGAGCAAAATCTTAAGTGAAGTCAAACCAATTTAGCCCCCCTTTTTGGTTTCATTGGGACCAACAAGTGGTATTCGAGTTGGTACTCGACTCCATAAAAACGCTGTCTTTTGAGCCAAAAATCCAATGGCTTCGCAATATACCTTTGGCCAATACACAAATAGAGCTCCTTACTTGATGGAGTTAATTTCTCTCATTGGAAATGTATAATAGAATCCTTTATTCAAGCCACGTATTATGAAGCTTGGGAAGTGATTTCTCAAAAAAATTTAGATGTAAAAATCCTTATAGTGACTGAGGAAGACAAAAAGAAAATGTGTATACACTCTCGAGCAAAGCATTTGTTGTTGTGTGCAACTTTTCCTACAGAATTTAACTTAGTTTTTTCTTGTTCCACAGTTAAAGAGATATGGGACAGACTCTGTGTCACTCATGAAGGCACTAAAACTATCAAAGACACCAGAATCAATCTTCTCATGCAGGAATATGAATTGTTTAAGTTTCAACCAGGAGAACAAGTGAAATATATGTTTAACAGATTCACATCCATCACAAATGAACTGGAGTCTCTTCGAAAATGCTTCTCGGACACTGATCTTGTCAGAAAAATCTTGAGGATTCTACCCAGAGTTTGGGATGTTAAAAAGACTGCCATAGAGGAGGCTCAAGATCTCTCAAAACTATCATTGAATGAGCTAAGAGGAAAGCTGATGGCATATGAAACTGAAGTGCATCATTTTGCTGAATCTGAAGGGAAGAAAAAATGTATTGCATTTACTGCAGAGGAAGAACCTTCAGAGGATGAATGCAGTGATAGCGAAGTCAGTCTTCTAGCTAAGAAACTATCTAGAATTCTTAAAAGAAAAGGTAAAAATTTTCAAAAATTTTTAATGACTAATGTATCTCCAAAGTCTAAGTTTTATGCAAGAAAATTCAGCAAGAACAAGGATAAAAAGAAAGATAGAGAAGAAGTTGTACGCTATGAGTGTAAAAAATCAGGACACATCAAATATGAGTGTCCAATTCTCTTCAAAAAAATCCAGAAAGTTCAGAAAAAGGGAAAAGCCTTTATGACTATCTGGAGTGATTTGGAAGATTCAGACTTAGATTCAAACTCAGAAAATTCTGATAAAGCAAACATCTGTCTGATGGTTGATTCATAGGTGAAATCTGACTCTGAAAATACTGAAAATGTTATTTATGATGAAAGTGATATACTAAAACTGATTTCAGAGTTTAAAAGCAGGATACTTGACTTAGAACATGAAAAAGACATCCTGAAACAGACTAACATGTTGCTGAATTCTGAAAATGATGCTGTTAAATCTGAAAATCATGTTCTGAAATCTGAACTGACAGTTTTAAAGACTGAAAATGATGTTCTGAAATCAATAAACACTGTTGTAAATTCTGAACAGGAAGTGTCTAAATCTGAGTATGAAGTACTGAAAATCAAAAACGCTGTTGTAAACATTGAATTATCAGCTTTAAGATCTGAAAATGAAGCGATAAAATTGGAAATTTTACAATGATTGATGAAGTATATTTGCTGAAAAGTAGAATAGATGAGCTGTCTATGTCCATTAAAAATATATTTCAAAAGTTCAATGAAAGTGACAAAAAACTAACTAGGCTTCTTGCAATTCAAAGACATGACTCTTCAAAGAATGGTCTAGGGTATAACTTTGAAAATGCATCTCAATCACAAGTTAATAGAACTATATTTGTTAGTGCAGTAAAAGATACAGAAAACAGAAAATCTCAGACTGCAAAAACTAGAGGTAGAAGCAGTGGTTACAGAAGTACAACATACATGGGTAGAAGAAGTTATTCTGGCACTTTTAACAGAAATTTCAGAAACACATAAGGAAATAAAAAATCTGATTTTTCACAAATTAAATATAAATATTTGGATAACTTTTAGAGAAGGAAAAATAGTTACACTTGCTATTATTGTCATAAAGTAGGACATATTGCTAAATTTTGATTCTTAAATAAATTTAGTTATACTCAAGAAAAATTTACTCATAGTACAAGCTTGTTATCTAGAGGACCCAAGCTAGTTTGGGTTCCTAAGAACAGATGATCCGTTTGTTAACTTGTGCAGGAACATGAGACTAAAGTAAAAGGAAAATGGTATATCGATAGTGGTTGTTCAAGACATATGACGGGTGACGCCTCATTATTCAAGGAATTAGAAAAGAATGAGCAAGGAATGGTGACTTTTGGAGACAATAAAAAAGGAAAAATCATTGGTAAATGTATTATCGATATTAACTATACTTCCATAAAAAAATGTTTTATTTGTTGATAGGTTAATGCATAATCTATTGAGTGTGAGTCAATTATGTGATTTGGGATATGACATCCTTTATAAGAAAAGTAAATGCATAGTTTTTGATTGCATAACTCAAGAAAAAATATTTGAAAGAATTAGATCTGGAAATGTCTATATAGTAAACTCAAAAATCTTAAATAGTTTAAAAGAAAATTGTTTGATGTCCATAGAAAATGACATATATGTATGGCATAAAAAATTAGGTTATGTAAATTTTAAACAATTGGAAACTTTATCTAAGAAAAATTTAATTAGATTTTTACCAAGAATAACTTTAAAGGAATACATAAATTGTAATGCATGCTCACTAAACAAACAAATAAAATCATCATTTAAAAATAAGGATTATATTTCAACATCTAGACCTTTAAAAATTTTACATATGGATTTGTTTGGACCTATTAGAACTCAAAGTTTAGGTGGAAATAAATATGGTCTTGTTATTGTGGATGATTTCTCTAGATTTACATGGATTTTATTTTTAGCTAATAAAAATAGTGCATTTGAGTCTTTCAAAATTTTTGCTAAGAAAATTCAGAATGAAAAAGATCTAAAAATTGTTGGATTAAGAACGGACCATGGTAGAGAATTTGATAATATAGAATTTCTAGAATATTGTAATAAGCAAGGAATAAATCAAAAATTTTCTGCATCCTATACACCTCAACAAAATGGAGTGGTTAAAAGAAAAAATAGAACAATTCAAGAAATGACTAGGACAATGTTAAATGAGAGTGGTATAGGAAAATATTTTTGGGTCGAGACCATTTCTACGGCTTGTTATATAATAAATAGAGTATATCTTAGACCTATGATTGAGAAAACTCCTTATGAATTGTTTAAAGGAAGAAAACCTAATGTATCTTACTTTCATACTTTTGGATGTTCATGTTATATTTTAAAAAATAATTTGAACACTATTAGTAAATTTGATGAAAAAATAATAAAAGGAACCTTTCTAGGTTACTCATTGAATAGTAAAGTATATAGAGTTTTCAATTTAGAATCTAAAGTTGTTGAAGAAACTATTAATGTAAGATTTCATGAAAATGATTTTCAAAACTTAGAAGATGAGAATGATGGTGATACTATTAAATTAAATAATCCTCCTCATGAAAATAATAATATTAATGAAGTTTAAATTGAAAAAGGTCATAGAGATGAAATCATAAAAAGTTAGAAATTTTTACCTAGTCTTTCACAAAAAGATGTTATTGGTGAAATTAATGAAGACATAAGAACAATATCAAGTTATAGAAATATAGAAAATCAATTTGTACTTTTATCTCATATAAAACCAAAAAGTATAGAAGAAGCCCTTAAAGATGAAAGTTAGATAGAAGCAATGCAAGATGAATTAAATCATTTAGAAGAAATAATGTGTAGTCATTAGTTTATACACCAAATGATAAGACAATAATATGAACAAAATGAGTTTTTAGAAACAAAATAGATGAAAATGGAAATGTTATTAGAAACAAAACTAGATTGATAGCAAAAGGATATTCACAAGAAGAAGAAATTGACTATGATGAAACATTTGCACCGGTAGCTAGGTTAGAAGCAATTAGATTACTTTTAACTTATGCATGCTTCAAAAATTTTAAGTTATTTCAAAATGGATGTAAAAAGTGTATTTTTGAATGGATATATAAAAGAAGAAATTTATATTAGTGAACCCCCCAGATTTGAAGAATCTAATAAAGAAGATCATGTTTATATATTATAAAAGGCATTGTATGGTTTAAAATAAGCACCTAGAGTATGGTATGAAAGATTAAGTGATTTTCTTGTAAAGATAATTTTAAGAAAGGAAATATTGATACTACCTTATTTATAAAATATGTTAATAATGATATTTTGATTGTTCAAATTTATGTTGATGATATTATTTTTGATACTACAAATGAATTCTTATGTGATGATTTTAGTAATATGAAGAAAAGTGAATTGGAAATGTCTATAATGGGTGAATTGAATTTCTTTTTAGGTTTACAAATAAAACAAACACTCGAAGGGATTTTCATAAATCAAGAAAAATATGCAAAAGATTTAATAAAGAAATTCGGAATGGAAAACTCAAAAAATGCTAGTACTCTAATGTCTACTTCCATTAAGTTAGATTTGGATGAAAAAAGAAAAGATGTATATGAAAAATTCTATAAAAGCATGATAGGATCTTTGTTATATCTAACCGCTTCACGTCCAGATATTTTGTATAGTGTGTGCTTATGTGCTAGATTTCAAAGTAAGTCTAAGGAGTCTCATTTAAAAGCTACTAAGAGAAATTTAAAATATGTAGCAAATTCTTATAATTTAGGAATTTATTATCCAAGAAATTCAAATTTTGAATTAATTGGATATTCGGATGCTGACTATGCCGGATGTAAAATTGATCGAAAGAGTACCTCAGGTACTTGTCAATTTTTAGGAAATAGAATTGTGAGTTCGGTATCCAAAAGCAAAATTCAGTTGTTTTATCTACGGTAGAGTCAGAATATATATCAATAAGAAATTATTGTGTTCAAATCTTATGGTTGAAACAACAATTAAGAGATTATTGACTAAATTATAAAAATATTTTGATGAGATGTGATAATACAAGTGCTATATGTCTAACAAAAAATCCTATAAATCATTCTAGATCTAAACATATAGAAGTTAGACATCATTTTATAGGAGATCATGTTCTAAATGAAGATATTGTTTTAGAATATGTTGATATAAAAAATCAATTGATAGATATTTTCACAAAACCTCTAGATAGAGAAATGTTTGAATATATTAGAAATGAGATTGGAGTATGTTTTCCTTTTTAAAAAGAAGAAAATGAAATAATAAAAGCCTTATAGAAGTGAGGATAGAAGCATAGCAGTGGTTCTATACAAATAAATAAATAAAAAAAGGAAATAGATTTTCCAAAATTTTAAAATTTTACTTTCCCAAATTTAAAGAAACTCCTCTCTCCTTTTCGCGAAAATCCTAGGTCAAGAAATTCCAAAATTCTTCAAGCTAATCTCCAAATACATAATGGTTCGTGGAAAATCTCAACGTATTGCCAACAGAAAAACCCAAAATCCTACTGTATCTCATGTCAAATTAGATGATGGAAGTTCATCTGCGAGTAGAGATTTCGAACCTAGGTTAAACTCTTTATCATCCGAAAGATCTTCTTCTCTTGAAATTCAAATTCCTCCGATGGAAGAATCATCAAGAATTAAGATTACTTCAGCAAGTAATCGTGTTCTGAAGGTAAATGTTCTTCCTTCAAGAATTCTAGATTTTGAATTTTTTGAAGAAAATGAGTTAGAAATCCGCAAGCTTCTTGAAAGGATTGGTTGTGTTAGTTTAAGTACTGGTTCACATACATACTGGAAGCAGATTATCTTTAATTTTTACAAGAATTTAGATACTAAAAATGTAGAAAGTTTAGTGACAAAAATTCTGGATCATTCAGTTATTATTTCTAAGGATGATATATCCACTTGTTTAGGACTAAAAAGGACTGCAGATACTTCTTTATCAAATCTGAACAAAAATGAATTATATAGTTTACTTGTTGGCAAAGATTAAACTGGAAATAAGTACATGTACTGCACAAATTTTCTTCTGTTAATTAGAATTATTCTCAAGATTGTGGCTCTGTGTATTACACCAAGGAATGGAAGTATGACTACTGTAACTATTGAAGATACCAAGACTATTGCTGCCACGATTCTGGATAAAGAATTAGACGTAGTTGAAATTTTTATGTCTCATATTAGAAGAAATGTGACTATGAGACCTTATGGAAATATCCTATTAAATCTTTTAGAATGCAAAGGATTTGATTTTTCTGAATTTCAAGGAGTAACTAAAACAGTTCTTACTCTTGGTAGCTCTTGCATTAATCATATGGGTATCACAATATCTGATTACAAAATTTGGAAACACAGAGATGGGTAATTTTGACAAGGCAAAGTAGATGAAGAAGGTGGAATAGAAGCTGGTCTTGAACATAACTTTAATGATCAGAGAGATTCTGAATTACCTAAATCAAGGCATGAAATAGGTGAATCTTCTAGGAAGAGAATGAAGACAACTGCACATCCTGTGCATCATTCCTCAGACAAACCAAAATGAGTTCATGAACTAGAAGATATAATCAATGTTGTAGAAGAAAAAGTAGATCAATGTATGAATCTCCTTCAGACAGTGCAGAAAGACCTGTCTATGTTACTTGAAAGATTTCCAGATGTCTAGGTAGATTATAGTATATAGGCTAATTGATGTTATTTCTGATTTTCAGAATCTAATTTTCATGTATCCCTCATTTTCTTTAATGAAATCTGTACTTTCCTTTCTCATAAATGCCTTATTTCTTTAATATTGTTGTTTGTTTTTAATGAAATAAAAAGGGCGAGATATATAAAATGTTAAAAGTGCAAATATTAAGGGGGAGATGACTGCTGAATCATGACTGGTTACATATTATCATGTTTATATATTCATGAATTAAGGGGGAGAATGGAGAGAATGTAATGCGATGTGATTGCATACCATATTTTGCATATCATATTGTGCTGAATGTAATGATCACATACTGTGCTGCTTATGTATATCCTTGTTGAGTATGTTGAGCATATCTTTTTGCATTTTATTGAAGGTTTTGTTGTCATCAAAAAGGGGGAGATTGTTAAGGAAATTGTTGTTAAACCCTAATATTTTGATGATAACAAAACCTTTATATGTGTTACTAACATTTTATTAAGTGTGCAGGTATTTAGAATATGTAATGCAATGTTATATATATAAATCTGTACAATTGGTTAGAGAACACTGTCACAGAAGCAAGATAGAAGCAAATATGGGTAGAAGCAGTATGTTTGGGAAGAACAAATAGAGTTTCAGACAAATTTTTAACTACTACGATTTCTGATGTATTTTTGTTCTACTTTTAAGTCCTATCTCAGCATATTAAATACAGATTGTGAGCTGTACTTAACTATGAAGCCTATTCTAATGGGTGATTCAAATTCAAGTTTAGATCAGACTTTTATTGGAGGTAAAATCAAATTCAGAATTTGAATTTAGCTCTTGCTGAAATTCTGACAGAATTTTAGGAAGCTTATGGTCCTATATATTTTCTCTAACTTCCAAGATTTTTGAAATTCAACTTTCTCCACATCCTAAGGTGTTTGTTGGTCTTTAATTCAAAGAAGTTACTGTAGTAAAAGGAGGTTTTGAAATCTAAACAGAAGGCTGATTTTTAGGATTTGGAAAATCTGTCAAGTGCTGGTTCTGAAGCACTATTGAGTAGCTGAAATCAATTCGGTAGAGCAGTCTTTTTGAAGAAGAACTTGTGTGGTATTTGAAGAGCTATATTCAGACTTTATTGAGAGACTTTTACATACTTCATTCGAGACTTATGTTGAGAGAAATTAGAACCCAAAAACAGCTACTCGATTATTCCTTCTGTTGTATTTTTCTGTTGTCAACTAGTTTATACATTTCTGTTTTTTCTGAGATCTTTTTTGTATAGTCTCACAAGTCTAAGGAGAGTGTGAGGAACATTCTCAAGGGTTGATAGGCTAATTGTGTGAGAGTTAGACTTGGGTGAGTGTTGGACTAAGACATCTTCAAGAAGGAAGATGCAAATTGTTAACATTAAAGCCATGTATATGTAACTCTCTTTGTGCATAGTGAAAACTAACTATCGCTGGACCTTGGCTTGCTGAGCTGGAAGAGTGGACGTAGACATAAGGCCGAACCACTATAAACCAGGCTTGATCTCTCTATCCATTCTTTTTATTTGTGCATTTACATTAGCATTTTGCATGTTATTTGGCCATATGTTTTAGGACTGATTTTAGTGGAGTAAAATCTTAAGTGAAGTCAAACCAATTCAGCCCCCCTTCTTGGTTTAATTGGGACCAACAGGAATATATGGTTCCAGGCAATGACGAGATGTTTGAAATCCGTATCTATCTAATGTGGGTAATGCGGAGAACTTGGTTGATGATTTTAATAACTATAACCGACTGGTATAACAAAATGATGAGATGTTAGTTCCACAAGTTAGAATGATCTTCAAAATGAAGAAGGAGGTCCATCACGCTGCTAAATACTGGATGATATGGGAGTACAGATTTTTTAGAGTTCACGTGAGTATGCAGACCATATGGTTCGTTTGGTGTTCTTTCTATACCGATAAAAAATGTTTGTGGCATTTGTAAGCAAAGTAGAAAAAGAGTCATGGGTTCTTTGAAATTATTAAAATGAATCTGACACACACTTGCTTTCCTAAGCAGCCTGTCAGAGATCACCCGAACCTTGACTCCAATATGGTAGTCCGATTGGTACAAAACCATTTGAAGGAAAATGTTTTATACAAGGTCTGTGATGTTGTTGAAGATGTCAGAACTTATAGAGTCAATGTATCATATAAGAAGGCATGAATGGTAAGGAAAACAGCCATTGAGCTGGTATATAGTAACTGGGAGAGTTCATACACGATATTACCATAGTTCATGGCCACCTTACAAGCCAGTAACCCAGGCACACTGATCGATTGGAGATTCGCCAACGTCAATTGGAGATTCACCAACAATTAGGTAAGTCTCCAAATGTTTTCTAGTCAGTGTTATGGGCATTCAAACCCTGTATTGATGGATTCCAGTACTATAAGCCTGTTATTACAATCGACGACACTTTCTAATACTACAAATAAGAGAGAAAATTCTTATTGCGTGGGTCTGATGCTACCGGTCATATTCTGCCATTAGTTTTCACGGTAGTTGATGAAGAGATTTTGGTGAACTGGCCATGGTTCTCACATTTATTGAGAGTTCATGTTGTTGATGACTGCCAAGGGGTATGCATCATTTCGATAGGGCACCTAGAATTCTCCGAACCATCGAAAGGGATCCCAATTTACAACCACCCTTTGTTTACCATCGAATTTGTTTGCGCCACTTAAAGTCAAACTTTAGCAAGTGGTTTCAAAACACGATTTTGACGGAGTTGATGCATAAGACTGCCGTAGCTCACCAAATCCGAAAATTGGGTACAATTATGAACAAAATTAAAAAATTGAGTGAGCCTGCATTCCAATGGTTAATGGAAATTCCACTTGACAAGTGGAGCATGTGTTACAATGGTGGGCGATGATGAAATAATATGACTACAAATAGATCGAACAGTTTTAATGGGGTATTAAAAGGAGTTAGAAAGTTACCGATCACTGCATCTGTCCACACAACACTTTATCATATGGTTGCATATTTCAATAAATATCAAAATGAGATAGAAGAATATCATAAGTACGGGAAGAGATGGCCGACTATTGTAATGCACAGAATACTCTGAAATGAGCTGAAGTCCGAATACTATCGCATTACTGCTTTTGATAGGTCAGTTGGGGAATATGAGGTAGTCACTGGAGTTCATGGTTGGTAGAGTTGGGAACGAGTACAAAGTCGTTTTGAATAAATATTCTTGTACTTGTGGAAAATTTGAGAGATTTAAACTCTCTTGTTCTCATATGTGGAACTTCCACAGTTCACAGTAGATGGATTTTACATATGCCAGCTGATTTCACCCGTAGGGATACAAGGATTATTGGTCACCAAGTCCATTTTAGTTAGTAGCAAATGTTTCATGTATGAACCATCAGCTTAGACGACCATGAAGTATGAGGATTAAGAATGAGATGGACAGATGGAGGACTCAGTGTTACAAGGCCTATGGTGAATGGGGTCATAATCGAATAATTGTCTGAATATGGAACGGTTGAGACAGAGGTCCAACTTAAACCAACAGGCAGCCTTATTGTAACACCGACACTACGGTGTCCGTATTGTACTCTTGTACTTGAAATTAATAAAAATATTTCCTCCGTTTATATATATATATGTGAATATATAGAAAAAATATTTAATTTTATTGATTTTCGATTTTAGAGTTTTTAAATTTAATTTTTGGTATATTCATTTATTAAAATAAAATAATAAAGTATATATAAATATTTATAAATATATCTATTTCATTTATTAAATTATTTATTCCCTCTTTTATTTATTTATAAATCTATTCTTATAAAAATAAATATATATATTAATAAATATTAATAATAATAAAAATAATATATTATAATAATAATAATAATAATAATAATAATAATAATAATAATAATAATAATAATAATAATAATAATAATAATAATAATAATAATAATAATAATAATAATAATAAATCGAATTAGGGCTTAAAGCCCTAATTCTTCCTCTCTCCTTCTCTCTCTCTTCGCCTCTTCACCTTCTCCCTCCCCCGCGGCCGCCTCATCTCCTTCCTCCAACGCCACCGCCGCAACCGATCGCCACCTACCGCCGTCGTGTTCCACCACCCATTCTCTCTCACTCTCCCTTCGGTTCTCTCTCTATCCCTCTCTTTCTCTCTCTCGGTCTCTCTCGATTACCCTCTCGAAATCTCTCCCGCGGCCCTCTCTCCTCCATTACCGCCGCCTTCAACCACCACCCAAGCCACCACCGTCCTATTCTCTCTCTATCCCCCTCACAGCTCTCTCCCTCCCATGAGTTCTCTCTCCCTGCGAGCGCGACTGCCGCGTGCGATAACCCCCTCCTGTGCGTGTGCCAGCACGCGACAGCCCTGCGCCCCCGTTTAGCTCGCGATAGCTCTAGCGCGCTCGCCAGCCTCTGCGCGTGCGATAGCTCCTGTGCGCGCGGCTGTAGCGCTCCTTCCCTACTCGCATGCTCGAGCTCCTTCTGCCACTCTTGCAGAGCCCCAAATCGGTAGACTTCAAAACCCTAGGCCGGGTCTGCACTCATCTCTTGTGCAGGTGAGGACCAATTCCTAACCCTAGTTCTAGGGTTTTGAATTCTCTGAATAATTAGGGTTAATTGCTAACATTTGCTCCGAATTTGAAATGTTACAGGTTTTAGACTGAACCGAAAGACGAACAGAGACTAGAATTACGAGTCAAGAAAACCCTAGGTGAGGGATTTCTGACTGATTCAATTAATTGAATGCATTTATGATAAATTTAGGGTAAATTAGAGTAAGAATGTATTTCATATGATATGATGTATATTAGATTTGAGTTATAGGCTTTATCGGACATTATATGTAATTGTTTAGGTAAAATATACGAATTGGGCTGTTCCGGATGATAGAATCAGGCAGACTTGATTAGAATAGTTTCTTTTAGAGTTTAATTTGACGTATGCATGAAAATAGTTGGAAATTGGATCTAAGTTTAGGGATTGGTATAATCTTTTTTATTTTAAGTTATCTTGCACATAGGAAATTGAAATACAATTTCCGTAATATGAAAATAGGTTTGAATACCTTTAAAATGACATATGGTTTGAAGAAATCGGATGAGAATTGAAAAGTGTATGATTTTTCAAAGATTTTTCTAACTTGTAGGAAATTTATGTATTTTAGACTTGTTTTTGTTTTGAACGGTTTTAGATTTGAATTTAGCTTGATTTTGATTTGGTTATTTACTTATAAATTGAATGAAATTGATGACATTGGAGTATATTTATAAATTGAGGAATTAAGATTTATACAAACTTAAGGAAGATGATAAACCCTAAGAATAATTAGAAATTTGATGATAATTGTGATAATTTGATTAGGTTGATCTTGTTGGAGACTCGAGGAGTCAATTCGGATTTATTTGGAAAATAGGGAGTGATTACCCTCTCTAGAATGTGAGTGGGACCCTAATCTCTTGTATGAAATAGTGAAAATCTGATTTTATCGTGTTTTTAAACAAAACATGTTTTGATATGCATTGATTCGATGTGTGATATTAAATCTCAAATCTGTTTTGTGATTATTGGTGTGTCTTAAACTTATGTTTTCCATGACTATGCATCCATGTTTGAAATGAAACGAAATTGTGCCATTACTTGAAAATTTGATGAGTTTTCTATTCTACCATTGTATTGGTTTGTTGAATTGAAACGATTTTGATGAAATGTATTGGCACACGGATTTGAATTTGTTTTGACGGTATGATGAGACGATTTGGCTATGCGGGTTGGATGCCTGCTAGCTTGAGATGATATGATGATATGACATTATTTGATTGATTCCGTAGCTACGCAGGGCATTTGTAGAGGCACAGGTTGCTCGGATATGCTTTTGCAGGAGGTATCCGCAAACGTCATGTGTATATGTTCATAGGCACGAACGGTTGAACCCACATCGGGGGAGGACGTGTGTGACGCCACCATCTAGCACCGGGCGGTAACCTATTGACGAGACTGTTCATATATTTCATAGGCACGAATGGTTGAACCCACATTTGAGGAAGGACGTGTGTGACGCCACCGTCTAGCACCGGGCGGTAACCTATGTCAAGTCTGGGTAAGCAACGTGTCACGCCCCGAACCGGGAATCGTGAACAGCCGCCCGTTGACCTGGATGCCGGTTGTATTTCTACAGAAAATCGGACAGAGCCTCCCCATAAATCGGAGGTCTCCCAATGTACAATTAACCTGTATAAACCTGTATAAATTTAAAATCATCATGTAAATTTAAACACATGGCCATCCTGGCCTCAAAACCATCCATCAAATCTCCCAACCGACATCCAGACAACGCAAGGCTAACAAATCACCAACAATCCTAGCCACAGACCTCTACTGTCATGCCCAACTAGAGCATGAGCAGCCGCTACACCGAGCGGGCCTAAAGTTATACAAATATAATACAATTTCCCAAGTTTACACTTTAAACATTTACAAATGCCTCAATGCAAGTGAAATGAGAGTTTTGCAAACAGAAGTCCAAAATTATACAGTTATCCCAAAATATGTACACGGTCAACTACGGACCTCAATATCAAGACCACACAGGGTCGACATAAAGTATGAAATTCATATTTTCAATTTAAAACTTAATCTCACCGTCGTAAACACCAAATCCGCCAACGAGCTATCAAGCCCTCGAGCCAAATACATCGCCCTAGCACCATAATCCTGTCTGGGGAGGGAAAGAGGAGGGGTGAGTACTCAGGGAAGAATACTCAGTGAGTGAGTGGGTCAATGCAATCGTGTAATATGGGGTGTGAAACTGGAGTGTCAAAACATAAGTATACAAATCATATTTCAAATCATCATGCTTTTCATTTCAACAATATATCATTTGCACGCATCAGCAAATCAAATATGCATCCAAAATACTTTCATCAAAATCATAGAGCCCACACCGTAAAACTCCCGGCAGAGGTCTACCACGACCTATGACAGGCGCACCGGGGGTGTTTTATGCGATTTTATTTAAAGTGCTCTCTACCCCGGCGTTGGCGACGGACCTCGTCCAGGTGCTAGACTTGGAGAGTGTATCCAAATCCTCCCCCTTTCGGGTTCAACCTGCCTAGTACCGTGTCGTAAATATAATCCCGACAACTCGTGGGATACCCCAGGCCTAGGCATATCCGGACGCTACCAAAGCGCCTCTCACGGTGTCCTTCGTAGCTACGGCACAACAATACATATCACAGCCCTCAAGGCCAATATCAGTATCACAGTACAAATCACAGCCCTCAAGGCCAATATCAATATCATATCAAAACATGTGCCGTAAATCAGGTTCACAAACCAAATGCAACATATTTCATAAAATGGCACATTTTACATTTCAACCACATGGATGCATATTTCATAATTCAATCACATTTTCGGACACTCCATCGGTTCACAAAATCATTTTCAAAGCTAGTCAAAACATTTCAAGCACGCGATAAATCATGCTCATTTATCAAACTGTTGTAAATCGGAGTTTACATATTAAACGAAAACATTGAAGTAAAACCCACTCACAGTATACGGGAGGGTCAATCACTCCCTACAATGCACAACAAGTGTCGAAACTGTGCTCCCCTCGATCAAGACATCCAACACTTACGCATGTATATAATCAGCAAGTTTCAAACCTGCGCAGTTATAGAAAACAGGCTATAACTTCTAATACCCTTTGCAAATCAAGGGGTTTCGTATTTCATTTTTAAAGCTAAGGATGTCTAGTGTCTAAGGCAGAAAACCTCATATCATTTGGAGTTATGTTAAGGAAGTTATGATAAAAAGAGTACATGCTATCCCAATGTCTCAAAAGCATGTATTTTCCTTCCTTTACAAGCATGAAATGGCATCCCTTTGATACACACAATAGTGCAGAAATTTCTGCACATTCACACACATTTCTCAAGTCTCTAAACGTACAAACAAACACTCAAACGCTATTACTAATTCAAGCCAAATTCTGTACATGTTTGCTTCTCATTTCCATGCCATAATGCATACACTTTCTATACCTTATTACATACGTATTAAACTTCCATCTTGCTTACTAGAGTCATTCCCAATCTCTCCAAGGGATTCGATCAAGACATTTTTACATCCACATACTCACTAACCTCTATCCAAAATTCAGCATGCATAAATCCTCACACTTTTGGCCTCAATTTCACATATACATAGCCAATAACACAAGTACATCAAATCCACATTTTAACACTCCAACATACACTCAAATCATCCCAAATTCTAGCCACACAATCTTGTCATCAATGGTCTTTCATTTATAAATAATTAACAAAATCAAATTTGAGTCAACTTCAATCCTACAATCTCTCAAAGTCGGAAGCAAGTCTAAAATAATTAAATTTCCTTCAAGATTGAAAATCTTTGAAAAATCATACACTTTTCAATTCTCATCCGATTTCTTCAACCCATATGTCATTTCAAAGGTATTGAAACCTATTTTCATCATATAGAATAGTATTTTGATTGCCTATATGAAAGACAACTTAAATTGAGAAAGACTGCATCGATCCTTAAACTCAAATCCCAATTTCTCATTATTTTCATGCATTCGTCAAATTAAACTCTAAGAGAAATCATTTCAAATCACCAATGACTTTAAATTTACAATATTCCTCAAGTTTACCAATTTCTCCCAAATTTACATAATCCAAATTTAATTCATGCCAATTTCAATTCAAATCTCAAGGAAAACTACACCGACCAATCAAACAAAACTCTAATACTTTCTAAGACATTCAATTATACCTTGTAGCCCAATTTATATCAATTTCTAGACCTAACCTCAATAATTTCATACAAACTCTCAAGAATAAAGCATTTCTTACGGATCTAACATATTTTCAGAATATATCTACATTTATTCTCAAACTAATTTCAACAGAATAGTCTGAACATTGAAGGGATTGAAAATCCCTCACCTAGGGTGTTTTGCAGTTCGCAACCTTCGTCCAACTGTCTTCTCATTCCATTCCGAAACCTGCAAAGCTCCCAATTTAAAGTCAATTTCAGAAATCTAAAGCTGAAACCCTAAAATTAGGGTTAGGGACTGAACCTCACCTATGCAGACCGGATCTCACAACCGCAGCTAGGGTTTCTGAAAGTCACCAACTACGCTGCAGCAGAGGTTGCAGCAAGTCCGCGCGCAGAAAGAAGCTATCGCGCGCTGGAGCAGGGCTGTCGCGCGAGGAGCAGCGCGCTGGGGCATGGCTGTCGCACGCTGGCACGCGCGCAGGAGGGGCGGCCGGGCCGGGAGCACAGCAGCGCGGCAAGCGCAGCCGCGCGAGCAATCATGGCCGCGCGCTGCCGGGCGCGAGCAAGAAAGAGACAGGCGGCTGTGGGTGTTCGCGGTTCGGCGGTGGAGGACCGCGGTGGCTCGCGGTGGCCGTGGTGGCCGAGCGGGCGGCGCGGTGGATCGCGAGAGATCGAGCGAGAGGGAGACAGCCGAGAGAGAGAGAAAACAGAGAGATAGAGAGTGAGGGAGATGCGGTGGTCAACCACCGTGGGGTGGCGGAGCCGAGCAGCCGCGATGGAGGAGGAAGTCGCGGCGGCGCGGGAAGAAGGAGCCGCGGGGAGAGGGAGAGGCGGCGAGGGAGAGAAAGAGGGAGAGAGGGAGAAGAATGAAGAAATTAGGGCTTAGCCCTAATTTTGACTTTTCTTTTTTTCTTTTCTTTTCTTTTATATATATATATATATATATATATATGATTATTATTATATTGTTCTTTTTATACATAAATTCATAATCAATTAAATGAGAAATGTGTAAATAAATAAATGAATAAATAATAATAATAAAAAAAATCATCTATGTATTTTTCATACTCACTTTATTTTACATTTCGGAAATACGGATATTTTAAATATCCCAAAAATTTCAAATTAAATATCTCAAAATCGAAAATCAATATAATTTAAAATTCTCTCTCTCTATATGTAAACGGAGAAATATTTTATTAAATTTCATGAACAGTATACTTGTACGGACACCGAAATGTCGGTGTTACACAACGGCTAAGCCGACAGTCAATGTCGGGGTAGAGAGCTACTTTTGAAACATTTTGCATAATAAAACCCCCGATACGCCTGTCCTTGGTCATGGTTGACCTTTGCCAGGATCCTTTCGGCTTGCTCTATGATATACTCGATTTTAAATGGATGCATATATGTATGATATCGTGTGAATGATTAAATGAGTTCATTTTATTCGAAAATATCATGATTTACTGTGAAATTTGAATCATTGGTTACGAATGATATTATTTGACACTCCAATATTCACCTACACTATTAGTACTTGAGATTAATCCCCTCACTCACTGAGTATCTGCCTTGATACCCACCCCTCTTTTTTCCCTCCCTCAGATACGATTGTTATGCTGGAGCGATAATTCAGATTATAGAGTTCGGGTGTACTTGGTGTTCAGGAGGGTGAGATCTTAAGTTTAATTTAAAAGATGAATTACGTATTTTATTTTCGACTCTGCGAGGTCTTGTTGAGATCCGTAGTTGGACGTGTACTTAATTTGAGATGATTGTATAATTTATATATATTTATTTGCGAAACTCTCACATTTCATTTGCATTGAGACAATTGTACGTAATTGAATGATACTTGGGAAAATTATTATAAATTGTATAAAAAAACTTAGGCCCGCTCGGTGTGGCGGCTACTCATGCTCTAGTTGGGCATGATAGTAGAGGTCTGTGGTTAGGATTGCTGATAGTTTATTTAGTCTGGCATTGTCCTCGATGTCTGCTATGGTTGGTGGGTTGTTGTGAGGCCGGGATGACCCTTTTATTTTAATTACAGGATGATTTTGAATTTTACAGGTTTAAACAGGTTTATTTGTACATGGGAGATCTCCGATTTATGGTTGGTGGGTTGTTGTGAGGCCGAGATGACCCTTTTATTTTAATTACAGGATGATTTTGAATTTTACAGGTTTAAACATGTTTATTTGTACATGAGAGATCTCCGATTTATGGGGAGGTTATGCCCAATTTTCTGTAAAAATACAGCCGGTATCCAAGGCAACGGGAGGCTGTTCACGATCCCGGTTTGGGGCGTGACACTTATTACCATGTAAAAACCCTGTATTAATATGTAATGAATGATGTAATCTTTCTATCACCATATTAATGACATTACACAAAATCATAGTCTTGTTCTTTCAATCACAGTGTGTTACTCTTCTAATATTTTTATCCTTATTTTTTTCTTTCACTCCAGTTTCGTTCGCCTTTAGTGTTCTTCCTTTAAGATGCTCATCTACTTCTACTAGACTAAAAGACAAAGGACTATGTGAGCATCTTAAAGAAAGAAGGTACAACGCGAAGGAAGTTGGATTGAGAGATATTTCTGTCACTGCCGATCACTGCCATGTTAATGGTGAAGTAATGATTCATTTGATATTTTATGACTTCTGTCATCCTGTGAAATTTAACCAGACTTATTATATTTTTATGCTCCGTTAAAACCATCCAATGAATGATAATATATATATATATATATAATATTTTAAATTATACATTACACTCTGATAAGATTGAACAATTTTATTGATTTTACAGAACCTGACGATAGCAGTAGCTCATGATTATGATGACTTACATTGCGTTCATGAGACCTGAGCATATTACACCTCCAGTCCATATATCGCTCTCAATGTATATGGCAGGATGACACCGATCCACCACTGGATATCCATCGTGCTGATCACGGCTTTTGGTTTGTATGCCCATTGGCTGTACGTGTACAACACCTCCTATAATGAGTTGGTTTCTATAGGGTGTATCGGTGTGGTCATCTTCGGCTTGACCACACTTTGATTACATTCCTGGTCGAGCGATGGAGACAGGAGAGATACATGTTCCATTTCCCTATTGATGAGACAATAGTTACATTACAGAACGTTGAGGTCCTGTGGGGCTTATTGATTGATGGAGTCGCTGTCACTGGCATCGATGTGATATGGAGCCTTGCTGATTGGTAGGAGCTGTGCCTCGCACTTATGGGGTTCATCCCTAATCCTACCGACTTTGTTAGTGATCGGCTTAAGGTGAGATTCATTATGACCGTGCTTGATTTGCAGTCTCTACACCATGATTTCGAGTGGCCAATGATATTATTTCATGGCGAGGACATATCATCAAGTTGCTGGCCAACCTACTCAGAGACAAGTCAGGGTCGAAAGTTAAATTCATGTATTTTAATTTACTCCGAGATATAGACGTAGCTAGTTGTTTTAGTTGGGGCAGTGCAGTTTTGGTTGTACTGTACAGAGCTTCGTGTCAGGGGTGTGTTGATGGAGTGAGGTCCATTACGGGGCCACTACTAGGTATTATATGTTTTATACAAGTTTTTTTTCATGATTCTATATAAAATTTGACTCTAACTTCATTTTTCTCCTCTGTGATTAACTTTGGGTGTGAGAGAGGTTGGCTACGTTTAGACCGATCAGATGCCATATGGTTGATCCCATGCCTATTGCACCTGACTTATCGAGTGGCCCACGAGGATCACTGTGAGTTACATTGAGATATAGTGATATTTAGTTCTAATTATGATTTTTGCATATTTATTTTCGAATGTTTTGAAACAGATGGAATGCTTGAAGTAGTTTTGCTGACATCGGTTATCATATTCTTAAAAGTTATCGAGATCAGATAGACTACATGACTGAGGATGTGGTAAGTTTAATAATTCTATGCATCAAGATCATACTTCAATCGAATTTGCTCTTGTGTTTACTACTATATGTCTCATTTACCCTCTCATTTTTCATTTTTAATTCATCTGGATACCATATTCAAAGTTTGATTTAGCTGCGTTGTCGCGTTACTATCACCAGGGTAATGACATTTGAGATGCATCTGTTCCATTGATTTGCTTCAAGATTATTGATTTACGTCTTTCAGATAAAGTTCTGAGACAGTTTGGCATCCAGTAAGGTATAGCGGTTAATGCAGATATTGAATAGACTTGTATCATATCAATTGATGTGGGAGAGTAGGTCGAGATTGAGGAAGGATCCATGCATCATATATAGAGAGATGGGAGGATCGTTAGGATTATGTTGTCGATGGACCATCGTTCCATGGTGGTGTGATGATAACTCCGGAATATATGCCCTCGTATCGCATCATTACGCGTACATATGTGGGCAATCTGGGACATTGTTGCATAATTGGTTTCTGCTCCACCACAATGCAGTTAGAGATTAATGCAAGTTTAAACAACTTAATTAATTTCATCTTTTTTTGACTAATTAGCTGATTAATATTGTATCTATCGCAGAGTCGATTAGTCGAACACATCTACCAGATTATAAGTAATGTGCTGGCCGTTAATCCAACCGATGCAATAGTTATCAAGGTCAGAGACTTAGCATCGCGTACACTTTTTTGTTTTGGTGGAAATCGATCCTCAGCCTCTGCTGCGGCGGATGATGCAGGTCATTTGTGGACATCTGGCTAGACGGATGAGAAAGATGCGACACATATGCTGATTGACTATACATATCCGACAATGAGTCCTTCAATACCTGATTTTGATGTTAGTCTTGATGATCTTTCATCCATTATTCCTCCATGTAGGAGTTTCCAATATCGACATCGTAGTTGATTATCTTAGACACTGAAGTCTTAGTCAGTCATTCCCACCTTCGATGAGACTGTGGAGCCATCTCACAGACCTGATCCTAATCCCACCAGACACCAACCCCGAAGAAATACTGGCCGTCCTTCATGTGGCACTTAAACTTATTCATATCCGTTGTAAATTTATATTTGTAAAACTTATCTTTATATATCTCTATATATATATTTATGTCTTTCATTTGATCACCAAGTATGTTTATATTTCTTACCTTTATATATATATTTTTCACTAACTCACCTTATAACAATTAATTTATATTTTTTACATTTCTTATAGGATGGTATTAGTTTTTAAGACAAATACTGCTAAATCATTTTAAAAATTATATTTACATTTAACTTATGATGATGTTATCAAATTATTTAATTTATAAAAATAAGGTAATTTGAAATCATTTAAATAAAATAATTTATAAATTTATTTCAATTTATATTAATTTTATAAAATCATTTAATGTATGTTAATCTTATAAAATCCTTTAATTAATAATTTCGTATTAATTTTATCAAAATCATTTTATAAAATAATTTAAATTTATAAAACACATTTAATTTGAATGATTTTATATCATTTAATTAAATTGATATAAATTATTTGATATTTGTTAATTTGAAAATCAATTAATTAATATTATTTTATTTTTAAAATGTAAATGATTTTCAAAAATTAAAATTAATTAAAAACAATATTAATTAATATTAATTAAGTCAATTAATAAGAAATTTTAAGAGTGAGAGAAAAAAGAAAGGAATGGAGGGGTAAACAAAAGGAGTGTTAATTATTATTAAATTATATTTTAGTAAAATTATAATTATTTTAACATTTATAAAATTATGAAAATTATTATAAAAATTATTTTAATAAAATTATAACATTGAATTTATTTTATTAAAATGATATAAAATTCTAGTGGTAAATTAATAATTAAAAAATTAAAAATCACCGTATGAAGTTGATATTGTAAAAGTTGAGTTTGAAGTTAACATCGTAAAAGTTGACTTTAAAGTTGATGTTTTAGATATCAACTTTAGGACCGAATCTTTGAAGTTGATACCACTGAAATTTAATTAGAATCGATTAGAAATATTTGAAATTAATATCACTGAAATCAACTTTAAAGTTAATTTCAATGATATCAACTTTATTTATTTGTTTATTTTTTTGAGTGGATGATAAGAATGAAATTGATCTTATTAATTTCAACTTCAAATTCGACTTTCACAATATCTAACTTTACTAGTTTGGATTAACAAAGTCATATTTTTTAAATTTTGTAGATTTATCATAAATAAGTATCCCTATTTTTGACCCATTCCCAAACTTTAAAGAAAAATTTTAAAATTACGAAATATTTTTTTTTTTAAAAAAAGAAAAAGGAAACCTATGGAAAAATAATGAGAATGAGTGACTGGCCACCCAGTTTGCCTCGGGTCAGCAGCACCTAAACACAAATCTCTCTCTCTCTCTCTCTCTCCCTCCCCTAGTCTTCTCTCTCTAAAATGTCAGCGACTAATCACCATCTTCTACGACTAGTTGTCAGCTGCAGAAAAATTACGGCCCAAGTAACAAACCCTACAACCGAATCAATCGTAGCCATGGCTTCTTCTTTGGAGCAAGAATTCGTCGCTCAATACAGATCCAAGCTCAACCGATTCCCCAGATCTCACCAATTCTGGGACGCCAGGATCGCTTCCAGAGTCGGCGAAAAGCTAGGGTTTCGATTAAGGGAAATAGGGGTCTCGAAGGTCGAAATCGATCTACACGAAGAGCTTTCGCGGCCGATTCATCATCGGAGATTGGTTCTCCCGCTGTTCGATTCCGTTAAACGAGCTGGTATTGGGGTCAATGGCGCTGAGAGATTGCAAGTGTAGCCCTAGAAATTGGGGATTCATTCATAGGGACATGAAAATCAATAAGATTTGATCAGAGGTATAGTATGTATGTCAGAGATTCTGTACTGGAAATGTTTAAAATTCATTGTTGTTTATTTATGGATTTTAATTAAATCTTATTTATTTAGGGCTATAGCTCAATTGGTATTCTGTTCCTTTTTTTTTTTTTTTTTTTTTTTTTTTTTTTTTTAAAGAATTTTGTCTTTGTACGAAAGTGTTGCTAAAATGAGTGGGAGATTATAGGTAAAAGGGTGTACTACTCAAGCAAATGAAACATCTTTGTCTCAAAATGATAAAGATGTTTTGGCAAGATTCGGGAAAAAGGATCAACAAACTCTTACCCTTACCTATCAAGGTTTGGATGAATTGATCTTCTTGAAAATAGCCGATGCTACTAATGCAAGCCAAGCTTGAGAGATTTTGGAAAACTTCCTCCAAGGAGTTCACAAGGTGAATAAAGTGCGACTCCAAATATTACATGGTGACTTTAAAGCTTTGTGGATAAAGGATTTTGAATCTATTTGGGATTATTAAGATATGGTGATGATATAGAAGATGTTCTATTCACGTCTCGACCCTCAAATTGAATACGTGACAATTATCGTATTATCTTGAGATACGGAAAAACCTAACTTATATACCAATTTATCGATATTCATTTATTTTTCAAAATAATTCAATAATTCTAAACAAGTCAATGTACATTTATCACATAATCAAAGGATCAACCCGATCCGTCCTATTCAAACCATGTATGCATAAAATCATCCCGACTATTCAAATCCAAATACATATATAAGGCTAACCTGATCATTCTAATCAAATTTATAAAATATAAAATAAGTTTTTACTCAAGAGATCCAAACTAACTCAATCAAAAACAATTTTCAAGTAAATTTTCAGTTAATCAAATAGATTTTCAATATATATATTCAAAATTAAACGAAATTCAAAGTCAGAAATTAGCAAAGATAGTATTCGAGATTAGTTTTTCAAAAATAGTTATAATGAATTTCTCCATAAGTATCCACTAATATTTCAAAATATAATTAAAAGAAATCGATATCCGAAGATATTCTTAAAATATCTTCGATTCAGCTCAAAATAAGGGCTAATATCCAAACAAGTGGCCTTTATAAAAATGAAATGAGAGAAATGAGTATGAACTACACTTAGTAAATTGAGTGATATATTATGAAAATAAATGAAGGGTGATTGTGGACATGTAAAAAATAATTCCAAATCAATCATTATATCAATAAAATTTTATAATTCCATACCAAATATCAAGTTTCAAATGAATTAAATAAATCCTTAAAAACAAAATTTATGCCTCCAATTTTCATTCATATTTTTTTTCAAAATCCATGGGGTTGCTAAAAATATAGCTCTCGACAATGATCTACCATGACAAGGGTGGAACCGCCAAAGGTTTTTAAGTTTTTCAACTCACAAATACCTCTAACTTGGCGTTGGGTCAGTTTTTCCTTGGGGTGCTACCAAATTAGTATGAGAAATAATAATGATGACTTTGGAGATACCTCTCGAGTGCGGCTCTCTCCCAAGGCAAATGCCCCATAACCACGTCGCCCTTATCGGGTCACACCATAGGGGGATGACTATAGCCATTATATCATGTATTCAAACACCATTTTACAAATCTCATTACATATATCAAAATGTGTCAAAATAGTCCAAACATTTCTCAAATCATAAATTCAATGCCCACATGCCCAACATAGATCAATATACATGACATTATTTTCATTCAATATTTGGATGCATATTATATTCTAAACTCCCTTTTGTGATACTTCACAATCACAAACTAATTTATAAATCAATTTTAAAAATATTTATAAAATATTTTCTCATTCAAAATCATAACCATGAATCCATTCATTTTTTGAGAGGATAACCACTCCCAGTTCCAAACCACACAAAATCCAATCCCTCTTTTGATTCCAAATACCTTAACCTAAGATATTAAATACCAATTAACTATTAAATCATACGCAAACATTATGGTTAGTCAGTTTTTCTTCAATATTTCACAATCTTAGTTTTTAACAAATTTCTAGCACAATGTGTTTTAGAAAAATGACATATCTTAATCTATACTTCTTGGATTGCGAAAGTTTCAATTTTTATTTAAAGATTGGACATAAAAATATAATTTTTATTTTTATGATCTAAACTCATTCAGATCATACAAAGGTATCCAAGTCTATGAAACTAGAGTGTAGATCAAATGATTTTGGAGTGTTCTTAATTGATTTTGTAGAGTGAGTGAGATCTAGAGAAGATGAGAGGGAGAGTAGGAGAAAGGTTGGGGTGTGAGGGTTCTCGGGTAAATGGGAAGAAGTGGGGAGGGAGAAAGAGAGAGAGTGAATAAAAAAAGAAAAAGAGAAAGAAAAGGGGTGGGGATTGGGTTTTGACTTTTCTCCTCTCTCTCTCTCTCTCTGTGTGTGGGTATTACAGTTCGTGTGGTAGAAAAAAATTGTTTGTTCGTCAACACCAAAATTTGATTATATGGTATATGCCATTGGGGAGTCGAAAGACTTAGACTCCATGATAGTCGAGGAATTAGAAGGATCTCTATAAGCTCATAAAGACAAGATCAAGAGGAGGCATGAAGAGCTTTTGGAGCAAGTTATCAAATCAAAAGTTTCTATGAAGGAAGATAGAGTTGAAAAGAGTAAAAAAGGATGACAAGGAGGAAGACGGCATGGTTGTGGTCATGGTCAATCATGTGGTGGGAGAGGAAATAAAAATAGTGCCAAAAATGAAGATAACAATCAACAATCAACTAATGGGCGTGGAAAAGGAAGCGGTTGAGGCAACACTTATAGATCAAATGAAGGAAGGTGTGATAAGTCTCTTGGAGTGCTATTATTATCATAAATATGTCCATTTTTTTGGGAGTGTTGTAGTTTTTCAATGAAAAGGAGAGAGCCAATCTTGTTGGCGATAAGCGAGAGCCAACCTTATTGCTAGCACTCAAATATGAAGAGAAGGACGATAAAAGTTTGTGGTATTTGGACAAAGGAGCAACTAATCACATGTGGGTACAACGAATGGTTCATCAAGCTTAATGAGATAGTGAAAATCAATGTTTCTTTTGTAGATTCTTCAAAAGTCCAAATCCGAGGGAAAGGTGCAATTTTAATTTCCTCCAAAGATATAGTCTTGTGCTCATATCTGATGTTTATTATGTACAAAAATTAGAGAGCAAAATTCACTTGAAAAATTGTTATCTCTGACTTAAAGATCAAGATGTTATTGTTAAGGTTTTTATGTCTATTCATGTTATATCTCAAGACCGTTGAAACAAGATATTTGAAGGTTAATGTGAAAGATGAATCATGGTGTTGGCAAATGAGATTTGGCCACTTGAATTTTGGTGCACTCTCCAACCTCCACACTCTTTAGCATGAGATTTTGCGCATGTTTACCATTTCACCATCAAGGCATCTTGAAAGTGAATCATATTCCATGAATATAATATCTATATGAATTGAATATCTATAAGGATTTGGGAGTAGTTAAGATGATGATACAAATGCCCTCAATCAACCATTCTTATCAATTTTATGAAGCATGTATCATTGGCAAGCATCAAAGAAGAAGTTTCCCTAAAAAAAGCTACTACAACAGCTTCCTAACTTCTCTAACTTGTTTATATTGATGTGTGTGAACCAATTAATCCATCTTCATTCAGTAAAATAAATACATATATATTTTTGCTTTTTATAGATGATATAGTTAGAAGACTTTGGTTTATTTTGTACAACAAAAATTAGAAGTTTTTTTGGCATTTAAAAAATTTTAAAACTCTTGCAAAAAAAAAAGAAAGTGGCCATAAAATTAAATTTTAAGTTTTGATAGAGGAGACGAATTCACTACAAAAGAATTTAATGATTTTTGTAAATCACATGGAATTCGCTATCTTTTAATCGTTCCTAGGTTGCTATAGCAAAATGGTGTAATAGAACTATCCTTAACATGGCTAGATATATGTCGAAAGCTAAAAATGTGCTCAAGGAATTCTAAGCAGAAACTATTTCTTGTGTTGTGTACTTGTTTAATTGGTCTCCAACAAAAAGTGCCAAAAACGAGACTCCGTAAGAGGCACGGAGTGGAAGAAAGCCAACTGTTGATCACTTCTGAGACATTGGAAGTATTGCAAATGCTCATCATCCACAACAAGGGAGATCCAAAATGGTTGATCAGAGTGTTTGACAATGTCTTCATCAGCTATTATGCAAATTCTAAAGGCTACAAACTATATAACCCCAGAAATGACAAAACTGTGGTGAGAAGAAAGATTGAGTTTGATGAATAAATGGCTTGGAATTTGGGGCACAAGAAGTCAAAGTCTACGATTTCTTTCCATACTTTAGAGAAAAAGATTAAGAGATCTCGTGATTCCGTCTTCTTCTCCAACCGATGTTGCATCATCTTCTTCTCAAGAGAGTTCAAGTGAAAGGCCACAGAAAATGGATGTACATGATTTATTTTATCTCTTGCTTGATAATGATCCCATGAACTTTAACAAGGCCATCAAAAACAAAAGTGGATACAAGCCAGGGAGTAAGAAATCGATATGATTAATAGGAACAACACTTGGGTATTATCAACTTTTTCCAAAGGATGGTGTTAAATGGGTATACAAGGCAAAGAGAAACACACACCAAAAAGTAAAGAAATACAGGACATGACTTGTGGCTAAAGATTATAAGCAAAAGCATAGGGTGGATTGTGAAAAAGTTTTTGTACCCATTACTCATATGGAAACTATTTGCTCAGTCAAATCATTGGCTACTGGACTAAAGTGGAAAATTTATTAACATGATGTAAAGTCTTTCTCAATGGCTATCTTGAAGAGAAGGTTTATCTAGAACAATGATTTGGCATTGTGGCTGAGGGGCATGAAGATGGAGTATTGAAATTGAGGAAGGCATGAAGATAGATTAAACAAGCTTCACGGAAATTGACTAACTACTTTGACGAGTACTTTCAAAATGTCGAATTTGTTTGTTGCCCCTATGAATATTCTCTATGTTAAAATGCATGATAATGATGATATTTTGCTTGCTTATCTTTATGCGAATGATCTTATCCTAACCGATAACAACCCTTGCTGTTTTGAAGAATTCAAGAAGGCTATATTTTGAGTTTGAAATAGCCCATATTAGGCTCATGTCCTATTACTTGGGCCTACAGGTGAAGTGAATATAAGATGACATTTTTATCTCGTAAGAAGCTATGTTAAGGAAATTTTGAAAAAGTTCAACTGTAAACTCACCTGTGGAATTTCGAGTGATGTTGTTAAAACTTGACAATGGAGAGAAGGAAGACCCCACTTTCTTCAAAAATCTTGAAGGAGGTTTGGGATACTTGACATGTACAATGCTTGATATTATTTTCTACGTTTAGTGTAATGAGTGGTTTCATGGATTCTGCTACCACCATTCACATGAAAGTTGTTAGAAGAATGCTTTGTTACCTAAAACATTCCACTAATTTTGGGCTATTTTCTTCCTTGTCTATTGAAATCTTGTAGAATTTTGTTGTGTCGACCTGTTATCCCGTCATTGCACCCTAGCGAAAGGAAACAAACATGCAAATGTGGAAGCATCCCACATGATTAAAATGCAACATCTAGACTCGTGACAGTAGCACTTCCCATGTGTGAAAACACAGAAGGAGATTTATAATAAGAGAAAATAAGTTACTTGTTCTTTCCGAATAAAATAACGGCAAAGTCTCCCCTGTTTAATAACTATTTAGCTATCTAGGGTTAATATAAAACTTGATAAGCAAACAAAATACCTCTAACATCCTCTCCTATCCATTCAACAACACACCATAGTATATAATTACAATATAAACAAAACTATACATATAAGGATCTCCTTGCACTTCAACTCTACGTTTACATATAAAACATAACTCGTACAAGTCTAAAAAAAATACAAGGATAACATGCCTTAACAAAATAAGTGGTCGGAAATGAATAGGGATCTAAATCTCTTAACTCAAAGGCCTTTACCCTGCGATTCTGTCGTCTCCCTGATCACCCGAAAATAAAGATATTGGGGTTAGCATAAACTGAGCAAATATACGGGGGATCAATAGCATGTATAACAAGCAAACATGCTTAGAAATATCAATATCAATATGCAAATAGCATAAGATGGATGAGTATATAAGAGATACATGTTATCTGAATCAATCCCAAAGAAATAAATTCAATTATTATTATACATTCATTATCCTTCTCTATTTTTGTTGTTCTACTTTGAAATTAATAATTAAATAAAGGAATAGAATATCGAACCAATCTAGTGTATGAGGGTCTAGAAAAACAAGCCAAAATTTGATATTTCTAAATAAAATTAGGTCTTTTTGGGTTAGACATCTCAAACACTTTACCCTTATAATTCTATCCTTGCAGAGAGAAGAGATACATTCATAGTCCCCTCAAACTTTGCTCCCAAGTTTCGCAAAGATTTTAGAATTTCATATACCATCTATACTCCTTAAATTTCGCCTACAGGTTTCGCAAAACTTTCGAAAAAATCTTTAAGTTATCACTTTCTCTTTATATCTCTTTATGATTTTCATGATGTAATGATCATAAAAACCATAATTTATCACAAGGATTACGCAAGATTCATAATTAAACATCATGAATATGCAGTTCAATTAGTCAACCAACTCATAGCGCACCAATGAGCCATTTCAATGAGTTTCCAGCACAAATTTGGAGCTCGTGCCTTTGCTCTTCTTGGAGCTTTGACTTGGTGTAAATCCGCCGGACCTCTTCTTCTTCCCATGGTGCTGTCTAATCTTGCCTCTTTCAAGCATCATTTTCTGGGCTCTCAAGGCCAATTCCATGTCATCTTAGAATGTATGCTTCTTAGTTATCAACATTTTCTCTATTATATTCAAATTCAGTCCCGATTCAAATTTCACACACAAGAACTCCTTGGAATTCACAAACTCCGGAACATAAGTAGGAAGCTCCCTAAGTTCTATCTCATATTCTGCTACTGTCCTATTCCCTTGAGCTAGCTTGAAAAAATCCTCTCTCTTTTAGACCCTATAGAACCGTGTATAGTATTTTTCTTCGAAAACTCTAAGAAATTCTCCTTAAGTAAGAGGAATGGAAGTTCTACCATTCACATTCTCCCACTAGGTTCGTGCACCCTTGTCTAATAGCTTTAAAGCCACTCATAACTTCATCTCGTCATCTAACCTCATGATGGTGATGGTCTCTTGAATTTGACCAATCCATTTCTTGGCCACTGAGGCATCACACGTGCATGAGAAAGTCTCATATTTGAGTTGCCTTGCCTTATTGATCAGCTTTGACAACTTAATGGTAGGGTGGCCAATTGATGTAACAATCGGGAGAGGAGGTGCCATTGGAATACTTGGTGTAATAACCGACATTGGAGGAGGAATCAATGGAGGAGCTGGAGTTTGGTGAGGAGTTTGGAACTGTACTCTATAGGTATTCCACCACTCTATTACTTGCTGGAGGGCAACTATTGAAGGAGCGAAAATCTCGATTGGAGGAGCTAGGTGTGTAGATGTCGAACAAGGTAGAGCATACGAGGATGATTAATTCTCGTGCTCTTGAGAAGGAATCTCGTTTACATTCCTCGTTTTTCTATCTGGAGGTATGATAATCTATAAAAGAAAAGCTATCTTTAGTTTACTATACTAGGATGACACTAGGCACCTATACTTAGAGGTGTGTCAATACCCTAAGACCCATAAGAGATTTTCAAAACCATTTGAAGGTATTTTGATTATCTAAACTTTCGAAAGTCTTTGAAAATTTTTTGAATTGTTTGGAAAAGTCTTTTGAAAATCCTTGAAACTTTCAAAATATTTAAAAATTAAATCTAAACTCTGATACCAATAAAATTGTTATGCCTCGACCCTCAAATAGGGATGCAACAACCATCGTATTATCCCGAAATACAAGTAAACCCTACTCATATACCGAGATAAATCAAAACATTCATAAAAAATCCAACCTTTTCTAAAATAACACAACAAAATTCAAACGACCAACTTAGTCTATCCCTATCTCAAAAGGCATGCATAAGGCCAACCCGACCATTCTAAATCCAATATATGTATAAGACCAACCCGAACAATAAAACATTTCCAATAAAATCTTCACAAGTTCAACAAGAAGTTTAGCAAAAGAAAACGTAAAATGTTCTAGAACAATTTAAAGTCAAAAATCCAAAAGGATTGACAAAATGGAGTTCAAACATAATTTCAAATAAATATCCTCCACATGGGATCAATTAGTCTCCTCAAAATCTTAACCACAGCAAGAACTAATACCGGTAGTAGGAAATTCCACAAAAACTAACTCGACTCAGCAAAATTTGATACTAGGATCAACTAGATCTCCAAACCTAAATTTTTACTGACAAATAAAAGAAAGAAGGCGGGTATAAAAATACTCGGTGAGTATAGTGTAATGACATGGTTGTAACAATAAATGAGGGTGATTGTGGAATGTCAAAATTGTCCTTTTCAAACAACTCATCAATTATAAATAATTATAAATAATACTGATAATTAAAAAAAATATATCCATAAGTTTCATGTTTTCTAAAAATTATGGGGTCTCCCTAACGAAAACTCTCCCACCCAATATTTGGTTGAATCTGGGTGGAAGCCCACCAAGGGATTTTTAATTTGTTCGTTTTATAACTCTATTTCCTCATTTCTTGGTATTGACTCGAACATCACCAGTGGTGCAACCGGATAGTACGATGTGGTCGCAAGAGGCTGTGTCTACCATCCTTTGCCTAATAACCCCAACCACGTCCCCCGTCAAATCGCTTCATAGAGGGAATAACTATAACTATTTACATCACATGCACCATCATTTCACACATATTCCAATCTCATTCAATGTGCCATCAATCCAACAAATAAATTACCAAATCATATCACCATATCTATGAATACAATTCCCAATAAAATGTAGTATAAATTCATTCATAAATACAATGGATACATGCGTATTTCAAATTCTCATTTCAAGACATCCCACAATCATAATACTTGTACAAAATCATATAAAATCATTTAAAAACCATTTATAAAATAAATTTGAAATGATTTTTCTCATTAATAGACACAACGATTTGTCCACTCACCTCTTGGAAGGGTAATCACTCCCAATTTATAACAAATTTGATGTCTAGTTCCTCATTAGGTTCCAATTGCCTTGACCTATAACATTCAGCGCGAATTCCATTCATAAGCACTTATAGGATTAGGATGATTTAATTTTTTTTTTCCCAATTTTTTAAAATCTCTAATTTTTCTAGATCATCAATGTGTGTTTCCAAATTCATAAAATACATGCCACTTGCATCAAAAAAATATTCATATCCACTTTTTCCCCAATTTGCATGATTTCACAAATGCTAAGTTCATATTTCTCAACTCATTCTTCTAAATCTCAACAACAAAATTCAATCTACTAATGAAAAACTTGAACCCAAGTTTAGGAGAAAGAAATTACCTCAATTTTGTAGTTGATTTGAGCCTTATATGTTGAGTCACGAAAACCCTAGGTTTCTCCCCTTTTGGATCAAAGCATAGATTTTTCCCTCAAATCTATCTCTATCTAAGGGTTTGATTGGGAGTTTGGAAACTTTATGAAGTGGGTTTAAGGAAGAGGTAATTGATTTTGGGAGAGATTGAGAGAGAGAGAAGGCGAGAGGGAGATGAGTGAAGCCAAGAGAGGGAAAGAGTGAGAAAAGAGGAGGGGTGGGTTTTCGGGTGAGTGAGGAATTAGTGGGTTGACTTTCTTTTTTTTTCTTTTCCTTTCTTTTTTTTTCCTTTATTGTTTTTGACTTTTCACTGTGCTACATGATTCCGGTGCTCATTTAAAGATAAGGCATAAAGTTACAATTTCATTCAGAGCTTAACTTAATTCAGTCTAGAAGATCGCTCAAAACTACAACAAAATTCAAACATGAAATAGAGTAGAAAATAGGGCAGTTTCCTACAAAAATCATACTATTTCAAAAATTTACCAAAAATTCAATTCTCAAAAAAACTTTTTTTAATTATATGTCATTTTAAAATTATAGAAGTCTAGTTTCTTCAAAAAAAAAAAAAATCTACTTGATTTGTAGTTGTGCAGAAAAAAATAAGAAATAAAGAACCATGCATGGTTATGCTATGAAATAGGGCAGAATCTCTCAATCTCCATACCCTATGCTCAAGATTTGAAATTCTTTCTTCCTTCCTCACTCCACTCTTATCATAGCATGATAACAACTTAAGAAATATAATATAAATGACTATTAGACATCAAATAAATAGACACAAGTAAGGTATTTGCCTTTCTAAGCTTGAAAATCAACTTTTCTCTCATATACTCTTCTTCCTCCAACTTCCTAACTTTTCATGTGTTTTCAGCTTGATCTAGATCTGTTTTATAGCTTTTCTATATTTTTTTTTATGTTAGAGACACTAAGTATATGGATGGAGGTTGCTTAATGGTAGCTTTGATGGAGTTTTGAGTGAGTTTTTGAGAGAGGAAGATGGGAGTCGGGATTAGGGTTTATCGAATAGGTTATGTGCTTTCTCTTTCTCTCTCTCTCTCTCTTTTCCACCCTCTCTTTCCCTAAGTGGAGTGTGGGCCCCTAAGCATGGTGATGTGTCAAATGTGTAGATGCCAAGTGTTGGGTCTTCATGTGTCATGGTGTCCCTTGTAATAGTATGACACATACTCTTCATGGGTCCCCCACGAAACCCTTTATGGGTACCACACCAAGCCCTCATTCGGTTCTTTTATGAGTTTATTCTAACCGTTCTCATTCATCGACATGTCCTACTCATCTATACTAATTTTAATATACACAATCTATAGTTAAAACCATAACATAAAAATTGAAATATCCATCGCAATTAAAAGAAAATTCACAAATTCTATCACAGTATGATTCAAAAAATTTAAGTGTGTTCAATAAAATACAAATGCAAATGTATGCTTTAATATTTTCTCAAAACGGAACCTTACAATTGTGATAGGGTTTTTTTTTTTTTTTTTTTGTAGATGTTAGTGATAGGAAGAGTATCACTGATTTTGTATTTTTTAATAGGAGATTGTGCAATCATATGATATTCTATGAACCAATCTATTGTCACAAAACATGACATTTTTTCCTGACATTTAAGCATTGTGTTGCCATTATTTTTCTTTCCGTGATGTTTTCATAAAGAAATATCGACAAAAAGACTTTTGGGCTATGTTTAGGTGCCAAAACATTGGGAAAGGTTGTTGACACGCAAAAATGAGCTTTGTCTAAAATTTTTGCCAACATTTTAGTACTAAAGGTCGTGAGTTCATCAGCAACGAGTTGTTCAACTTGTCTTCTTAGGTCTTTGAGGTTATGGTGAGAAGTCACCAAGGGCTCATAGCTAAGTGGTGGCATTTGTCATCGAGGACGCTCACGTCCTTGTCCTCCTAAAGAATGACTTTGAGCTCTCACCACATGACTGAGGTCCTCCAATTGCTTGCTCATGTCCAGAATTCTGGACTCTAGTCTATCCATTTGGGGCTGCCTGACCCGTTCTAGAGGTATCAATGTAGGAACTATGGCAGGGCACTCTTGAAACCCAGGTCACGGGACTTGTTCCAAGCAAAGAGGTTGAACATGAGTAGGAGAATTGTCGGCAGGTCGAGTAGGTGCCGCAGGAGGGGCTGCGTCAGTAGGGGTAGCAGTATGGCCATCTACTGTAGATGCAGCCCTTAATGTTGTTCTGGTTCTCCGCTTCGGAGGGATGTCAATCTAATAGTTCTAAGTGCTTAATAAAGATTTTCTAGTCTGTTTCCCACAGACGGTGCCAATGTATTAGAGGTGATTTTGGCTTTACAAATTTGGCTCCTTGTGACTCGAATGGGTGCTTAGTGAGGAGGCTTGAAACCTGCAAAATACCTTCGGAGGGTATTTCGGCAGGGGAAACTCCGTCCTCTGGTAGGGAAGACTCCAACGTTTAAGTTAGAAAGAACGGTTTTTGAAAAGATAAACAAACTGAGAAGAATGGAGGAAAGATCTCCCTGTGACCTTTGTGTGTCCTGTGTTGAGTTAGTGGACTTACCTGACTTGATGCCTCAAGAGCTTTTACATAGCATCCCTCTTAGAGTCGTGTGACCACGGGGCGTTGCAACCCTAATTCCCTTACGAAGCGATCTGAGGATTCCGGACTCAATTGTCAAAGATGTTGTTATCATTTAAGAAATTGAATTATACGGGGAGATTCTTTCCTTTATCAATTAAATCCTCAAGGTTTATGTGTTTCGTATTGCAATAGGAAATTCAATCAGGGTGAGATTTAGTTGAGTATTACTGGTTGGGAGTAAAAGTGTTTGGTTCCCTTAATATCTGGCTGCCATCGATCGGGTGAGAGAGAGAAGAATGGTCATTCAGTTCTACCATATGCTCTTGTAGGTTGGATCACATAAACCTTATTAGAAGCCTGATGATTAGCGAATAGGATTCTACGGAGTCAGACCCCTTCAAGTAGTTGGGGCGATTGAGGCCTGTTCGGAGAGGCTTGTCCCTTCGGAAGAGCAGGGCGTCAGAGGCCCACTTACGCCTGATCATATTAAACTGTATTGAATCATTGGCCTTAGACTGTCTATTGAATGTGTTCCGTTCTATGTAATGAGTCTTTTGGAGATGGTCCCATCATGTTCATAGTATGTGCACAGGCGAGAATTTGCAAGTATTGAAACCTTGGTTCTTTCTTAGCGATGAAATGTCAAGAATTCATGGCCAAATTAGTGACAAACAAAAATGTTATCGCTAAATTCGTGGCTAAATCTAGCCACGAATTTTCAAATACAAGACTAAAATTAATCACGAATATCAAGATCCGTGACTAAATTTAGTCATGAGTAGCAGAATCCGTGATTAATTTTAGCCATAAATTTTAGAATCAATGGCTAAATTTAGCCATGAATATTAGAATTCATGGCTAAATCTAGTCATGGATACTAAAATCCATGACTAAATTTAGCGATGGATTTGAACGTCCGTGGCTCTTCTGATTCCAGTCAAATGGTCATTTTGTCTTCAACATTGCACTGCAAGAATCCATTGTTGAGAACCAAAAAGAGGAGAGAGAGATCAACGATCAGTTGGCCTAGTAGGATATGACATTAGGTCTCTTTACCAAGATCTTGAGTTTGACTCATGACTTGGATATAAAGAAGACTACATTGAGAGGGTAGCCCCCTAAATTGACCACTATAAGTTCCGAACCAAATTAGTCGAAGTATGACTTTGGATACTAGTTGATATAATAAAAAAAAGAGGGGAGCGAGAGAGAGAGAGAGATGGGATTTATTTAAATTCCAAGAAAGTTGGAATCTTAAAAAATCAGTCACATAAGGAAGTAAAACAAGAAAAGCCAAATTACTTTATAGAGATTTCGAAAGGCATTAGAAACCAAAGGTGGAGTACCAAAAATACTAAATTAAAACCACCAAGAAACCTCCCCCATACTTCACGAACCCCATAAATCTAAACCCTAATAAACTTGAAAACTATTTCAAGAACAAGAAAATAACCAAATCAGAAACTCTTAAAAATGCAAAATGTGAAATTGTCCATGTCATCCCCCGACTCTCAAATCGAGCTCACGACAATCGTCATGTTATCCCGATACACATGTGATCCCCACTTCGTGCCCCAAGATATTGCAAGGCATTCCAATCACTCAAATATTTTAAAATAAATTCAAATCATCAATCAAACATTCCAAATATCTCAATGCAAACAGTAAGCCTTGCCAAAAGACATTCTTACACCAAATAAGAAAAATTCCAAAATAAAAAAGTAATGGTTTTTCAATACTAACCCAAATAAACAAGCAAGTATTTAACAAAACTAAACTTTTAAAAGTTTACAAGAACTCCCTCCATGAGTCCGGTCCACATAGTTCTCAAAACTAGTACCTAATGACAATCAACAAAAGTAACTTCTTCTAACCGGCAATCCAAATGATGACTATATCTTCAAGCTAAGCTTCCCCTAAAAGATAAAATAAAGGAGGGGGAAGACTATAAAGTACTCAATGAGTGTAATGACATTTTGAATATGAATGAGGGGTGAGGGTGATTGTGCCAAACACACTTATGTCAAAAATATATTTCAATGCAATTCAAAGAAAAATCATTTGCATAAAAATAAATTTGAAACAAATCACCATGAGTCATAAATCGATCATCAACAACAAGTTCCCATTGATCCTTTCCAAATTTTCTTTGGAGTTGGCAAAAACTATTATTCTACCAATAGCCATTGGTAGAATTCGTCAACGGGTTTTTATATAATTTTCATAAAACAATTCCCCACCCAATGTCGTTGGCCTAGAGTTTTCGTGGGGTGCAAAACCACATCATCACAGCTAGCTTGAGTGGCTCTCCATCCTGCCACCTCCAAGCCGATCAATAACTGAGCCCTTACCATGCCATCCCGTCGGTCTTGACCCGTGGAAGGCTTAAGCACAGACTATAGTCTTTTACCATATACCATGTTACAAAAATCTGTTTCACATTTCAATCTCATAATAATTTACAATGGAATTAAATTTCACAATTTACATTCATAATTCAATTGTAATATGATGTAAACAATATAAGAAATCAAGGGTAGAGTCATGGATTTGAACAAACCATTTAAGTTGGGCACACCACAATCATAAAATATTTCAAATCCAATTAAAAATTCATTTGAAAATAAATTTCATAAATTATAGTTAAAAAAATTGTCATTTATCTCAATATAACTATTCACTCATAGTGTTAGGGAGGGCGGTCACTCCCAATTTTCTTCATAGAAAGAGTTTGGTCTTGATCGGTTTTGTCCAGCTCCTATGGGACATCATTAAGTAACCTAAATCATCAATATTTATCATTCTATGTTAACTCATAACGTTAACATTCAAAACCTAGTTTTTTTCTCACTTACGATGACACAGAATTCTCAAAATTTAGTTCATCAAATTTCAACATAAAACTCTAGAATCATGAATGCAGAAAATAAACCCAAACTAATAGTAAGAAGATTACCTAGATTTTGTTACCACTCTTTATTGCAAGCCACGTTACTATCAAACCCTAGGTTTTTCTCTCACTAGAAAATCTCAACTCTCTCATTAGATTTAACTTTTTAAAGATTGGGTTACGAGTTTTAGAGCTTTTTAGAGTGTGGGTTTTGTTGTATTTGATTAATCTTTGCTGAAAACAAGAAGAGAGGGAGAGAAAGTGTGTATGTAGAGAGAGAAAAGAGTGAAAGGAGAGGTAAAATCTTGGCTTCGTGGGTTTTGGAGTCCAACCACCACTTTTTATCTACAAACCCATTTTCCTCATTTACTTAATTGCCCTTCTTCTCTTCCAACTTACACAAGTGCCCAACATTTCCCTCATTTACTTAATTGCCCTTTTTCTCTTCCAACTTACACAAGTGCCCAATATTTCCCTCATTTACTTAATTGCCCTTCTTCTCTGCCAACTTACACTAGTGCCCAACATGCCCTTTTTGGTAATTTGAAACTCAATCCAATGAGTTTAAATACTTGAAATGTTATTTGCTAAAAGAGGAGTGTTCGGTGATGTGCTAAGGGAGTTAGGAGGAAAAGTGCAAATTTATAGAAAGTAAATTAAAGTTATTAAGATATAAAATGTTCATGAATATTGTCATAATTGTTTGTATGGCATGGCGGTGCAATGCCTTTTTGAAAGTTGGTGGTGCTTGGGTTCAATTCCCATCGGTTACCGAACATGAAAGGCAATAGTTCAAACACAAAATAACTGAAAGTGCCGTTCAAGAGTCACATTTGTTGCACCACATTTAGAAGAAAATTTTAGTGTAGAATATAATACATATTGAATGTAATATAAACAAGGTCTTTGGGTGGTTTGGTGATAAATAACTTTTTGAGTAGGTGGGAGGTTGGAGGTTTAAGTCCCAAGGGTGACAAGTGACGATGCAAAAAAAAGCAAATTTCATGTTTTTCTTGCTACAAGAACCGAAGGACTTTCTTGGCTGCAACAGGACTGAAGGGACTTTTAAAAAAAAAAATGCAAGTGTGAATGAAGGGGTGTACAAGATGAAATGGCTACAAGAGGACCGAAAGGCAAAAAATGCATATCAGAGAGGAATATGTTGTGTCAAATGGGTGTGCTGAAGAGAGTGTGCTGTGGAGGAATAGTTCAAGTGCCGAACGGGTATGGAGGAATGGTTCAATGCCGAACGGGTATGTTGTTCGGTCAAATACAAATCTCATTGGGTGTAAGCAACCCACAGTCGAATGGAAAGAAGACAATTGTTATAGGACAGCATAAGACAATGTGTTATTCGGTCAATATACCATTGAGAAATATATATATATATGTGGAAAAATGTCGATGGGTTTATGGAAGTGTTCCAACACCCAAAAGACCAAGAGGCATATAATATTCACCAATAGATAAGCATTGACAATGTAAGATCGATTTTCGGTGACTGTATATCATGTACTATTCCTCATTATTCTAAATATATAAGAATCCTTTTGAGACATATATTTAATTATCTATTTTTTTATTTTGAGATTTCGCCTCAAAATCGTTAAAATCGAAAATTTTATTGATAAACCGAAAAACTTCTCGGAAAGCACCGGCAAGGCCTAAAGAAGTCAAAAATAGTTAAGAGGAAGCCTACACACTTAAATAAAGATATTTAAATAAAATTTCACATATTTAAGAAATTTTAAACAAAATTTCATAGGGACAAAAAATACAAATTGTTAAAAGTTAGGGGTTTAAATACAATTAAGGAAAGTTAAGGGACTAAGTTGCAAACCACTTAAGGATGGACAATTGGAGCCAAATGTTGGTCAAGAGAGAAGCAAGGTTGGTTAGTGGTCACATAGGAGTTTTCACATTCAAGAAATCTCATTGGATAAAAATTTATGCATGAAAGTTTATTGGGTAGAAATTTTTGCATGAAAACTGACTAGAATAGTTTGTTCTAGCTTGTGATACTTCTCCCCCTTGACATGGACGTCCAAAGACACTTGGTGGAGTGAATGGAGGTTGCTTGAGTCAAAAATTGCATGGTTTAAGTGCTAAGACAAGTGGAAGGTCAAGATAATGCATAGAATGATCAATGGTTAAGAATATTTGGCTAGGTTTATAAAAGAATTTGTATAAGAAGAGTTTGGCTTATTTTCTTCATTCAAACTCACCTTGGATGAAATTGTGAGGGTTTTATATCCATTTTGAGTTCAACCATGGAGCCAAAGAGGTAAGAACATTTTTAGAAATTCTTAAATTTAAATTAGAAGTATAGAAGTATTGTGTAGGAATTTATATTCATTGTAATTTGATTTTTTTTAAGATGATAAAAATTCAAAGATTCAAAGGGAGTGGTGATATATATTGTTAACAAGAGATCTTACAAAGGAGGTAACATATTTTAACTTATGCTAAGATTAAATTATTTGATGAGGAGTTACTTTGGTATCCATACTAGCATACTAAATATTGATTTCTAGATTGAGTCTTGTATAGTTTTCTTAGGATATCTCATTCTGTAGAATTCAAAAATATAAGATATTTCTTTCTGTATAAACTAGACTTCCTAAACTTTAAAATGGTATATAATGTGAGACATTTCATGAAAAAATCGATTTTTGGTGATTTTTGAAAATTTAGCATATTTCACAAATTCTGTTTCATGTCCTGTGTACGACCAGTAAATTGTATAAATTTTTGAGGTATTTTTTGTTCATAATTTGGAGAAATGTTAAACATAAAAATTTTAGGTCCCTGTCTTATCTTTAATTTGAGATAAAGATCACATGAATCGGAGTTGTATGCAGAGAGTTATGATGATTGAACTACAGCTATGTAGAAGTAGTTCTAAAACTGAAACCAAGATGAAATCTAAATTTTTATAAAATTATACATTTAGAATTTGAGGATAGTCAAAACTAGAAAGTTTTAGATCTATATATTATATTTAATTTGAGGTAAGAATTACTTAAATTGGAGAAGTACATAGGGAGATATAGAAATTCTCCCAAAACTGTGTAGAATTGATTTTATGAACTTAGCATGAAAAGTGATAATTTTTTTTATATTCGTGTATTCAGAATTTGAAGATGGTCTGAACATAAAAGTTAGAGATATATGTTTTCTTTTAAGAAAAAATTTAAATCAATTGAATCTAATCAAGATTTTTGAAGATATCATGATTTTACTAAACCTACGCGTTATATGTTTGTAAAAATTTCTCTAACTATGAAAGTTGAAATTCAATCTTATGAAAGAGGCCATTTTTATATGCATGTTGTAATCCAACTATATAATATTGAATTAATAAATGATATCGTTTAACTTAGGATTAGGATTCGAGGGATGACTCATTCGAGAAACGAGATAGTTAGGTGGAGTGACGTACCCTCCCTGGTCGAGGTGAGTGACACGACTATTTCTGACTTTAAATGAAAAATATTTTGATCATGATTTTTTATAAATGAATTTTTGAAATGTGATTTAGAAATGTTTTAGTGTTTGTGGCATGTCTTGAAATGATGTTTGTGACGAATTGCATCCTGATATTATGATGATCTGATAGTGCCTTATTTTACGAGTAAATATTTATAAATGATGATTTTTGGCACAAGTGTATGATTATGGAATGGTGTATAGTGGCTATAGCGCACTCCTTACTACGGTATTGAGCGTTTACCCGATGGGGTGATGTGGTGGGGTAACACAGGAGCAGGGATTTGAGTCCCCTATCTCTGGGCAACGGATCCAATAGACGAGCACCTGTGAGGACCGTGTCAACACTAAGGGAATGGGGGAACATATATGTGTTTTATTCTTATGAATATTGTGGTGACCCCTTTGTGGATTTTACCCTAATTAGGTCAAACTATGGGTAGAATACGTTTTTGATACCTCATTGATGTATGATTTAATGATAAAGATGTATATTATTTTGAATTACATGATATATTTGCAAATGAATGAAATATGAATTTGAAATGATGTTTTGACTTGCCACTCTCATATATTTATTTATTGTCATTATGTGGTCATTGCACCTCACTCACTGAGTATGTGGATTATACTCACCCCTCATATTAATATTTTCAGCTTATACTGTACTTGACATATACTAAGGTACTATCCCACGAGTTTTACTGAGAGACGCTATCGGGTAAGTGATTATACTCATTCTTGTTTACGATTGGACCATGCATATAAATATTATATGTAAATTGGAGGCAAATGTTTTAAAGAAAATTTTTATTGAAAACTATCTTTTTTTAAATTTTTCGCTATATGATTTTGACTTAATGATATCGAGTAAGGTCATAATATTAGCCTTACGTCACCTCGATGTGCGAATAGGGCATACCCGTGCCTTGAGGAGTCGCGACGGTCTGTTAGCGTGCTTGACCTGCGGGTCGGGGCGTGACAGACAAGATATTGAAAAATTGGCAGAGTAGGTACCATGAGCTAGATGAATATACCAACGGGTGGCAAATACCCATCACCAATTAGAAAACTAAAATTGGAAGAGATAATCCATCAAGTTTAAAGTTTTATCAGGAAATCAATTTTCCACCAGAACCTCAATTCCTACTGAACATCAAACACAAATTTAAAATCCACCGAATACCAACACTCTATTAACCGATCACTTAAAATTAAAAGTCAACCGGTCAAGTGTCTAAGGGATTTCTGGACAACCCAAAGAGCAGAATTTCACATTTATATCAAATTAATTATTTCTCCCACACTTCCACAAAATATAAAAATTTTAAATTTTCCATTTTAGAATGATCATAATTCAGACTTGTCAGATGTTATAGTCCATATCAGAAACTATTTTTCAAGCAAATGAATTTCATCCCAACCAACACCACACCATCAATTCGGACCAGTCACAAATATTGATCAAGGGAAATCACAAAGACTATACAAAAATTCAGAAATTTCAAAAAAAAAAAATCAAAGAAGGGTTACAAAGGCCACATTCACAGTCATGGAGATGCATTTGCTATGATGGAAGGTAGCGCACAATCTTCTGGCATTGCGGTAATGAAGGTCGGTGAGGTCGGTGAGAGAGGCATGAGAAAACCAAGAGCAACAGATTGACAAAGACGAACGTCGGTGACGAAGGTCAATGAAATCAGGAGTGATGAAGGTTGGCGAGGTCAGTGATGAAGGTCAGTAAGGTCGATCAAAGGATGCAACAAAGAGATGTGGGAGGCAGAGCAAGCGACTAGGGGAAGAGACTCGAGAAGAGAATGAAAGCAAACAACCCTAAAAAATAAAAATCCTCTTTAACGATGAAATATCTCTTTCGTCACTAATTTTAGTGATTAATAATACATTCGCCACTAATTTTACATCGAATAAGTTTTTTTATCGCTAAATTAGGGATGAAAGAGACATTTCATCACTAAAATTAGCGATGAATGTACTATTCATGCTAAAATTAGTGATAAAACGTGTTTTTGTCGCTAAATTTAGCAACGAAAAAGAATATTCGTCACTAAATTTAGTGATCAAAGTAAATGTTCATTGCTAAATTGGCAACGAAAACATTTTCATCACAAACCAAACAATGCTAAAAAATAAAAATCCTTTTTAGCGATTAAAAAGTTGATTCGTCATTAAATTTAGCAACGAAAATGCAAAAAACCAGATTCATCGCAAAAAATTAGCAACGAATTTACTATTTGTCTTTAAAATTTGCGATGAAAGAGATGATTCGTCGCTAAAAAACTTGCGACGAAATCTACTTTTATCTACTCTTTGTAATGAATTATCTGTTTGCGATAAAATTAACAATGAAAAAAAATAGTTCTCGGAAATTTACAACAAAATTAAAAACAAAAAAATTCATTGATAAAAAGAACTTGGTTTTTATACTTATATAATGACTAGATTATTTAAACACATTTGTAACTTTTCTGAAGGTTATAATTGATAATACTTAAAATAAATACAAAATTCTTTTGTTTAATCTTTAAAAGAATTGTTCCATATCCAATGTAGTCTTGTACTTAGCCAAAAGATAAAATATATGTTTATATAAGTAAAATCGTATTATTGTACATAGTAATAAGATTGATTAAATTATTTATTGTCGAAAATGGTCAAATGGGTGAAAATCGTAGCATTCACTATATATGCAAACTGATTTCATTACTCAAAACGGATAAAAAAGAGAAACACGATTGTAAATATTTCATAAGAGAGTATAGAAATAATTTAATTACGAAATTAACCATGAATTCCTAAGTACCATTACAAATTAACAACAAAATTAGTTATAAAGACTTTATGTAGCTAATTAGTGGCGAATTTAGCTATGAATCATGGAATTCGTTGTTAAATTTTATCAAAAAATAATTGTTATGACTAATTAATGACGAATTTAGTCATGAATCTCTATTTGTCGTTAAATTTAGTGACGAATATTAGATTCGTGATAAATTTAGTTACAAAATTATTATTTGTCGCTAAATTTGTCATGAACTGATAATGTGTTCTTTTGTAGTAGCTACTGTCAAGACTGTTACTACTTCTCTCCTTTAACCTACTACCTCACAAGTTGTTTTAGGAAAAATCCCTTTAACTTCGAGCACAAACTTCTAATCTTAAACCTTATATACCCTTTTCCTTTAGCATTTTTGGATTTCTAAATGAAACCCCTAAAACTTCTCTCACTACATCTTCTCTGGTTCCTTTAGCAACAACATATTTAGTCCCTCCAACTCCTCATTCTTCCGCCTCATCATCATAGGCTCATCGTAAACATGTTTATCATTAAAAAGGAATATATGCATGAAACTCTTGCTCAAGTATGTCCTGAAATCGTTAATCATCCAGTTCCTCAAATCCTTGAAGCTTTGCTTTGTAAAGACTAATTTTATTCCTTCCTCTTTCCTAACAACTTGCATTTTCTATGGGCTTATTTTGGTAGTAATATCAAATCAATTGAATTAAAATACTCCTATAGAGAATGATGCCTCTCAAGTTTCTAACTCCAAATGTGTTATTGTTAAAATCCTTAGACCCTCTTATTTCACCTATATTTGCAATCATAATTTAATATATATTACTATCAAAACTATAATTCTTTATGTTATTTTTACTTTTAAAACTCCAACTCAATTATTTTGGAGTTATTCCAAACCACTTCCAAATTGTGTTGGAATTGCTTATTACTACCTCAAGAACAATTCTTAATTTAGTTACAATCTTTGCTATCTTTTGTCTCTCATGGATAATGACCTCGACTATGACATTTTTAAGGACACAAATTTTTTTAATTCATAATTTTCAAGTAAAAGAGTAGATCAATACTAATCCTACTCAGGCTATTCGAGCTACTATTAAAAGTTGGTTTGAGCATTTCTCTCATGAATCAAAACTTACCATTCACAACATAGAAGATTTAGAGCATGTACGGTCGAGATTTTTTTCCCCCTCCTTATCTTCTTCTTTTAAGAAAAAGTACAAATTAATTTTTTTTGAAATAATTTTAAAATTTGTTTGTCATTTTTATTTTTAAAAACTGATTCTATACTCTTTTTTATAAATAAGTTACTTGACAAAATATTTTTTTTGTAAACTTTATTTTTAATAAAATTATCATAAAGGGTATACACATAAAATATAATTTTTTCTTCACACATCGATTGATTAAAATTTATATATTTATATTTCAAAAATAAAAGATTTAAATATTAATAATTAAAATAAAAATAAATTAACTATTTTTCTAAACTATTAAAATCAAAGATTTATAAATATAAAATCATTTTTATATAATATAAAGAATTAAAAAATTAAAAAATAACATAAATCATATATTTTTGAACACTCAAATCATATAAATGGAATAAAAAAATATTTATGAATATATTTGAAATTTATGAACATATCTGGAATTTATAAGAAAAAAATAATTACCTACCCAAGTCATAACATTTATGAATATATTTATAGTATGAACATATTTAAAATTTTGTATCATTTAATTGAAAATATAAATATAATAAAAAATATAGTTCCAAAAAAACTGGAACATTAAAAAAATGAGAAAAAAAAGTCCCTTCTAGAGTTTCTTCTTCGAAATTATTTTTTCTATTTTTCTAATTAAAAAAAACTAGTTTGAAAGTAAATAAATTTTATTTTATAAGATTTCTTTTTATATAAAGAAGAGAAGATGAAAAAAAAAAAATCTACCAAAGGGGCACTTAATATTTCTCTTCTCAAAATCATAATTTAAATCTCAATTAGCAGTAGTTGTAAATAGAAAAACTTGTAAAGAGCATCTCAAGGTTGCTCTCGTTCAACTACAATGAAGACAATTATACACATGCTCTTTTAACTTTTGTAGAGGTCTATGTAACTAAAGAGAGAGATTCTCCTACATTTTAGTAATGCGAAGCTTTATTCTCACAAGACCACTACTACGCACTACCTGCCAAAGTCTATCTCATGTCACACTTAGGTCATTTCAATAAGTTGTATGCTCTTATTCAATAAAATCATTTGTTTAAACTTCTCCCTGACTCTTGTAAGTTTTTTAATTTTATTTTATTAATACTATTTACTTTAAAGGTTCTCTTGGTCCTATAATTATATCCCTTTAAATTACTAGAAAAAAAGACACTTCAGCAACACGATTTGCGATGCCAAAGAGGCATTAGGTGACAACTGAGACCAAATCAGCGACGAACCAAGAAACGACGTTGCAAATGTCGTCAAAAACTACTATAGTGATGCCAATAGAGAATGAGTGCTATTGCAATGTCTTATGCTGGTAGGCTAGAAAAGTTTGTTGTCACCCTCTCCGTCGTTGATTTGGCATGAACTAGTGCGAAACATTGTCATTGCATCGTGCGACACAATTGTAGTCGCTATTAGCTATAACTATGTACTGGGGTCGCTGATTAGGTGCCATGTTATGCAAAACATTATCATCGTATTGTGTGATACAAACATTGTCACTATTCACGAGGCTTAGTGCTGATGTCGCTAATGTTGTCACTCATTTTGTCACGCCCCAATTCTGCCCCCTCGCCGAAGCTTCATCGGTGACGGATTGCCAAGCTCGCACCATGACTCATTCACTAACTTGTCTAACAGAAATCATGCTAAAATAATAGATTTTCTTTATATAATTTGCTAAAAATATTATAGAGATCTTCAATACCTGATAAAGCAGTGGAACTTCTATACTAGAGAGTTTTTATCTCTGTCAGTTCATCTAATTTTCCTTGACTTCCATTCCTGCAGGATCTAAAATAATTTTTGGTGTGAGCTTGATAGTCCAGTAAGATCCGTGTATGCATGTGTGGAAAACTTTACATTGTAACAATATATAATAACAGTTTCATTGTAAAATCTTTTGAAAAGTTCTCAATACAATAGTAACATGCATAAGTAATAATAATAACAATAACACGTAACAATATAATACAGGTAACAGTTCACTAGCGTCTTATCTCTCCATTACAAAAACAGTCTACTTATCCCTCCCAAGAGATCTATTTCTGGAAAGGCCTATCAGTCTCCTCCGCATTAAGTAGATAAACCTCCTATCCATATTAATGAGGTGCTACCAATATATACTTTGATGCTCGACAGAACCTTTGCTTGCTCGAGCAATCTCCACACATATTAGTTAGATAGAAATCATAGACACATATGTTGATGAATTAGCAGTAAGTCATAATAATAGTAGTAAAACATGATAGCACTAAAAAAAACCATGGAAATAGTACCAACTAATGGTACTTATGGAAAATCATGATAATACTAGTACATTATAAATTTATGATAATCATAGAAAATCATGTTAGTTCATGCATAAAAATATAAAAATACAAAGAACACTCAAAAATCATAGTAATTTTGCATAAAAGTATATGAATGTAGTGGACACTCATTTTAATTGTAGACTAAAATCTTTTTACCGTTTTTCTAGCACTTCCTTTTCCTTTCTTTCTTTCTCTTCCTTTCTCTTTAACCTTCTCTTCTCTCTTTTCTCTCTTCCTCACAGTTTTGTTGATGGTTTGGAATGAAGGATGATGGGTATTTATAGGATTTCGGTTGCCATGGATCTTTCACAAGTGTTAGAACACTTGTCCCTTATCTAAGGTTATTATTCTTGATGTAAACCAAGTGTCCTCCTATGTGGCAACCATAAGAGGTATATATCCTTGATGCAAGTCAAGTGTCCTTCCATGTGGTTTAACATGTGCATGACAAGTGTGGTGGACGGTGTTGTCCTTTGGTGGTTTTTATTTAAGTTATATATATATTATATATATATATAGTCTTTTATGTTTATGTAATGTCATTTAGTTTATTTACTTGCATGTATATAAGGAAATAACCTCTGTTTGGATTTAATAAAAATAGTTTTAGAACCCAATTCCTTAAGAATAAAAAGTCGACTCTCCCTTTTAAGAACAAAACTCGAAACGGCTAACTTTTGTTAAATTTTATTCAGAGAGATAATGACTTAGAAAAATTCTAGAAAAATAAGTTTTCACCTAATTTAATCATAAAAAATAATTATTGAGACTTTTCCTCCACAATTAATAATGAGTTATTTCTTGCAAGTAAATTGGGGTATGTGACATTCTTTCCCTCTTAAAAAAAATTTCGTCCTCGAAATTCATACTTGATTACTGGAATAGTACATGATACTTTTGTCGGATTTCATTTTCAAGTTCCCATGTAGCATTTTCTATTCCTTGATTGTTCCAAATTACTTTAACCAGATGCACTTCCTTTGTTCTCAGTTTCTTTATATCAAAGCCTAAGATCTTGACTGGTTTTTCTTCATAAGTTAGGTCTTGACGAAGTTAAAGTGGCTGGTAGTCTAGTTTATGATCTGGATCAGGTTGATACTTCTGAAGTAATAATACATGGAAAACGTCATGGATTCTAGATAAAGTTGGTTGTAGGACTAACTGATATGCTGCTTTACCAATTCGTTCTAGTATTTCAAATGGTCCAATATATCTTGGACTCAATTTTCCCCCTTTTCCATATTGAATAATTCCTTTTTGAGATGACACTTTAAGAAAAACTTGATCTCTCACTTGGAATTCCAAATTCTTTCTTCGATAGTCAGCATAAATTTTTTGTCTACTTTGAACAATCATCATTCTTTGTCTTATTACTTTGATTTTGTCAAGGGTTTCTTCCATCCATGGTATGGTATTTGGTGTATTCATATTTCTCTCCCCAACTCTATCCCAATAAATTGGTGATCGACATTTTCTTCCATATAATGCTTCATAAGGAACCATACCAATAGTAGATTGAAAACTATTATTGTATGCGAATTCTACAAGCGGTAGATGCTTATCCCAACTTCTCTTGAAATCCAAAATGCATGCTCGAATCATATCTTCTGATACTTGAATTGTACGTTCAGATTGTCCATCGGTCCGAGGATGAGAACTTGTGCTAAATTTCAATTTGGTACCTAAAAGTTGGTGTAGTTGTTTCCAAAGTCGAGAAGTAAATCTTGAATCTCAATCAGAAACAATACTAAGAGGTACTCAATATAATTTAACTATCTTGTCCACATATATCTTACCCAATTTTTCAATAGGATATGTCATTTTGATTGGCAAGAAGTGAGAGGATTTGGTGAATCTATCCACGATTACCCATATTGCATCATGTCCATTTTTACTTTTTGGTAATCCACAAACAAAATCCATAATTACTTCATCCCACTTCCATTCTGGAATTAGTAAGGGTTGCAGTAACCCAAATGGTTTCTGATGTTCTATTTTAACTTGTTGATATATCAAACATGTTATCAATATCCCTCTTCATGTTATTCCACCAATAATGTTTCTTCAAATCCCCATACATCTTAGTTCCTCCTGGGTGGATAGTATATTTTGAGCAATGTGCCTCCTCAAAGATTTCTTTTCGCAAGACATCATTTTTAGGTATACAAATTCTTCCTCGGAATTTTAATATTCCATCCTTAGTCTCTTGATAATCTAATAATTCATTTCTTTTAACTTTTTCCCTGATCTTTTGCAGTTCTTGATATTGTTCATGAGCATTCTTAATCCTAGAGTACAAATCAATGCTTATTTTCATGTTGGCACATCTAATTCTTTGGTGAATCTTGATAGGCTTCTAATGGATTAACTGTTCCCCCATTTCCCACACTTTTATCCTAATTTTTGCTATCTTCACCTTTCTGCTAAGAGCAACTGCAACTGCGTTTGCTTTCCCTGGTTGTGATCTATAAATATCTCAAAAGTAATCCCATACAAATAGTGTCTCCACTTCTTAAGGACAAATATTATAGCAACTAACTCTAAATCATGTGTGGGATAGTTTTTCTCATAGGGTTTCAATTGTCGTGATGCATAGGCTATAACCTTTCCTTTTTGCATTAATACACCCCCTAATCCTTCTTTTGATGCATCGGTATATACTACGAACCTATCTTTTCCTTCGGGTAGAATAAGTATTGGAGCTGTAGTTAACCTTTTTTTTAATTCAAGAAAACTTTGACCCAGGAAATTCCATCCACAGATATTATATGACCCAGGAAAGTAACTTTCTTTAACCAAAATTCGTATTTGTTAAACTTGGCATATAATTTATTTCTTCTAAGTGTCTGCAACACACAATGTAAATGTTCTTTATGCTCTTCCTCTGATTTTGAGTATACCAGTATATCATCTATGAAAATCACCACGAAACAGTCAATATACTGTTGGAACACTCTATACATTAAATCCATGAACGCAGCTGGTGTATTAGTTAATCCAAAAGACATGACCACAAACTCGTAATGGCCATATTGAGTTCTAAAAGCTGTCTTAGGAATATCCTCTTTTTTAATCCTTAATTGATAATACCTTTGTCTGAGATCAAACTTGGTGAAGATTTTAACACCTTGGAGTTGATCAAACAAATCATCTATCAGAGGCAAGAGGTATTTGTTTTTTATTGTGACATTGTTTAGTCCTCGATAATCGACACACAATCACAATGTATCATCTTTTTCTTGACAAATAACACAAGAACTCCCCATGGTGATACACTTGGTCGTATAAACCCTCTTTCAAGCAAATCTTATAACTGTACCTTAAGTTCTTTTAATTCTAGAGGAGCCATTCTATATGGAGCCTTTGATATCGGTTCTACTCCTGGAACAAGATCAATACTGATTTCTTCCCTTTCTGGAGGTAGTGAGGTTAATTCTTCAGGAAACACATCTGGGTATTCTTTTACTATAGGGATATTCTCAATTTTCTTCTTCTCAATGGGCTGATTCATAAGATAAGCAAGATATCCAGCATATCCCTTATAAAGGAGTTTTCTAGAGCGTACCCCAAATATAATAAGATTAGAGAAGATCTTACTATCTCCCACCAATTTAACCTCAGATTCTCCTGGAATACAAAGTTTTACTTCCTTTGTTCTGCAATCTATTTTTGCATGATGCTTAGATAACCAATCCATTCCTAGTATCACATTATATTCTTGAATGGGTAGAATTATCAAGTCTGTCAGAAATTCTTTTTCTACAATCTTGACTTTATATGATTTCACTACAATTTCAGTAGTCATACTACTTCCCATTAGAGTACTTACCTCCAATATGTATGGTAAACTTTCAATCTCAACATCTAAGATTTTTATCCAACTAGGATTAATAAATGAATGTGTGAAACCAGGATCAAACAATATCTTAACATTATAGTTATTGAATAGTAGCATACATTCCACAACATTAGATGTTTCAGGGATTTTAGCTCATTCCATAGCAAAAACTTTTCCTTGCATCATGGGTTTATTATTCTTATTACCTTGTCTTTGACCTTGAGGTAGAATTCTCTTTCCTGCTGTCCTGGGACAATCTTTAATGTAGTATTCATTACTTCCACATCTCATACATTTCCTGGTCTTTAGCCAACAACTATCTTCATCATATCCCAACTTTTGATAATAATTACAAAATTCTCTTTGCCCTGCTTACCTACCAGAACTTCCCATATCTTTTTCTTGGCTTTGAGATGCTAAGCTATTAGAACCTCTCTTTATCATCTTTGTATTTCCTTAAGACCTTCCCTGCTGCTAGTTTGATGAGGTTGTTCTCTTACCAAGTCCCACTTGTCATTTATTTTTACTATCTTCTACTCGACATGCCAACTTTATAGCCTTGGAATAATTTTCTATGATGATAGGGCAAAAGCATATTGAATCTCCCAACGTAAGCCTCCTATGAAGCATTTAATTCTATTATCGTCGGTTGATACCAAGGAAGGAGCGAACTTTGAAAGTTTTGTAAATTTGGTCTCATATTGAGCCATTGTCATATGATCTTGTTGGAGAATAAGAAATTTTTTCTCTCGTTTTTCTTGTATGTGGCGTGGGAAATACTTTTCATTGAATTCTCTTAAGAAATTTTCCCAAGTATGTGAAATATTATTTTGTTCTCACTTATGATAGATGGTTTGCCACCATTCTCTAGTTATCCCGAACAGTTGATATACGACTAGTTTAACTTTTCGTTCATCTGTATAGTTTAATACCGCAAAGATTCCTTCCATTTCTTCCAACCATAGTTCAACTTTCTCATCATTTCCATACTCTCCATCAAACCTTGGAGGATGAAACTTCAAAAATCATTCCAAAATGATATCCTCAAGTTGTTTTGTGTTTGGTGACAAGTCATCGGACGACTAGTGGTTGGCTATGTTATTGGCTTGTTGTTCCATTATTTAGGATACTCTATCTAGTGTCGCAATCACTTGATCCAAGGAGTTTGAGGTTTGATCTATTAAGTTGTTTTGTTGTTGCCTTGTGCTAACCATCTTAATAATATTCCAAGAAAAGACCTTCAAAATAATGAAGATAGTTAACATTTCAAAAAGATACACAAGAACCATAGTATTAATATTACTTATTACTGTACAACTATATTATTATGTCAAAACATATTCCTAAGTATTTTCGATAGTACTCATGGTTTGGTCATAAGGGGTTTAGTTAGCTAGGCTACAAGCTTTGGCTAGTTCTCTGAGTGTTGGTTGTGTTCTGGGCTTTTTCTTTTTGCCACGTTACAGAGATCATATAGGCACATTTGCAAGACTTGGATCTTGTCTTCGTAATTTTGGATAATTTTTACAGATTCTAACCTTTCCCTTTCTAATAACCTATTTTTCTTGAACAGTTGATCAATTTCTTCATCTGCCTTAGTGCAATATTCAGCCAAGAACTATCCTCACTTCTCCTAGTAATCAAGTTTTTCACTTAACACTCGATTTTCGTGTTTTACTGCAATCAATTCCTCCTGATTCTTATTGCTATCATAACAGGCCTCTCCTAGTTATTGATGAAGCTGGCTATAAACGTGGTACCTACGAAGCAATTCTCGCTGAAGCTCATTAATCTCTTCTGTTTGAGCATCCATTACCAAATCTTTTCTTGATAGCCTAGTTGACTCTACTTCTTCCTCACTATCTTCTATCACAATATAACAATCTTCATTATTTGGCTCATTAGCTTTTTCTTCCATTTCCTCAGAGTGATCTTCCTCCATCGATGACTGATCTTTATCTAGTTCCATAGCTACAAAATTTTTTACAACGTTAGAAAAATTCTTATGAGACATAATAATTATTTCTTAAATACAAAGGTTTCTATTTAATATCATCCTTTTTTCTAAACCTAGACTCTAATACTACTCAATTGTCACATCCCAATTCCGCCCCCTCACCGGAGCTTTATCAGTGATGGACTACCTCGCTCACGCCAGGACTCACTCACTAACTTGTCTAATAGAAATCATGCTAAAGTAATAGATTTTTTTTTATTTCATTTGCTAAAAATATTATAGAGATCTTCAATACATGATAAAGCTATGGAACTTCTATACTAAAGAGCTTATCCATAATAAAGTTATATCTACCGGTTCATCTAATTTTCCTTAACTTATATTCCTGCAGGATCTAAAATAATTTTTTGTGTGAACTTGACAGCCCAATGAGGTCCGTATGTGTATGTGTGGAAAACTTTACATTGTAACAACATACGATAACAGATTTATTGTAAAATCTTTTAAAAAGTTCTCAATACAACAATAACATGCACAAGTAATAATAATAACAGTAACAAACGTGACGATGCAATTAAGCGGTTCACTGACGTCTTATCTCTTCATTACAAGAACAGTCTACTTATCCCTCCCAGGAGGTTCATTTCCGGAAAGGCCTATCAGTCTCCCCCGCATTAAGTAGATAAACCTCATATCCATATTAATGGGGTGCTACCGGTATGTACTTTGATGCTCGACAGAGCCCTTGCTTGCTCGAGCAATCTTTACACGTATCAGTTATATAGCAATCACAGACACATGCATTGATGAATTAGCAGTAAGTCATAATAATAGTAGTAAAATATGATAGCACTAAAAAAATCATGGAAATAGTACTAACTCATGGTAGTTATGGAAAATCATGATAATACTAGTACATTATAAATTCATGATAATCATAGAAAATCATGTTAGTTTATGCATAAAAATATAGAAATATAAAGAACACTCACAAATCATAGTAGTTTTGCATAAAAATATATGAATGTACTAGGCACTCACTTTAATTGTAGACTAAAATCTTTTTGCCATTTTCCTAGCATTTTTCTTCCTTTTCCTTTCTTTCTTTCTCTTCCTTTCTCTTTTTCCTTCTCTTCTCTCCTTTCTCGTTTCCTCATAGTTTTGTTGATGGTTTGGAATGGAGGAGGATGGGTATTTATAGGATTTGGGTTGTCATGGATCTTTGACAAGTGTTAGAACACTTGTCCCTTATCTAAGGTTATTACTCTTGATATAAACCAAATGCCCACCCATGTGGCAACCATAGGAGGTATATATCCTTGATGCAAGCCATGTGTCCTTCCATGTGGTTTAACATGTGTATGACAAGTGTGGTGGACGGTGTTGTCCTTTTGTGGTGGACGGTGTTATCCTTTTGTGGCTTTTATTTAAGTTATATATATATATATATATATGTGTGTGTATTTAGTCTTTTATGTTCATGAAATGTCATTTTAGTTTATTTACTTGCATGTATATAAGGAAATATCCTCTGTTTGGATTTAATAAAAATAGTTTCAAAATCCAATTCCTTAAGGATAAAAAGTCGACTCTCTCTTTTAAGAGCAAAACTCGAAACTGCTAACTTTTGTTAAATTTTATTCAGAGAGATAATGACTTAGAAAAATTCTAGAAAAATAAGTTTTCACCTAATTCAATCATAAGAAATAATTATCGAGACTTTTCTATCACAATTAATAATGAGTTATTTTTTGCATGTAAATTGGTGTATGTGTCACATTTGGCACCACTTTATGTGAAACGTAGTCATTGCATTATGCAACGTGGTTGTGTTGTCATCGCTAAAGGAGTCGCCACTTGCGACAAAAGATTGGCTCATCGCTAAGTAGCCTTTTAGGGATGAGTTGTTTCGTTCCAAGTACCTTTTTTTTCATGAAGTTGTAGATGAGTTGCTAAATGCATTGCTAACTAGATTTTTAGTAATCCATTACTTCATTCCAAATACCTTTTTGTAACGAATCATCATTGGTATCGTTGGAGGTGGGTCTTGACCCCATAGATCTGGCTTTTTATGACTCGAACGGATACTTGATTAAGAGACTTGAAACTTGCAAAAAACGACCGAAGGGTGCTCCAATCAGGGAGATTTCGACACTCAAGTCAGAAAGAGCGGTTTTCGAAAGGAAAAACTGACTAAGAGAGTAAGGGAGAATGGATCTCCCTGTAATTTTTGTGTGTCCAGTGTAAAGTCAAGAGGACTTACCTGGCTTGATGTATCAAGGGATTTTATGCAAGATACCGCGAGAGTCATGTAATTCAGGGCATCACAACCATGGTTTCCTTATGAGTGGATCCGAAAATTTTGGGTTTCAAACGTTAGAGATTTGAAATCATTATCATTTAGGAAGTCTGATTATACAGGGGAGATTCTTTCCCTTATCGTTTAGATTCTCAAGAGTTTCTTTCCTTATTCAAGAGATACGTTTCATACTAAAATAGGAATCTTAATCAAGGTAAGATTCGGTTGAGTATTACCATTTGGGAGTCGAAGTGTTCGGTTCTTTTAGTATTCGGTAGTCATTGGTCAAATAAAGGGGGTAGTCATTTGGTCTTAATGAATGCGCTTATGAATCAGTTGTGCTGTCTGGATCGATATGCTCATGGTTTGGAAGAGCTGAGGCCCTTCGAGACCATGGGTGTCTTGTTAGGTTTTCAAACACTCAGATACCGCACCAACTGGTGTTTGTATATGTCTCATCATTTGCCCCGACTCGTGTCGATTTTTGGGAGAGGTACCATTAGTCAAGTTTGCTTCTCAAGAAGATAGAAGGGCAGGAAGCTTGCGACACGTGTTTCTTGAGATCATACGAATCGTCTGCAACTGATACGAAATTAACGTGAATGGGATATAAATCCCCCTTTTGGCTCAACCATTCTATCTTTCACTGGTGTTAATGCGTTTAACCTTCCACTTGATTTAATTAGAAATTAATATGGTGCAGGAAGGTGAGGCGGTGTGAACTTTCCTACTTAATTCGCATGCTTTTTAGAGAAGCGCTTCAGCTGCTCAGAGATTCAAAGAGATTTCTCTGCGTCTATGAATAGGGACTATGGGACCGTGTGTTGCTACAATGAGTTTTCTCATGCCTGAGGGTTTTCTTCTTATGAGAGTCATTTTCACCGAGGATCTTTCGATGGAGTTCTTTGGTTTGCAGAACTTAAGAGTATGAGTGGCTACTATCGGCGTGAGGTCTTGGCAAAATTGGGACCTTCAGCATTAGATCTTGTCATGTCATTCGATATTCAAGCGTCATGATAGACTTTGTCGAGGTTCCTGTCAGGGTCCCTTACTCGAATTTACGAAAAGAGTCTCCTTTCGAGTCAGGTGGCAGGACGTACTAATTGTATGTAGGGAGTTAGGTGATGCAAGAAAGTTTTATGATAACCTGATGCATCCTCAGAATCCCTTCCTGATCGATTTGTCCCCCCTTTTGGCAATCCTATTGTGTTAGTAGGGCTGCAGATTGTTTTTCATTGTTCCTCTGCTTACTGTTTCTATATTCTCCAATGTTGTCAAATGATCAAGACAATATAGTCATTTATGTATTTCTTTTGATGTAGTTAGTCCAACTAAGGGACTTGTAAAGTGTAATTACTCATGTAATCGAACATATATTTATCGTATGGAAATAAAAGAGGTTTATTTTACTTACTTGTCATCTATTGTACCTGTCGGAGTTTCTTACGTATTTTCGTTTGCATAATACTATTGTCAAGCTACTTATGTGATTGACTCGCTTGTATGAATGACTCAGGGCTCTTTCCTGATTGATAGGAGTTTTCTCCGTCTATCTATCGATGCGAACTCAATTGGCAAGACAAATTCCTTCAGTAGGACGGGATGGTCAAAGTACCTTAAAGGAGTTAAATTCTTTCGTTAAGACAGGGCGACAGAGGCCCATTCGGAGAGATAGATCATTTCGGTAAGACAGGGTAACAAAGGTTTATTCAGGGAGACAGATCCCTTCAATAGGACAGGGCGATAGAGTCCCGTTCGGGGAGATAGATCTCTTCGACAGGACAGGATGACAGAAACCCATTTGGGGAGATAGATCCCTTCAATAAAATAAGGCGACAGAGACCCGTTCGAGTAGATAGATCCCTTTGATAGGGTGATAGAGGTTTATTTGGGGAGATAGATCCCTTCGATGATAGGGCGATAGAGGCCCGTTCGGGAAGATAGATCAATTCGATAAGACAGGGCGACAGAAACCCATTCGGGAAGATAGATCCCTTCGATAGGATAGGGCAATAGAGACCCATTTGGGAAGATAGATCCCTTCGATAAGTAACAACCAATTGGAGTAAAAACATTAGGAATTAAAAGATAGGACCACCAAAAGGAAAAACGTGAGGGGATTACTCGATGGGAGATACTTTTGTCGAAGGAGAAACGAAATGACTTACTGATAGTAGATCCATAGTTTTTCTACATTCTAGATCCTGGGCACGACTAATCCGTCCAGGTTATTGAGGCGATAAACCCCCGGGAAGACTATAAATCATATCTGATAGGGACCCTCCTAATTAGGGGCTAGCTTTCCCCCGGATGGGAGTTGTCTGATAGCTTCTACCTTTCTTAGTATCAGATCGTCTGGTTTGAACGTTTGACTTCTGACCCTTCGATTCTAGTACTGCGTTATTTGTTATTGGTATGCAGCTATTCGAGCAAATATAGATTCCCGTAACTCAGGAAGTAGGTCTAGCCATTCGCGCAAGGCAGACTTGTTCTGTTCGGAATTATACTGAATTATTCGGATCAAATGGATCCCGATTTCTACCAATATAATAGCTTCACTTCCATACGTTAGGCTAAATGGAGTCTCTCCAGTTGCCTTTTGGGGCGTGGTGTGGTACGATCAAAGGATGCTATAGAGCTCATCTATCCATCACCCTTTAGTTTCGTCTAGCATAGTCTTTAGCTCTTACAGGATCATTCTATTGGTTATCTCTGCAAGTCCGTTTGTCTGTGAATGAGCGACCGATGAGAATCGGTGGTCGATCTCTAGTTTTGTGCAGAACTCTCGAAAGTTAGCATTGTTGAATTGCTTTCCGTTGTCCGTGATGAAAATGTGAGGTATGTCGAACCGAGTGAGTATATGAGTCCATACAAACGACTAAGCCTTAACTGCGGTTATCTGGGCAAGAAGTTCGGCCTCCACCCACTTGGTGATCAATAACTCTTATGAGGGATTTTCTCTGTTTGGTAGCTGGTGGAAATGGTTCGAGGATGTCCATTCCCCATTGAGTAAATGGCTATGGGCCCGCTATGGGGCTAAGCTCGGTGGAGGGTGGTCGTAGGACCGAGAAAAATTATTGGCACTTGTCGTATCTTTTGACATAATCGTTTGAATCGATCTTCATGATCAGCCAATAGTACCCTTGTTGTAAAGTTTTGTGAACTAGGCTTCGAGCCCTTAGGTGACTATCGTATATCCCTTCGTGGATCTCCTGAAGAACATGGTTTCCCTCTTTTGGGGTCAGACATCTCAAGTACGGATGAGTGAAGAACTTTCGGTATAGTCTCCCATCGATAATTGCATAATGGGTGGCCTTTCACTTTAATTTAGCTGCCTCTAGCGGCGAGTCAGGCAGTCGGTTGTCTTTCAGATATGTTTCGATTGGGTCTTTCCAACTAAGAGGCTGGTCCGTTACTAGGACCCTTTCAGCTCATCGATGCTGGGATATGGTAGACTTTCAATATAGATTGTTCGACTAGAAGCAACTGAATCTGAGCTGGCCAATTTGGAAAACGTACGGCTCGTGTATTTTCTGAGTAAGGGATTTGTTGAATGTTGACTCTGTCTAGTCTAGCCATTATCTTGTGTAACTTACTTAGACATTTGGCTATGATCGGGTCTTTAGTCTCGTAGACCCCTTCAGTCTGCTTGATTATCAGTTGGTTGTCAGTAAATGCTTGAACATTTCGGGCTCCCATATTAGCTACGATTCAAAGTCCCGTCAACAAGGTTTCGTACTCCGCTTGGTTGTTGGTGGCTCTGAAGTCAAAACGGAGGGCATATTCCGCTTTGAAGTTATCCGGCCCATCAGTGTGAGCCCGGCACCACTACCCGAAGAGTTTGAAGATCTGTCGACATGTATGATCCAGTCTAGTAATGACCATTCGTTAGGGCTACCAGCGAGTTCGAGTTTAGCTATAATCGAGAAGGTACATTCGAGAATAAAGTTAGCCAAGACTTGGTCTTCGATTACAGGTTGAGACTGATATTGGATGTTGAATTCACCCAATTCAATACTCCATTTGATTAAATGGCCAGATGTATCTCTCTTCTAAAAGATTTGTTTCAACGGTTGATCGGTAAGTACCACGATGGTATGGCCTGAAAGTATGGCCGAAGGCGTCCGGCCGAAATGATCAATGCATATGTTATCTTCTCAATTGGTCAATAATTGACCTTGGCTTCTTTGAGTATCTGACTGATATAATAGATCGGCTTCTGAACAGTTGAGTCCTGTCTTACAAGGACAGAGCAAAATGCCGGATCAGAAATAAAAAGATAAAGGTAGAGTTTCTCACCAGAAATTGATTGGAAGAGCAATAAAGGAGTCACTTTAAGCTGTTCAAAAGCTATTTGACACTCGGGTCTCCACGCAAATCATTGAAATCTCTTCAGAGCATCGAAGATAGGTTTGTACATCTTCCCGACTTTTGACATGAATCGGCTTAGAGCCGCTATCCGACCGATAAGGCGCTACACCTCCTTCAATGTTTGAGGCAGCAACATGTCCATAATAGCCTATATCTTCTCAGGATTTGTCTCAATCCCACATTTGGTGATCATAAAGCCTAAAAATTTATATGACGCGATACCGAAGGTACACTTAGCGGGATTCAATCGTATGTTGTAGCATTCGAGCATCTGAAAGGTCTCCTCAAGGTCAGAGACATGAGTCTTAGCATCGATGCTTTTTATGAGCATGTCATCTACGTACACTTCTATATTTCAGCCGAGTTGATCTTTAAAGACTTCGTTAACCAACCATTGGAAGGTTGCTCTCGCATTCTTTAGACCAAAAGGCATGACTCGGTAACAAAATATACCGAATTCAATAATGAAACCCATCTTCTCTTCGTCCTCAGGTTTCATTCGTATTTGATTGTAGCCCTAATAGGCATCCATGAAACTTAAGAGTTGGTGACCAGAAAAATTGTCCACCAATTTATCGATATTCAAGAGAGGGTAGCTATTTTTTGGAGATGTTTTGTTGAGATCAGTGAAATCCATGCACATCCTCCACTTATCATTGGCTTTCTTCACTAGAATCACGTTGGCTAACCATTCGGGATACTTGACTTCACAGATGAACTCGGAGGTTAGTAGCTTTTGGACTTCTTCTTGAATGGCTCATTGACGTTCGAAGGCAAAAACCCTTTTCTTTTGTTTGATCGGCTTGTAGTCGGAGTTTATGGTTAACTTGTGAACGATGACCGACAGGTTGATGCCAGGTATGTCTTCGGGGAACCAAGCAAAAATTTTGGAATGTCATCACAGGCAATTGACAATTGCCTCTCGCAAGGACGCAGACAGGCCAGTTCCAATCCAAACAATTCGAATAGGATCATCGGCTAGAGGAATTTCAATCACCTCTTCTCCTAGTTCTAGCTTGTTCATTGGTTCGATATCACCTCTGAGTTCAAGGATGTCAATTGGAAAGTTTTCTTGCCCGTCTCTGTTAGTGAAGAGGGTGTAGGGGTCGGGATCATTCCGGATAGTAGCGACCCATCTTGATGTTCTAAACTTCATGTTCATATGTTTAGTATTGGGTAGTGCTTCCAGCTCGTCTAAACTCGATCGGCCAAGGATGGCGTTATACGGTGAGAATAATTTTACCACATGAAATGCGGCTTTAATGGTCGCATGGTTAGGGAGTTCCCAAAGTTACGGTGAGGGAGATGATTCCCTCTGGATAAATACGTTCATCGGATAGTCCCTTGAGGGATCCAATTAGAGGCTAAAGATGTAATGCGTTGAGGCCCATTTACTAAAAAGCGTCCCAAGTAAGGATGTCGCAATTCTCGCCTTAGTTGACGAGGACCATCTTTACCATATGAGACTTTATTTTGATAGTGATGACTAGGGGATCATTGCGACTAGGGTCAACTCTGATTAGATCATTGTCATCAAATCCGATGATTGGCCTTTTTTTCTTGACTATAATTAGACATGGAACCGGACCGGGTCCGGTTCAGTTCACTGTCGATTTCCGGAACTGCAGGCTGGGCTAGCAGCGATTCCTAGGCTAGTCCAGTCCGGGTCAGGCCGATTCCAAATTTTTTTTAAGTGAAACCGGCCCGACCCGGTGAACCAGAACAGGCGTGCCGGTTCAGGCCATGCCGGACCAGGCCCGATTCCGGTTCAAAATGTTTTTTTCCTTTTTTTTGCTCTACCCTTTTTGGAACTGGCTGGCCGGTTCTGGGCCCTGGCCCGGGCCGGTTCCGTGCCGGTCCCAGGTAGGGCCAAGCTGGTTCTTAGTTCCAAAAAGGGTTAAACCAGCCCGACCCGGCCTGCTACAGTACCCGTGTCCAGCTCACGGGCTGAGATTTTCCACGCCGGCTGGGCAAGTTTTCGGGCCCAAATCGATCTGGTGACGTCTCTAACTATAATCATGCTTTGTTTGGTGACAAAAGGTTGGTAAAAAAGGCTGATGATTAGTCTATTTCCCACGGATGATGCCAATCTATTGGAGGTAGATCTTGAATCCACAAATCTGGCTCCTTGTGACTCGAACGGATGCTTAATTAAGAGGATTCAAACCTGTAAAAGACCGTTGAAGAGTATACTGACGGTGGAAGCTCCAATGCTTAAATTAGAAATAACGATTTTCGAAAGAAAAAACAAATTAAGAGAGGAAGGAAAAATGGATCTCTCTGTGATTTTTGTGTATCCTGTGTAAAGTCAAGAGAACTTATTTAACTTGATGTATCGAGAGCTTTTATACGAGACGCCGCGAGAGATGTGTACATTCGGGGCGTCACAACTCTAGTTTCCTTGTGAGAAGATTTGAAGATTTCAAGTTTCAAATGTTAGAAATTCGAAATCGTAATCATTTAGGAAGTCTAATTATACAGGAAAATTTTTTCTCTTATCGCTTAGATTTTCAAAATTTTCCTTCTTTATCCAAAAGATATGTTTCATATTAAAATAGAAAACTTAATTAAGGTGAGATTTGGTTCAGTATTACCGTTTAAGAGTCGAAGTGCTCGATTTCTTTAGTATTCGGTAATCATTGATCGAATAGAAGGGTAATCTTTCGGTCTTATCGAATACGCTTGCGAATCGGTCATGCTGTCTGGATCAATATGCTCGTAGTTTGGAAGAGTCAGATCTTTCGTGATCATGGATATCTTATCGGGATTTTAGGCACCCGAATATCACATCAATTGATATTTGGATCGTATCTAATTAGGTGTCATTACAGGTTGTCACAGGCATTGCTAAATGCGTCGCATATTTTCTTTTAGTGATTGTTCTTGTCATGTCAAGTACATATTTTTGGCAACACCCTATGGTCTATCATAAACAGTATTGTTGTCTCGCACCATATATGGAGATACCTCCGTCTCTATTCTTGCACCACCAAATCTTCTCCCTCTCTCTCTTATTAATCTCTCTTGTTTATTTATTTTCTTTTTTTTATAAGGGATAGAAATTTTTGATCGAAATTTTTTATCCAGTAAAATCTCATCGTAGTTCATGCATGTTAGAGTTTTTTGTTAACATAGAATATTATAAAGTTTTTGTTAGCATAGAATATTATAAACCATGTTTTCTTAAATTAGTATATAGAATACTTGTTTATTACAATGACAATATTGATTGCCTGTGATGTATTAAAATATTTATAAATTTTGGATGATTTTTATAAAATTCTGATTATTATGTATTTTATATAATTTTATTTTTAGTTTTTTATATACCAAAAATAAATATTTTGGATATATGTAATATATATGTTGTTATTAAATTTGATTTATACTTTTTAATATTTTTAAAAATGCAAAATATATATATATTTTTTAAAAAATATATATATATAATCTTATGCTTTGATTCAAAATAATATTCCAATTGAAATAATAAAAACACCATTATTGAAAAAATTTTATATGATTTCAGTAAAAAAAAAAGGTATTATTTTGATGAAATTCATTCTTTATAATATTATTGTGATGTTGAAATTTTTTATTCTTTTGATTGCTAGTTTGATTAGTTGCTTTAATAAGAGAGTAAACTTTTAGTATCAGAGTCTACTCCTTGGTTATTAAGTTAGCCTTTTCAGAGATTAGTTTAAGTCATTAGTTAGCCTATTAGGGTTTGATTCCGCGGTGGTCCCAAATAACTTAGACTATTCTCATATCAAGATTTCTTTAATATTAATTCGTCACGGGTAATTTCTTAAGCCGGTAACAAGCCAAACTGGCAATAAGATCATGGATGATGATGATAATGATTTTACTGTCACATCTTAATTAAATATAATTTTAAAATGTTTTAATATCGATAAAGAATATGTAAACATAAATATTTTCAATTAAAGTAAAAAAAAAATAAACTAAATTATTAATTTTTTAAATATACACCATTAAATCCATGGGGGCAATGCCCAATAGGCTCATACCGTGTGCGCCAGCAAGAATTACCAAGTACAATACCTGGTTTTGAAATTTGTGACAAGGTGTTGAGACAAAATTTCAAGCTTAGGACCCATATGATGAAATCAAATAATTGAAATGAGGTCTAGTTACCAATTCCTAAACAAGAATGCAAGTTGGAATTGGATTGATGTTTGATGGATTTGTATGTGTTGTGAAGTAATAATTACTAATGAGAGGAAAGAAATTGCTATTAATAATCTTTTGATAATTTTGTTTGCATCAATGAAATCCTATTTGCAGAAGACAGAGTAAAAGACAAGAGTGCAGCAGATGGGACCGTCGCACTAACATCCGTGATTTTCTCAACTTTATTCAAGTGCCCCCTACTACAGAGAGAGAGGGGGGGGGAAAATTGCTATCACTGAAACACTTTTTACACTGCACATAAACAATATTTGTGTTGAGCTTGTCTTCAAATTCCTTTTCATTTTTTCAAATCAAAAGCTATAATCTGATTTGAACACTCTCTTACTCAATGGCTTTGAGCCATCTCTCAATCCCACTTTACTACCGCTCCCTTTCTCTTCAGCAACAATATCTTCTTTTTCTTCATCTTGCATTGAATCAAAAGCTGGATGAGAGAGAATGCTATTAAGCAATTGGATCCCTCTAAGAGCATTTGTCAATGGCAAATGACCCTCCGGAGTCTCATCTGTCAATTCCCACATGAACTCAGTAGGAAAAGACCTGTAATTCCATTGCTCAACTTCAGTGTCAAGCTTCTTCATCCACCCAACTTTGAGAAAAAACCTCGTGAAGTCCTTGTTGGCCTTCTCCCAAAGCCTCTTTTGCACACTATACCCAAATTTGTTGTTGCTGTGTTGTCTCCATAGCTCATCAATGGTCTTCAGGTCAGCTTCTGATATGAATTGGACTTCTGAGAAGAACACGTAACCTCGTTTCTGAGCTGCTTCGCCTGCAAGGACAATGAGTAGGCGGCGGGTTTCTTCATCGGCCAAGCGGTAGTTTTTGGAGGAGAGGTGTTGTTGGAGGACGTCATAGGAGACGGTGGTTTGGGAGGTGGAGGGAGAAGTTGAGGTGGTGGAAGAGAAAGAGAATGTGATTGAGGAGAGAGAGTGGGAGAGAGTGGCTGATGGGGTACGACTGGTGGATTTGAAGAGGAGAGAAGATGGAAATTGGGAAGGAGCAGTGTCTGAGGGGTGGCGCTTGAGGAGAGAGCGGTGGTGCAGGGATTGTAGTGTGTTTGTGGCCATCAGGTGAGAGAGAGAGAGAGAGAGAGAGAGAGAGAGAGGTGAAATCAAGAGGGCATCAGGGATGGAGGTGGTGTGTCGGGAAATTTGAGTGATGTGGGAGAGGGGGGTGTGTGTTATTGTGGGGAAGATAAGGAATGAGTGAAGTGAGGATTTAATAGGACATCAAGAACAAGTCAAGGGAAGCACACGATTGGCTAAGTATGGGTGAGGATAGATCCTCTCTCTATCCCTCAAAGAATAAATAATAAATGGAAAGTGGGCCAATATTAACAAATTTAGAAAAGACCTAAGACACCAATGCTCCACCATTTTTCACCAAACAAGTATATTTTTCAAAAATCTGATCGATTTATGGGACATGTGGGACTAAGCTTAAATTACTTTAACTGACAAAGATTTGACATATGGCACTGTAGGCGAAAGTGTAAATTTTACTTTCATATAATAAAATTTAAATTCATCTCTAATCAACTCATCAAGATTTCCTAAAATAGGAGCAGGCTAAGTCGTCCAAGGGCTGTTGATGAACACAAGACTTTCTTCCAAGCGATAAATATCAGCCAATGTTGGACTTCAGATTCAGAACCCATTAAGATTCTCTCCCTGCTAACAAATCCGTCTTCTTAATTGTGAGCTATTCTCTTTTTTTTTTTTTGCGTTAAACCAATCAGTATCTGAAATCATATACTGATTAATCTGTTCTAAGACTTACAGTAGTCAATTTCGGGAGTTACTCTATCAATATATTCTTTTTTATTTCTAAAACTCGAATTCAAAATCTTAATTAAAAACTTTAATATCACATTCTACTAATTACCGATCAATCTATTTTCATTAATTGTGAGTATCCCATGATCCCGAATAAGGTAAATAGATAGTATTTCAAAAGACTAATGGACCATTTTGGCCCAAATTGAAGCACCGTTGAGATTGCAGACTAGGGTTTGCTTTCTTGGAGCAAAGGTTGTTTTGGGCTTTCATATTTTTTTGGTATGTTTATAGCACTCATTCTTTTCATATTCTAAAATTCAACATAAAATATGCGAGTCTAGTGATTTCTCATTCGATCTTTAACATCGCATGTGAAAATAGACGAAAATCTAATCTGATTTTGATTCCTAGCATATTATTGTCTCAATATCAACCATCAACAATTTTGTTTAAATCTCTTAATATTTGTTTTTTTCTTGCATTATTCATTCATCAAAAATTTAAATTATTAAGTTAGGCAATTATTCATCAAAAATTTAAAATTTAAATTGATTTTATCCTATACATTTTGGTTGATTTTATCTTAGCTATAAATTTTCATTGCAGTATTCAACCAAACAAATATAGAGATTTGAGAAAATTTCACATATAAATTTTCATTAAGGTATTCAAAGAATTGAGAAAATTTTCCCTATTTTGGCATTCTCTTTTTTAACATTAGCCAACATTGATAGAGAATGTCAAATTGATGAATAGGAACAGGGTCTGCTGCAAGTGGTCATCAGGCATGCATTTTCATCGGTCTATCAATGAGAAGAGAAGAAAAAATAGTGTTATTTTTATTATGTCAAGATTTGAATTCGAATCACTGGTTTGAGAGAGAAGAATTGTGACTATTAGGACGAAAAAACAATGTTAATAATGGAGGGTAAGGGATAAGGGTGTTGACATGGGATTTTGGATTGAGAAGATACATAGTTGTCATTAAAACGAAAATAATGTGAAATAGACTAATGATAAATAGACCAAGTAAATAATACATGATCAACTAAGAATTGCTTATGTTTTTCCAAATTTTTTCTCATGTTTGCTTGGTCAAAATATGTCAATGACTTGATTAAGAATTGGTTCACACACTAATCCACTTTATCCATCTAGTATTACTAAATTTATTTGGTCCATCTATGGTTGTGATCCACTTAATCCATCTTGTCTTACCCAATTTGTTTGGTCCATCTACAGTTACTCTTTGAAAGGAATGCAACTGTTGAGATCAAACAGATTCTACCACTGAAATCAGCCTTGTAAAAATATGAAGGGAGCCCTAAGTCAAGATTTTGCCACCTCCTAATGTAGAAAGACCACAACACCTAAATGATAGGACTTGACCCAAAAGCCTAAACTAGGAGAGTCAACTCCCTGAAGGCCCATGAAAGGGGTCTGCCGATCAGTATCTAATGTCCACAACAACAATCTACCGAAGGGTCATAGCTGCCCCAGTCAATCTATTGAAGGGTTTCAGTCGTTCGGGTCTACCGAACGATAGGGTCTCAATTGCCTCGTTAACCGATCGGAGACAGTCTTCTCTTCCAATTAAACAAATGTCAATCCTCTAACTGGGCGAGTCTCGAAAGATCCTTTATCAGTCGAGCAATCGAACAAGAGACAATACCCTATCGATTAATAAAGGAAGGTTAGAACTTCCTTGATTTCAGTTTCTTATTTCGTAATAGCAATTCCAAGATCTTTCAGATAAGGAAAGTATCCCTCCCGAATAGGAAGGTTTCCCGATATATGAGGATCGTGATCAATTCATAATATAGACTTCTGAGATCTCCGAATCGGTTCGATAATGAAGGTAGGGTGGAAGTTCCTCAGCAACGCATGACTCTCACAGATATTAGAGGTCTCAAAACCCTCGACATCAGGTACGCTCTTTAGACCTAACATAGCAGGCACACAGAACAAAGGGAACCACTTTCTCTCAACTCTCAATCTGTTTCTTTCAAACGAAAACCGCTCTTTACTAACTTGAGCGTCGGAGTCTCCCCACCGGGGTGCTCTGGCGGTTTTTGTAGGTATATCCACCATCGGCGGTTACTGTTCGAATCAAGAAATGGTCAGTATCTGTGGAGCCATAACCCACCTCCATCAAATTGGCGTCGTCCGTGGAAAAATAGACTACAGAAGTTTTGATAACCATGCCTCCAAGGACTAGAGCATCCTCTAGAGCCGCCCCTACTGTAGAAGGGCACATCCTTATGCCCGCCGAACTTGCCGTTCCTCCAGTAACGAATCCTCCAATTCTCAATCCTATGTTTTCCCCCCGACCGTCGCATCCGGAGTTAATTCCTCGGCATGCAAGTCAAGAACAACAAGTCATGGCCCCAGAACCAGGACAGGCAGGCCAGCCCCAAATGGAAAGATTAGTGTCTGGAATCCAAAGAATGAGTAAACAGTTAGAAGGACTCAGTCGAGCCCTTGGGCCGGACAACCACTCATCTGCAACAGAATCCGAATACAAACAACCCCTCGGACAAGAATTCCCAGAACCATCGGTAGCCTCCCAATACGACCCCCAGGGCCTAAAAAAGCAGATTGAACAGCTAGTGGCTGCCGAACTAAAACGAGCGGGAGTAACGGACATGGAAGATCCCCAATGCTCCTTGGGCAAATCGCCATTCGACGCAAAAATCTTGTCAGAACCGACGCCAAGAGATATCCTTCTGCCTCTCATGGAGCGGTATGACGGGACAAACGACCCCCATGACCATTCTGCCCACTTTATAACAGTGATGGTCTCTAGAGACCTCTCAGACGCTGTGATGTGCAAACACTTCCCTACCACCCTTAAGGGTAACGCCCTAACCTGGTTTAATTCTCTTCCCCCGTTCAGTATCAAGAGTTTCGCACAACTCCGATAACAGTTTGAGACCCACTTTGTAATCAGTCGAGGGGTTAAACGGAAATCTACGTCCCTCTTATCATTACACCAATGGATGGAGGAACCTCTTAGGAACTTCATGGAAAGATTCAAGATAGAAATGCTAAAAGTCCCTGACCTGGACCATAACATCGCCCTGGCCGCGCTCCTAACAGGTCTGCGCTCCTCTGATATGAAGGTTTTCATCATAAAAAAGCCTCCAGCCTCCATCCAAGAATTCTACTCCTGAGTAGAGAAATATATCGCTGCGGAAGAAGCAGAGGCCTTTGATTGATAAAAAGGACACCATAGTAGAAAAGAACGCAGTCGGACGCCACGCCTACGTTCCCCGAAAAGAGGCAAACCAGGAACTCCACCCTCACAAAGGTTCAGCATCTACACCCCACTAAGCGAAACCCCAAGCCGAGTTTTGTATCAAATAAAGAACAAGTCATATGTCAGATGGCCCCCTCATCTAGCAAAAGAAGATCCTAAAAAAGATGAATCTAAGTATTGTTATTTCCATATGGACTACGGCCACATGACCAATGAGTGTAAAAAACTCAAGGACGAATTGGAATTCTTGGTCCGCAACGGAAAACTATAGAAGTTTATCAGTTTAGAAGGAAGAAATCTGCCTTCCCCAAACAGGCGTGACGCACCAAGGGAGAATGAGCCACTTCATAGGCCAGATCCCAAGCCACCACGCGAGGAATCAGGAGGAGTGATCCTCCAAGTCCAACATGGAGATGGCTAGCACGAGCCTTATGTTCCCGTTAGCATCTGTCCAGCATATGACCCAGACTTTCTAGCACTCTTCCTTTAATGAAAATCTCAATATTTGCCACTACTCATTGACTGCGTGCGGCCTGGGACTTCAAAAGGAAACACTCCCCGAACGGGCAGACACAGCCCTAATTCTTAAAGTCTCTAATCGACTGAAGGGTCTCAGCCGCCCACATCTTTCGAACGAATGTGTCACTAATATGGGATAGAACTCCCCAAACGAGCGGACACGACCCTAATTCCTAAAGTCTCTAATCGACCGAAGGGCCTTAGCCGCCCAGATCTTCTAAACGAATGTGTCATTAATATGGGATGGAACTCCCCGAATGGGTGAACACGACCCTAATTCCTAAAGTTTCTAACCGATCGAAGGGCCCCAACCGCCCACATCTTTCAAACGAATGTGTCGCTCATATTGGATGGAACTCCCCGAACGGGCGGACGCGGCCCTAATTCCTAAAGTCTCTAATCGACCGAAGGGTCTCAGCCTCCCACATCTTCCAAACGAATGTGTCGCTAATGTGGGATGGAACTCCCTGAACGGGCAGACACGACCCTAATTCCTAGTCTCTAATCGACCGAAAGGTCTAAGCCGCCTAGATCATCCAAACAAATGTGTCGCTAATATGGAATGGAACTCCCCGAACGGGCGGACACGGCCCTAATTCCTAAAATCTCTAATCGACCGAAGGGTCTCAGCCGCCAACATTTTCCAAATGAATGTGTCGCTAATACGGAATGGAACTCCCTGAACGGGTGGACACAGCTCTAATTCCTAACGTCGCTAATCGATCGAAGGGCCTCTGTAAAGACTTCAAGTTTGAGTATTTCACCTTCCTTTGTATAATCTTTTGCTAACTAATACCCATCATCTTGATCTTGATTTTCTTGAAACCTTGAATTTTTTATCATCTTAGCAAAATCAAATCACAATGAACATAAATTTCCTATACAATACCTCTATACTTTCAATTGAAATTTAAGAATTCTTAAAAATATTCTTACCTCTTTGGCTCCATAGTTGAACGCAAAAATGGAAGTGAAGTCTATAAATTTCGTGCAAGGGGTGAGTTAAATGAAGAAAATGAGACAGACTCTTCTTAAACAAGTTCTTTTATAAATCTAGCCAAATTTCCTTAATCATTGGATCATTCCATGCATCATCTCAACCTTCCACTTGTCCTGGCACTTAAACCAAACAATTGTTGATGCAAGCAACCTCCATGCATTCCACCAAGTGTCTTTGGACGTCCATATCAAGGGGAGGAGATGTCATAAGCTAGAACAAGCTACTCTAGTTAATTTTCATACAAAAATTTCCATCCAATAAGTTTTCATGCATAAATTTCTATTCAATGAGATTTCTTGAATGTGAAAAATCCTATGTGGCCACTAACCAACATTGCTTCCCTCTTGACCAATCATTTGGCTCCAATTGTCCATCCTTGAGTGGTTTGCAATTTAGTCCCTCAATTTTCCTTAATTGCATTTAAATTGATTTCGGTGGTATCAGAGTTCTAGGTTCCTTATATACTCTATTTCACTTCCAGTGTTTGTAAAATATTTTCAAAGAGTTTGTAATTTGCCTCCTATGGTTTTATAATGTTAATCTTTATTAGGGGGTTAGGTTTGCACCTAACCTTTTGTTTTTTTTCACTCTTAAGTACTAAGCATAGTCCTTTATGTAGAACTATGCATCCCCGAGAACGACCGAGACGTACCACAGAGACCCCGCTCGAGACCGCGTCATCGTCTCAAGCACCTCAGGCCCCTCCTACCGGAGAAGTTCCCCCACCACTCTCTATACTTAGGGAGATGATGGGATGGTGGACGGCCCATCGAGACCAGATGAGAGCACCACCTGCACCGACGGTTGAGACTCCGCCTATACCTACAGCGGTAGCAGCGCCCTCTCCTACGCTGACGACTACGCCGACTACTCGGTAGATGACAGGTCTCCACTTTGCTAAGAGAGGACAGAAGTCTAGGGTGTGAGTCCTTTTCTGGGACCCACAACCCTGTTGTGGCCAGGAAGTGGCTCAAATGGGTCAAAGAAACTGTAGAGGACATGGGAGTTGAGGATAGACTCAAGCTGGTGATAGCAGTCAGACTGCTAGAGGACGATGCCCGTGATTGGTGGGACATCGTCAAGGATAGAGCGGATGAGCCGCTGATTTGGGGTGACTTTCTGAGGGAGTTTGATTCCCAGTATTACACGTTGTTTGACCGCAACATGAAGCATATGACATTTTGATTCCTAGAGTTGAAGCAAGGGCAGAAGTCTGTGTCAGAGTACTAAACTAAGTTCCGCAGACTGGCGACATTTTTCCCAGAGTTGGTGGCTACTGAGGAGACCAGAAGATTCAAGTTTGAACATGAACTAAATCTCGCCATCAGAGACCGAATGACAGTTTCCGAGGAGGATACATATGCTAGAGTTCTACAATGGGCACTGTGAGTAGAGCAGAACATCAAAGAACGGAATAGACTTCGCAACCAACAAAATCAAAGGAAGAGGCCAGTATTTGGACAGGGACAGAGCTCCAAGAGGAGCAGAGGCCAAGGTTCATACAGCGACGGCCCTAGACAGGGGCCTGGGACCACTCCTCATGGGCAGTATGGGCAGTCATCAGCACCGATGCCTACACCGAGAGGTAACTTGGGCAATGCGCCGTGGACTGGAGGAGCGTAGAGGAGGTCCTGCCCGTTTTATTACAAGGCACACACAGGCCTATGTCGATTCTCTCGTAGATGTTATCAGTGTGGAAAGGAGGGACATTTCAAAAAATCGTTGTCCCGATCTGCGAGCTGAGGGGTACAGTCATGCCCCAGATCAGAGCTTTCCTTATGGCCCCAGGGGTAGCATAGCACCTCCTACAGCACCTCCTCATAGTACTGCAGGGAAGTCTATCAGTGGGAGTAACATGCCTGCTCCACCTCCTCGTCAGCAGCCCAGGACACAGGCTAGACTATGACCGACGAGGAAGCACAGGCCAGTCCAGACATAGTAACAAGTGCCACTCCCACTCCTCATCCTGATAATGTACAAGAACTCTAAACTATGATGTATTTTGCTGAACCTTGAAAGATGATATATATATATCCATTTTTGCAGTTTTATGCTTAAGTAATTTTATTTATTCTGATGATATTGGGCTAATTGATTTTATAAATTCGGATGATATGCACTATGATTATCTTCGGAAGAGATGCCTGTGTGTTGATTTACACTGGGGCGAATAGTTCATTTGTGAGCACGGACTTAACTCAGTATTCTGACAAGGTTCTAGTACTACTAGATAAAGCACTGTTGGTCATTACTCCCTTAGGGGAGCAGATTGTCAGGAAAGAGGTGTATCGAGACTGTGGAGTTAAGGTGGAGAGCATAGTGTTAAAAGCAGATCTGATTCCACTAGACATACGAGACTTCGATGCCATCTTGGGTATGGATTGGCTACACCAACACAGAGCTTCAGTAGACTGTTTTGCTAAGACAGTCGAATTTCAGAGACTAGGGTGTCCAGTATTGGTTTTTCACGGAATTAGACGAGTCCTCCCGAATTGTGTGATATCAGCTTTGGAGGCCCGCTGATTGATGAGCAAGGGTTGTATAGCATATCTGGCGCATGTTGTTGATACCACAGTGGAGGGACCAAAAATAAATGATGTCCTAATGGTACAAGAGTTTCCTGATGTATTCCCTGAGAAGCTACCCAGATTACCTCCAGTCCGGGAGTTCGATTTTGCCATTGATTTGGCACTAGGCACTGCGCCTATCTCCATTCCGCCATACAGGATGGCCCCGACAGAGCTAAAAGAGCTAAAAGTCCAATTACAAGAATTGTTGGATAAGGGTTTCATCAGACCGAGCACTTCACCTTGGGGAGCTCCGGTATTATTTGTCTGAAAGAATGATGACACTCTCAGACTATGCATTGATTACCAACAGTTAAATCGGGTGACCATCAAAAATCGATACCCGTTGCCTCGGATTGATGATCTGTTCGATCAGTTGCAGGGAACCCGAGTTTTCTCTAAGATTGACCTGAGATCTGGATATCATCAGCTACGGATCAGGGAATGTGATATTCCCAAGACAGACTTCAGGACCTGGTACGGTCACTTTGAGTTCTTGGTGATGCCGTTTGGGTTGACTAATGCCCCGACAGCTTTTATGGACCTGATGAATCAAGTATTCCACTCATTCCTTGATAAATTTGTCATCGTCTTCATCGATGATATTCTCATATATTCAAGGATTGATGATGAGCATTCTGAGCACCTACGAGTTATATTGCAGACACTCCGTGAGAAGGAGTTATATGCCAAATACTCCAAGTGTGAGTTTTGGCTGAGAGAGACCGACTTTCTGGGTCATGTGGTTTCAGCTAATGGTATCTTTGTGGACCCGAAGAAAGTTGAGACAATTCTGAAATTGAAACAATCACGGAGCGTTACAGAGGTGCAGAGTTTCCTTGGATTGGCAGGATATTATCGGAGGTTTGTAGAGGGATTCTCCAAGATTGCCGCTCCACTCTCCAACTTGACGCGGAAAGAGGTCAAGTTTGTTTGAGATGACCGCTGTGAGGCAAGCTTTCAAGAGCTCAAACAGCGACTAACATCAGCACCCATCCTCGCTCTCCCTACTAGCGATTTTGAGTACGAGGTATATCGCGATGCCAGTCGACAGGGATTAGGTTGTGTGCTAATGCAGAAGGGTCGAGTTATCGCTTATGCATCCCAATAGTTGAAGAGGCATGAATTGAATTATCCTACCCATGACTTAGAGTTTGCTGCTATTGTATTAGCATTGAAGATTTGGCCACACTATCTATACGAAGTTACTTGCCAGGTGTATACAGATCACAAAAGCTTGAGGTACCTACTCACTCAGAGGGAGCTCAATCTCAGACAGAGGAGATGGTTGAAGCTTCTCAAAGACTATGATTTGGTTATTGACTACCACCCGGGGAAAGCAAACGCCATTGCAGATACACTAAGCCACAAGTCATCATCATCAGCATCCACTAAGAGTTCTTATCTCTCGTGTCTTATTAGGCTCTACTCACTAGGAGTCAGACTGACGATAGATGATTTTGGAACACTTTTGGCTAGATTTGAGGTGAGACCGACTTTACTTGACCACATTCGGAGACTTCAGTCTACTGATGAGTAGTTTCAGAGAATTGTTGAGAGGATCAACAAAGGGGAAGGCGAAGACTTTAGAGTCAAAGATGATGGTTTAGTAGTTCTTGGGAGACGTATCTGTATTCCGAAGGATGATGACCTTAGACGTGCCATATTGGAGGAGGCTCACTCTTCAGCCTATGCTATGCATCCTGGTAGCACAAAGATGTACCGGACGATTCGAGAAAGTTACTGGTGGGCGAGCATGAAGCATGAGATAGCCACTTTTATTACTCGGTGCTTGGTATGCCAACAAATAAAGGCTGAGCATCAACGACCCGCCGGCACACTACAGCCGCTTCCCATTCCTGAGTGGAAGTGGGAACACATCACCATGGACTTTGTATTGGGTCTTCCGCGGACTTCGGCACAACACGATGCTATTTGGGTGATCGTAGACAGACTTACCAAGTCCGCATATTTCCTTCCTATCCGCAGTAGCTATCCACTAGAGGGTTTGGCTCGCCTGTACATTAGTGAGATAGTTCGGCTGCATGGAGTTCCAGTGTCCATTGTATCGGATAGAGACACTCGTTTTACTTCCCGATTTTGTCTGAAGTTACAAGAGGCCATGGGTACCCGATTAAAATTCTGTACTGCATTTCACCCCCAGACGAATGGTCAGTCTAAGAGGACCATCCAGACACTAGAGGATATGTTGAGATCCTGTGTCATGGACTTCAAGGGAAGTTGGGACCAGCACCTCCCATTGATCGAGTTCGCTTACAACAATAGCTACCAGGCTAGTATTGGGATGCCACCATACGAAGCCTTGTACGGGAAAAAGTGTCGGATGCCCTTATGTTGGGACGAGGTCGGAGAGAGACAGCTCAGTTGTAGAGATTTGATTGACGAGACCCAAGAGAAGGTGAAGGTCATCTGTGCTCGGATGAAAGCTGCCCAGGATAGGTAGAAAAGATATGCAGACAGACGACGACGACATTTGGAGTTTGAGGAGGGAGACATGGTGTTTTTGAGGGTATCCCCTTGGAAGGGGATGATCCGATTCAGACAGCGGGGAAACTTAACCCCAGGTATATTGTACCTTTTCGAGTCCTGGAAAGGATTAGAAAAGTGGCATATAGATTGGACTTACCTCTTGAACTAGTAAGGATTCACAATGTATTTCATGTCTCGATGCTGAGGAAATACATTCTTGATCCTTCCCATGTACTGGAGCCTCTACCAGTACAGTTGAGTGATGATTTAAACTTCTTTGTCCAACTCGTAGCCATCTTAGACAGGCAGATCAAGAAGCTACGGAGCAAGGAGGTTCCCCTAGTCATAGTACTTTGGAAGAATGACCAGGTCGAGAGTAGACTTGGGAGCCTGAGGATACTATGAGCAGACAATACCCCCAACTATTTGATACATAGTTTCGGCTTAGTTTCGAGGACGAAACTTTTTATTAGGGGGTTAGGAATTGTAACACCGATTTTCGGTGACTGTATATCATGTACTACTCCTCATGATTCTAAATATATAAGCATCCTTTTGAGACATCTATTTAATTATCTATTTATTTATTTTGAGATTTCACCTCAAAATTACTAAAACCAAAAATTTTATCGGTAAACCGAAAACTTTCTTGGAAAATGCCGGCAAGGCCTAAAGAGGTCAAAAATGGCTAAGAAAAGGTTTACACACTTAAATAAAAATATTTAAATGAAATTTCACATATTTAAGAAATTTTGAATAAAATTTCATAGGTACAAAAAATACAACTTGTTAAAAGTTAGGGGTTTAAATGCAATTAAGGAAAATTGAGGGACTAAATTGCAAACCACTGAAGGATGGACAATTGGAGCCGAATGATTGGTCAAGAGAGAAGCAAGGTTGGTTAGTGGTCACATAGGATTTTTCACATTCAAGAAATATCATTGGATAAAAATTTATGTATGAAAACTTATTAAATAGAAATTTTTGCATGAAAATTAACTAGAATAGCTTGTTCTAACTTGTGACACCTCCTCCCCTTGACATGGACGTCCAAAGACACTTGGCGGAATGCATGGAGGTTGCTTGCATCAACAATTGCATGGTTTAAGTGCTAGGACAAGTGAAAGTTGAGATGATGCATGGAATGATACAATGGTTAAGGAAATTTGGCTAGATTTATAAAAGAACTTGTTTAAGAAGAGTTTGTCTCATTTTCTTCATTCAACTCACCTCTTGCATGAAATTTATAGACTTCACTTCCATTTTTGAGTTCAACTATTGAGCCAAAGAGGTAAGAACATTTTTAAGAATTCTTGAATTTCAATTGAAAGTATAGATGTATTGTATAGGAAATTTATGTTCATTGTGATTTGATTTTGCTAAGGTGATAAAAAATTCAAGGTTTCAAGAAAATCAAGATCAAGATGATGGGTATTAGTTAGCAAAAGATCATACAAAGGAAGGTAAAATACTCAAACTTGAAGTCTTTACAAGTAGTGAAATTAAATATATGTACTAGCATACTAGATATGAATATTTCAATTTGAGAAAACTGTAGTAATTTCATGATATTTTAATTTGTGATGATTGAAATTTAGATTAGTTTATTTCTGGTAAAACTAGACTCTCTAAGCTTTAAAATAACTATAGTGCAAAATTTTTCATTAAGAAATCGATTTTTGGTGATTTTTGGAAGTTTAGCAAGTTTCACAAATTCCGTTTCATGTCCTGTGTACGACCAGTAATTTTTATAAATTTTTGAGATATCTTATGAAAGGAATTTGGAGAAATGTTAAATAAGAAAGTTTTAGATCTCTGTCTTAGCTTTAAAATGAGATAAGATTCACTTGAATCGGAGTTGTATACAGAAAGTGATGACATTTTGACTAAAACTGTGCAGAAGTTGTTTTGAAACTGAAACCGAGATGAACATTAAATTTTATAAAATTATATATTTAAAATCTGAGGATGGTCAAAACTAGAAACTCTTAGATCTATATCTTATCTTCAATTTGAGATAAGAATCACAAAAATCAGAGAAGGATACTAGGAGATATGAAATTTCTCCCAAAACTATGCAGAGTTGGTTTTAGAAACTTAAACTGAAAAGTGATATATTTTTTTTATAAATTCGTATGTTCAGAATTTGAAAATAGTATGAACATAAAAGTTGAAGATATATATCTTAGTGTTAAGAGAAAATTTGAATTATTTGAATTCGATCAAGATTTTAGAAGATGTCATGATTTTACTAAACCTGTGCGTTATAGGTTTGTAGAAAATTTTCTCTAAATATGAAATTTGAGATTTAATTTTATGAAAGAGTATACTTTTATATGCATGTTATAATCCAATGATATAATATTGAATTAATAAATGATATTGTTTAACTTAGGCTTAGGGTTCGAGGGGTGACTCATTCGAGAAACGAGGATAGTTAGGGGGAGTGGCGTACCCTCCCCAGTTGAGGCGAGTGAGACAATTTATTTTTGACTTTAGATGAAAAATAGTTTTGATCATGATTTTTATAAATAAATTTTGAAATATAATTTAGAAATATTTTAGTATTTGTGGCATGTCTTGAAATGATGTTATGTGAAAATTGCATCCTGATATTATGAAAACCTGATAGTGCCGTGTTTTTATTACGAGTAAAGATTTATGAATGATGATATATGGTACATGTATATAATTATGGGATGGTGCATAGTGGCTATAGCGCACTCCCTACTATGGGATTGACCCAACGGGATGACGTAGTGGGGTAACATCAGAGAAGGGTTTGAGTCCCTGTTTCTGGACAACGGATCCAATAGACGAGCACCCGTGAGGACCGTGTCAACACCAAGGGAAAGGGGAAGATATATGTATTTCATTCTTATGATATTATGGTGACCCCTTGGTAGATTTTACCCTAGTTAGGCCAAACTATGGGTAAAATACGTTTTTTTTTACACCCCATTGATGCATAACTGATGATAAGGATGCATATTATTTTGGATTACATGATATATTTGCAAATGGATGAAATGAAATTTGAAAATGATGTTTTGACTTGTCACTCTCACAAATTCATTTATTGTCATTATATAGTCATTGCACCTTACTCACTGAGTATGTGGATTATACTCACCCCTCATATTAATATTTTCAGCTTATACTATACTTGACATACATTGAGGTACTATTCTACGAGTTTTACTAAGAGACGCTATCGGGTAAGTGATCATACCTATTCTTGTTTACGATTGGAACATGCATATAAATATTATATGTAAATTGGAGGTAAATGTTTTAAAGAAAATTTTTATTGAAAACTATCACTTTTTTTTTTTAATATTCCCCTGTATAATTTTGACTTAATGATATCGAGTAGGGTCATAATATTAGTCTTGCGTCACCTAGAAGTGTGAGTAGGGCATACTCGTGCCTCGAGGAGTCGAGGCGGTCTGTTCACGTGCTCGACCTGTGGGTCGGGGCGTAACAGCCTCAGCCGCCCATATCTTTCAAACGAATGTGTCGCTCCCCGAAAGGGCGGAAAGCCTCAGTCACCTAGATTTTTCAAGGGAGCATCTCCAAATCAATCTTATAAGAACGGACCAAAGTAACCTTGATTCCAAGAGCTTTTAATAACATTCTAGAACGAGCACATCATCAGAGGAGATTCCCCCGACCTTGCTCGGCTAGAAAAAAACCAGAAACCCTTTGGTGGTTATTACATCTCAATAAATCAGGGGGTAAAAAATCCTCATTCCACGAAGTTACAAAAGAGTAAAAGGGACACAAGAAACAGTAGGAGCAGAGTTCGAATCAAATGATCTTTCAAGCATGGGCAGAGCTTCATACCGACCAATCTCTCGAAAAATCTCTTCGGTACATTTCAGGCGCTCATGCAACTTACGCTGAGAAAGTTGTAGGGCAACGGCATCTTTAGCAGTAGAAGCCTTGAGGTCAGCTATCTCATGTTCAGCCCTTCGAAGGGATTCTTCTCGTAGACAGGCTAACGTTTCAGCAGCTGTTAACCGCGCTTTCCGAGCACATGCCTCAATTTCCAATTCCTTGCAACGAGCTTGAACTGAGACAAGCTCTTCCCGAAGGCACTCGAACTGCCTGTCTTTAACCTCCCCAATAGTCTTCTCTTGGTTCTCCAAAGCGTCCTTCAGTGCCAACACTTGGTCGCTCATATGGAAAAATTATTCATCTCGTTTAGCCCTCAGCTTTCTTTGAAACTCAACCAGGGCAGAAGTATGGACAAAAGATGCAATGGTCAGAGTCGCGACACAGTAAAGATAAAACTTCAACTCACACAAAAAAAGTACTTACCATAAGGCATAGGGATTGGATAGCCCTGTCGGTATATTTGAGAGACATCTTCCGAAGGGCAGATTTTGAAGGAAGTTGGAAATGCTCAGCCAACTGTGACCCCTCCTGTGGATCAATAAAATTGAAATTGTGACCTCCCATGAAGACCACCACTGATCCTTTTTCAAAACTTCGTCCTTCTCCAATCAAAATAGGCGGAGGAATGCAATAGTCATCTGATACATCAACTAAAAGACACCGAGACCCCCGATGGGATTGTCTCGAAATTTCACCCGGAATGGAAGAAGGTTGCGTTACCGGAGACTCTTCCGACCCTTGCTCTTGAACTGGAATGCTCTCAATCACTTCGAAGAATCCCTCGTCGGAACCGCATCATTCTCCAACTTCGGTCGACACACCAAAGGCCTCCCCAACTAGATGACTCCCTCCAGTTTCAGAATGTTCTTGGAACAGCGCATGCTCTCCAAACGCAGCTTGCCCTTCTCTCCTAGCAGGTAAACTAAACGCCCTAGTCTTAGACTTTTTCTGCCCGGACTCAGGGGAAGCATCAACTGCTTTCCTCTTTACATGAGACCACATTCCCCACTCAGTAGAAATTTCATCAAGAAGATGGGCATCAATGTCCAGCATAGTATCGACCAAGTCTCTTCCCAATTGCTCCAACAGAAGGGGCTTGGTAATTTGGCTTGGCTCACCCTTGAGAAGACCGGATAGTATCAACATATCGTCTCTCACCAAGCTATCCACCCACAAGCTCCTGTAGCTGGCCTCACAATAACGGGCCACTACACGCAAAAAATGGGAGTGATGAAGAGGAGAGGGGATTTTCTCGTTCAAAAAGGGCACCTGGTTAGCATCCGAAAATACAGGAAGGAGATCCCTCTTCAAAAATCTAATGAAGAAGAACCTCTGCATCCAGTGTTTGTCCTAGGACTCACTATAGAAAAACCTCCAGTGAGACTCTCGACGAGTCTGAAGTTTATACCAACTGTGGGTGGACCCTTTAGAGCTACATCGCCCCAAGGAAAATAGAGCCCCTAAAATCTCCAGGTCGAAACGAACACGAAAAAACCTTAACAAAGAAATTAGGGCGATTACAAATCGCCAAGCGCTTGGGATGAGTAGTGAAGGATGAATGTCCCAATACTTCAAGATATCCGTCAGTGGACCCGTATATAGAATCTTCAAACCATATTTCAAGCACTATTTATATATTGGAACACAACCCTCAGGGGCAAGACTCGCTTTATCCCCTTCGCCAGGCAATACAAATTCGAAGTCACTTCTGAGCAACATTTCCTTCTGGACTTCTATCAGATCCTCTTCGGTCATAATGCTCCGAATATTGTCTATACTATATAATGAGGAGACGTCTGTCGACATTTTATGTTGAAAGATAAAGCTTTTCAGAGAAAAACAGAAAAGAGGTATTTTCTAAGAAGCGAAGGCTCTTACAAAATGTATAAAAGACGGTTCGTAAAAATCAAAGCGATGAATGTCAAAGTAAAAGGGGACGCTCCTTTTCGAGGATTGTCACTCATGGCGCTTCCTCTTCTGAGAAGACCATAAGTCAGGCGCAAATGATGGGACTTGACCTAAAAGCATAAACCAGGAGAGTCAACTCCCTGAAGGCCCACGAAAGGGGCCTGCCGATCAGTATCTAACGTCCACAATAACAATCTATCGAAGGGCCATAGCCGCCCTGGTCAATCTACCGAAGGGTCTCATTCGTCCGAGTTTACCAAACGATAGGGTCTCAGTTGTCTCGTTAACCGATCGGAGAGAGTCTCATCTTCCAATTAAGCAAATATCAATCCTCTAACCGAACGAATCTTGAAAGATCCTTTATCGGTCGAGCAACTGAACAAGGGGCAGCACCCCTATCAATTAATAAAGGAAGGATAGCACTTCCTTGATTTCAGTTTTTTATTTTGTAACGGCAATTCCAAGATCTTTCAGATAAGGAAAGCATCCATCCCGAAGAAGAAGGTTTCCCGATATATGAGGACCGTGATCAATTCGTAATATTGACTTTCGAGATCCCCGGATCAGTTCGATAAGGAAGGTAGGGTGGAAGTTTCTCAGCAGCGCACGACTCTCACAGGTATAAGAGGTCTCAAAACCCTCGACATCAGGTACGCTCTCTAAGCCTAATACAGGGGGCACACATAGCACATGTTTATTTAATTATATAGGTGTATGTTGCATATGTAGATGTTGGCTGTGAATTTAGATCATTTATTGGAATGATTGGTTTTACTAATTTTAATGTTTAGTGCCTTATACTGTTGACATATCATGTTGGGGTTGTAAAACTATCCTTGTTGATCCTCAAATGGTGGTTTGTTGTATGTTAATGAGATAACTAAGGCCTACCCCTCTTCTGGCCATGTAGCTTGTCTCATGATGAACTTGGAGCTTGTTTTCGTGTGGTTTAGCATGTCCATGTGATGGGTTGATGTTGTATTTCCTGTAAATATTGGTCAGGAGCCAAAATCTTATTTTTAGCATATTATTGAGTTATTTGTGATTTATACAAATTGGTTGTGATATTTAGTGATGTTTTGTTAGTGATTGTGCATGATTAATGTATTTGCTTAAAATTGTTGTGCTTAGAAAAGAAAATTTCAAAATAATTTATATTTGGATTTTAGAGAGAATGGGAATAATTTATATTTGGGTTTTGTTAGTGATGTCATGTGGCTTAATGTTGATGCCAAACACAGAGAAGGAGAAAACATAACCACTAAACTATGTCGTTTTCCCTTGATATTTTCTCCACTAGCCTTTACCTGATAACAATGCCACAGAGAAAGATTGGAATATTAGTTGTGGTGTTGCACAAAAATTTAAGAGAGAGTAGATGAAGTACAGGGTAGTTTTTTTTTATTCCAAAGTTTTCTTGTGCAAATCGAGTGTTGAATGATTGAAGCAATTTTTTTTTCTTCCTGAGAATCCGATCGAAAACCATTGAAATAGCTCTGTAAGAAAATGACTGGAATTTTCTATGGAATGCAGAATGATGAACACTCTAGTGATGCCAGAGCTTAGAAAGCAGCCGAAGCACAGTGGGCCTGTTCTCTGAATGATACCACCTTTCACAGAATGGAGAGACCTTGTTTGGGATTTTCTTCTATGGGTTTATTTTGATTGACATTCATTGCCTGCTTTCATGGGAGATATGACTGTCAGATGTGAGAAACATGGATGAATATGGTGACTGCAGGGAGATCGAGAGCCATGGATTTGTTTGCTCTGGTAACAAAGCTGAGGAGGCAAATTCCTTTGACGTTGATAGCAACAGAGACTCATTACCTGTTCAAGCAACCAATGCTGAGGATACTGAAACTGCTGGAAATTGGCTTCTCATTCACATTTTTCTATGAGGTCTGACATGTCACTGTTCTTTCTGTCCATATACCCTGCCATTCCATCATTAATTCTTGCTCATGATGGTTTGGTTAAGGTTCAAACGGGGGTCCTGCCAAAGGGCTAGTTTGTTGACCCTCACGGCAATGGAAAGGAATACGGACACTTTCAAGAGCAAAGGAGTTGGCCAGCAGCATTTTCAACACCATTCTCATCTCATAATTTTGATGTACCAATGTATGTATTATGTTCTCGGATAGACTCTTCATAGATCAAAGATTAGTTGAAACATTGTTGGGTGGTATGTACTGAAATTCTGAATTATGGCTTTGAAACCTTGCTGGAGTTTGAACCTATGAACTCCAAAAAACACAAAATACTCAAAACTCACAAAAAGGGAAGGGAGAAGAAAAAGGAGGAGCTAAGAATTACTTCAACCCTTTCTTTGCAACGATAGAATATAGTGTTTGAGACTTGAGTTAGATTTACAACTGAGCATCAAGTTGGGTTTATATACTAATTTAGCCTAACCTCCACATTTATTATATCTGTTAAATGCTAGGATTAAGTATATCAAGAAAACTAGTAATTAAAGAGACAAAATGACAAGTAAATATTTTTTTAGAAAAAAACATTGTTCTTGGCATTCTGTACATATTTTATTTTATTTTATTTATCTTGACTCTTCGGTATTTAGTTAGAACTTTAGATTTTTATAACTCTTTTTATTTTCACATTTTTAATGAAATTTGATTTTTCAAACTTTTCAATAATGATGGCTCATATGAATAACCATTTGATTTCCATATAAATATCAAATTTATTTTCCAATACCTATTTTATCATTCCAAGAGAGTTTCAGAACAAGATGAATAACTCACTCTTGAGAGATTTGGAAAAAATGTCTGCAATTTGATCATGAGATTTCACAAACTTGTGCTCCACTTCCTTGTTCTCAGTGCATTCTTTTATGAAGTGATACTTGGTGTGTATATGCTTGCTTCTTTTATGAAAAACCAGGTTCTTGAAGAGTTCAATTGTTGATTTATTATCAACACATATTTCATGGAGTCCTTTTTAGAAAAGCAGAGTTCTTCTGATAAACTTCTAAGCCATATCGCATGGAATATACAAGAAGTGGCTACAACATATTCCACTTCATATGTTGAGGTCACAATCAATTGCTTCTTTGAACTCCATGTAAAAGCTGTATCACCAAACCCAGTAGTATTTTTTCTATCATCAAAACTTGCGGATCAATTACTGTCACTATAACCCACAAGATTGAAATCATTAAAAGGGGTGTAAAGTAAACCAAGGCTAAGTGTACCTTTGAGATACCACAATATTTTAGCCGCTTTCAAGAGAATTATTGTAGGAGCTACCAGGAAATGATTTATCCAACTACAAAAAGAATGTCAGCTCTTATGCAAGTCAAATAATGGAGACTTCCAACAAGTCTCTTGAAATAAGTTGGATCCAACTTTTTTTGAATCATTAAACTTATAATTTCTCACCACATTCTAGAGGTGTAGCAATCATATTGTAATTTTTAGCATCAAATTTCTTGAACACTTCTTTAACATAGCCTTCTTGGTTGATAAAAATGCCCTCTTCCATTTGCTTCACCTCAATACCAGGATAATAGGATATGAGACCTACATCTGTTATCTCAAATTCTTTTGTCATAGCTTTCTTGAAATCTTTGTACAATTCTAGGATATTACCAGTAAATATCAAGTCATCCACATATACAAACAAGTAAGATGTTACTTTTTCTCATTTTGACATAGAGAGTATGCTCATGTGGACACTTGTTGAAACCATTTCTTTGGGAATACTTGTCGATGGTGTTATACCAAGTTCTTAGTGTTTGCTTCAAACCATACAAGACCTTCAACTTTAACATTTTGTACTCTTCTCCTTGTGCAACATAGCCGGGGGTGGTCTATGTAGACTTTCTCCTCCAAAAGCCCATAAAAATGCTGATTTTACATCCATTTGATAGATCTTCTAACGGTGTTAAGTCACCAATGAAATGATCAAGCGGATGGTCTCCATGCACGCAATAGGAGCAAAGATTTCATCATAGTCTATGCAAGCTTTTTGCTTGCAATCTTTCACCACTAATCTTGCTTTGAATTTTTTCACCTTTCCTTTGGCATTCTTCTTTGCTTTGTAAACCCATTTGACACCAATGGATTTATGGCCTTCTCAAAGCGCGATAAGCTCCCATTTGTCATTCTTCACAATAGATTTGATCTCTTCATCCAGAGCATTCTTTCATCTTATGTTTTGAGTAGCCTCTTCAAAACCTAGAGGTTCACAATCAACAAGAAGACAAAAATTGGTGGTTACCTTCTCGGTTTCTTCATATAGATGTTGGATGCTTTTGAATTTCTTTGATGAGCTTTTACTTGAATTTTCTTTTAGAAATGGTGGACTTGAAGGAGTAAGTGATATAAGCTGCTTTGTGGTCTCTTCTTCTTTATCATCATCAATGAATGGAAAGAAATTGTATTTTTTTTTTTGAGTATTCCACTCTCAAGTCATTTCTCCATTGAACTCAACGTCTCTACTTATCACAATCTTGTTATTAGTTGGATTGAGTTTGTAACCTTTGAACCTTGGATCATACCTGATGAATATGAACTTCTCATTCTTATTATTAAGTTTCAACCACTTCTCATCCGATACATGTGCGTAGTTAATATTTCCAAACACTCTCAAATGAGGCTTGATTTCACTCCAATCTTCTTGGGGTGTGATGTCATGACACTTCTACTCAGACACTAGTCCAACAAGTAAACAATATGCAGCTGCTTTGGCCCAAATTTCTTTATGCATATGCTTGCTCTTCATTGTACTACTTGCCATGTTGAGGATAGAACAGCCTTTTCTCTTGGCAACTCCATTTTGTTGTGGAGATCTTGGGACTATCATTGGATGATTGATGTTGTTCTCTTCACGAAAGGCATTGAATTAATTGGAAGTGAACTCTCCTCTTCAATTCAAGTTTATAGCTTTGATCTTGTGTTCGCTTTGATTTGAACAAGTGTTTGGAAAGCACTAAACACTTCAGATTTTCCTTTTAAGAAAATAAATCCAAATTTTTGCTAAAATCATTAATAAACAATACAAAATAATTATTTTACCAAGAGAAGATAGATTGATGGGTCTGCGCACATCGGAGTGGATAAAGGCTAGTGGCTTTGTCTTCCTTGTTGTAGTTTGCTTTGGAAAACTCTTTCTTATTTGTATGTTATTTGTTTGGCAAAGAGATAGCCTTCACAAAATTGGGGTTAGCCTTTTACCATCTTCTTGTTGCTCATCAATCGGAGTTCTCCAAAATTTAGATGCTCAAGCCTCAAATGTCAAAATCAAGAGTAATCTTTTACATAACTTTTCAAATATTTAGCCACATCATTTTGAATATTAAGCACAAACCGGTGATTTTTCATCATAGGCACCTTGGCAATCAACATCTTATTTTTATCTTTAATAGAAAAAAGATAATTTTTTAAATGAATATCATTGCTCTTCTTGAAGAGTTGCCCCAAGCGCAAAATATTACTTTTCATGCTATGCAAATAATAAACATTTGAAATAAATTGATGCCTACTATTTTTCAAACAAATCAAAATTGTACCTATTCTTTTCATTGGAGCTTTGGAGTTGCCCCCAAAAGTGATGGTACTATCCATAGACTCATCAATCTCAACAAAGAAACTCTTCTTCCCACATATATGATCGCTTGCACTAGTATTACGATACCACCCATTCTTCTCATCTTGAGTGCAAGAAGAAAGATGGCTCATCATTTTCACGTTTTTCTTCAGCATAATTAGCCTTTTCTTCAATTTCACTCAAAGAATTCCTATACAGTCAAGCAAAATGACAAAACTAATAATAATTATAGCATTTAATTTTTTATTTATCATATCTTCTCCAATTTTATCTGAAATTGTGTTCTTTTCCGTGGCCTCTTATATGTCTGAACTCTTAAATTCCTTCATTTTTGTTTTGAGGTTGATAGCTGCCTCTTCCTTATCCAAGACCACGGTCGCAACCACCATGACCTTAGCCTTTAGAACCCCTTTCTCTTGTTTATCTTCTTTCTCCTTCAAAGAAAGTTTCATTTGTAAATCTTACTTCACTAATTCTTGCTTTGGTTTGTTTGGCCTCTCTTCATGGACTTGCAAAGATCCGATGAGTTTTTCAATGGTCATATTATTCAAGTCTTTGGACTCCTCAATTGCCACAACAACATAGTTGAATTTGGCAACTAAGGATTGGAGAATTTTGTGAACCACCAAATCATCTTTCATCATATCCTCATATCTTTTCAAATGGTCAACAACAACCAATACTCTTGAGATATAATATGAAACATTTTTTGAATCTTTCATTTGTCAAGATTCAAACTCACCCCTTAGAGTTTGGAGTCTCACCTTCTCTCAACTCCCTTAAGGAGTTTTGAAGAATGTCATAGGCTTTCTTTGAAGTTGTTACACCCACAAATTTCTCAAATGTCATCTCATTTAAACTTTGGTGGACAAGGGTGAGAGCCTTTTGATCCTTCTTTTTCATACCTTGAGCCTATGCCACTAGGCTCTACAAAGTCTTTCTCCATGAGCTCCAAATATCAAATGCTCCAAGCAAGCCTTTCATACGAATACACCAATTTTTAAAATTTTCTTTGTTGAGTGTTGGAACTACAAAATGAGCTCCATTTGACATTATCTCTACAATGAATTGAGCAAATTGGCTATGATAACTATTTGTTAGGTGGTTTGCTCAGAAATTTTGAACTAAGACTTTGAAACCTTGCTAGAGTTTAAACCTATGAACTCTAAAAAACACAAAACACTCAAACTCACAAGTGGTAAGGGAGAAAAAAGAATAAGATTCAAGAACTACTTCAACTCTTTCTTGTATTGATAAAATGAATTGCTTGAAATTTGAATGATGCTTACAACTGAGCACCAAGATGGGTTTATGTACTATTTTAGCCTAACTCCACATTTAGTACACCTATTGAATGCTAAGACTAAGTATGATGTAGAATAATTGTGTGGCATTTAACGCATTCTTAGGTGTAGTTGGATAGTCATTTGAGCATTTAAATGGGTCCAAATAGGACTCTTTGGAAGGGCTTATGGATATAGTTTCCAATGAGTCATATTTTAAATAATCTGGAGTCTTCTAGAGGTAGTAATAACTAAATTCATGAGTTTGCATGTGTTTTCTCTCTCTTCTTTGTATTAGGAGTTAATAACGTGAAAATATGATCGATCCCTAACTCTACTATATAAGGACCTTCTTGTAACCATTGGAAAGCATAGTGAGTTAATAATAATATCTGATTTTTTTCCAAGAAAACATTCTCTTCTATTTCTTTACGTAGGGTGGATTCCTCATGTAAAGAAGTAGACTAATCTTGTATCCTTAGGTGGATTCATTTGGTGGTGATCTAGTTAACTTTTCACATAAATTATCTGGCATTAGAGTGGTATCAGAGCTCAGGATGGCCGGCTGTCGTCACCGTCAAAATATTGAAATCGATGCAACCTGAGAGCAAAACCTTCGTGATGTCGAGATCTATGTATTCATAGGGCAAATTCAGCAATTGCAACACCAACTTCAGGCAATGCAACATAATTCAAAAGTTAAAGAGGTTGATGTTACTGATAATGAATACCTTCCTAAGTGGGATGTGTATGGAGATGAAAATCTAAATCAGAGTAAAGACGAACTAAGATTCATTCGACTTGTTATATTTGATAATTCTTTTAAAGATTTCATTGTAAATGTAAAGAAAGATCATGTTTCAACATTTTTGGGGGTGAAAGAATTGTTGCCCATCAACCCATCCTTCAAGTGCCATGGATATCATCGTATAGCCTCTGACTGTCCAAACTAGAAGATTATTTCTCTAGCAGAAGAAGAAAGTGTAGCTGAATCACACAATAAGTCTCTTTCCAATGAGGGCGAAGTTGACCTTGAAGAAGACATCATATTTGGAGATCAAGGAGAGGCCTTATTGTTAGAAAGATTCTTAATATTGACGTGAAAGATGATTCATGGCTTCACAACAACATTTTTTACACCTGATGTACCTCATAAGGCAAAGTTTACAATGTCATCATTGATGGTGGAAGCTGCAAAAATGTTGTGGTAGTTGTCATGGTGGATAAACTGTAGCTCAAAGTAGAGGACCATCCAAATCCCTACAAACTATCATGGTTGCAAAAAGGAAATGAGGCAATCGTAAATAAGCGATGCTTGGTTAAATTTTCTATAGGCAAAATTTATCAATATGAAGTTATGTGTGATGTTGTGCCTATGGATGCATGTCATTTACTCTTGGGGTGACCTTGGCAATATGATCGGAGAGTGATTCACGATGGACACAAGAATACTTATTCTTTTTTCAAGGAGGGAGTAAAGATAATATTGGGACCATGCAAGCTGGAGGACCCTCCCAAGCCTTCTCCAAGCAAAGGAAGCAATCTTCTCTCAAGATCCTAATTTTATGAGACTCTTAAAGACGCCAATGAGGTGTATGCTCTTATGATCTTGGAAGAGAATAAAGCAGCCCATGAAATTTCTACCATCCTCTAGCCTATTCTTGTAGAGTTCCATAATGTTTTACTAAGCGAAATTTCATTCGAACTTCCTCCTATGTGTGAGATCCAACATCGTATCGACTTCTTGCCTAGCTCTTCAATTCCCAACAAGGTAGCCTACCGAATGAGTCCTAAGGAGCATGAGGAGAATCAACGACAAGTTGATGAACTTTTAGCAAAAGGACTAATTCGCGAGAGCTTAAGTCCATGTGCTATCTCTACACTCCTTGTCCCAAAGAAAGATAGAACATGGCGCATGTGTATCGATAGTAGAGTTATGAACAAGATCACAATCAAATATCGTTTTCCTATCCCTCGGCTTGATAATCTACTTGATCAACTTTGTGGAGCCACTATTTTCTCTAAGATCGACCTAAGAAGTGGCTACCATCAAATATGTATGTGGCTAGGAGATGAATGGAAGACCACATTCAAGACTAAAGACGGATTATACGAATGGTTGGTTATGTCGTTTGGTCCTTCAAATGCACCCAGCACTTTTATGAATTTAATGACTCATGTATTCAAGGATTATTTGGGACGATTTGTCATCATTTACTTTGATGATATTTTAATTTTTAGTAGGTCTTTGGAGGAGCATCTCAATCATTTGTGACAAGTTTTCCAAGCACTCAAAAAATAACATCTTTATGCCAACATTAAGAAGTGTTATTTTTGTACCAATAGCATGGTGTTCTTGGGTTATGTTATCTTTAGAGAACCCATTTGCATGGATCCAGGCATGGTTGAAACTCTTGTGGCATGGCCTATTCCGCAGACTCTCCAAAACATCTAAAATTTTCATGGTCTTGCTTTATTTTATCGGCGTTTTATTAAAGGATTAGCACCATTATTTCTCCTATTACCAAATGCCGCAAGGGAGGATCTTTCAAGTTGACCTTGGATGCAACTCATGTGGTAGACTTATACTTCCAAGAAATTGTCAAACTCCATGAACAAGTTTATGAGAAAATTAATATGCAAAATGAGAAGACAAATTTTGGAAAGCAGCTGCATTCAAGGAAAGAGATCTCATATAGATTCATCTTAGAAAAGAGAGGTTTCCCCCTGGATGTTTGGGAAACTAAAGCCCAAAGTTATGGTCCTTTTCAGGTTTTAAAAGGTATTGGAGAAAATACTTACAAAATCGAGCTCCCCAAAGATTATGGAGTTTCTTCCATATTCAATATCACCAATATCTCTCCTTACATTGATGATGATGAACCTAACTTAAGGACAAGTTTACTCTCAACCGGAGGAGACTGATACAGAATAATTGTGATATTTAATGCATTTTCAGTTACAGTTTTACAATCATTTAAGCATTTAAATGGGTTCAAATAAGACTCTTTGGAAGGGTTTATCGATGTAGTTTCCAATGAGTCATATTTTAAATAATTTGGAGTCTTTTACAGATAGTAATAACTAAATTCATGTGTTTGCAGGTGTTTTCTCTCTCTTCTTTGTATTAGGAGTTAATAACATGGGAACATGATTGGTCCCTAATTCTACTATATAAAAACGTTATTGTAACCATTGGAAAGCAGAGTGAGTTAATAATAATATTTGATTTCCTTCCAAGAGAACATTCTCTTATACTTCTCAACGTAGGGTGGATTCCTCACATAAAGAAGTAGTCTAGCCTTATATCTTTAGGTGGATTCCTTTGGTGGTGAGCTAGTTAACCTTTCACATAAATTATCCGGTGTTAAAGTATATCATGGAACCTAGCAACTAAAGAGGTAAAATCATATGTAAATATTTTTGAACCACGAAAAACATTATTTTTTTGGCATTCTTCATATATTATATGTGTGTGTGTGTGTCTTGATTCTTTAGTAGTTGGTGAGACCTTTGGATTTCTATGGCTTTTCTTAATTCCACATTTTTAATGGAGTTTGACTTTTCAAATTTCTTAATAATGATGGCTCATATGAATAACCATTTTATCTTTTTATAAATATCAAGTTTATTTTCCAACAAACATGAGATCACATATTAATTCACACTATAAATAAGTCCACCAATAAATCACCATTCCAATGTGATTTGTCATATAAATCTTCTTTTCTCAATTACCTAAAGAAATTATCTCATTAATACTCGTAACTCATGTCTGATAATCTCAAATGGTTAATTGAGTGATATCTGTTGGATAATATATTTATATATTTTTCAAATTAATTAATATTTGATTATAGATTGTTGGTTGATATGGGTGGAAAAACACCTGAGTTAGTAAAGACCTTAAATACAATGAAGATCTTACCTAACTTTGTTTGTCTATTAAGATAGATTTATATATAAAAAAATTAACTATCCAAATAAAGAAATGAGGTTTTGAGGTTGTGTCGTAGATGGAGACAAAGAGGGCAATGAGTCAGAGGGAGATAGAGAGAAAGAAGTCGACAGGGAGGGACAAAGAGGGGAGAGAGAGTGATAAAGAGGTAGAGGTTATGTCGCCAGAGAGACAGAGATGGAGTTGTTGCACATAGGAAATGTTAATGTGCCATGTCACAATATAATTAGTGATACCGATGTTTTTCAACATTTTTGAGAGCATTGACTATGTTTGTGATGCCGTTGAGTGATGCCATTAGGGACAAAATTTATGATAGTAAGTGACAGAACATAGTCCAATAGCCCATTACCACAGGACCTGAGAACTACTTGAGCCCAAAAGGTCATAAAGTCTATGACCAATTGAATACACTCTCTGTCTCTCAGTTGGGTGCTCTCTTCGTCGAGCACTCAAGCTTGTGCCTTTCGACTCTTTTGGTCTTACTCTTCAGGAAACTAGCTATCGATTGACCTCTTGGTTATCCTAACTCTTGACCTTCAAACCTTTTAGTTGTTTCTATTTTTTGCTATATATCCCCCGCCAATACAAAAGTACTTTCCATTACGCGATAAGTTCAACGCACGATCAATCAATAAGGAAGGAAATCTTTTATAAGTTTGAACATTTCTTAATCTAATATGAATCTCCCCTAGTCTCGGGGAAATCTCTTTATATGAAAACAAATCTTCATGTACACTCCCAACATGGTAGGGAATCTATGAGACAAATTAATTTTCCCTTAATCAGCAGATCCTAAATCCCTGAGAAATCTTTGACTATATTCCCTGTAATCTCAGGGAATTCAGTAACCTTTTTACAAGGAAAATAGGGTTTCTATATCCCTAAACACATATGGGACTTACAATGCATATATGCTATATATTCAACACAGGTTATGTCCATTAACTCCACCCTTATCACACAAAGACAATATAATGTTATTCTATGACTCTTCTCAATTTATTTCTCATTCTTTTACAATCACTCTTTTTGACTTGAGTCTTGAAATCTCTCTTGCCGGAGCACCCTCTGGAGAAATTTGCAGGTCCCATTGTCCATAAAGGCCTAGAAGACTCCTCAACACCGATCCATCACTCGGATCAGTGGAGCAGTTATCTACAGAGCAAAAACCCACCTCCATTAGTAAGCTCATTTGACTGTTGTCATGTCATTTTGATATGCACACCTATTATGCCCCGACTATCTGATTGAACACACGACAACCGTCACGTTATCCCAGTATATGGGTAAATCTAACCCATACAACAAGATACCACAAGACATTCATCGATATCCATCCATTTTCCAAAATAATTCAACAAAATCCAAATAAATCAATATGTATTCATCACACAATCAAAGGATCAACTCGGTCAATCCTTCTGCAAAACATGTATGCGTAAAGTCATCCTGGCCATTCAAATCAAAATACATGCACAATGTCACCACGGTCATTCCAATCAATTCCATAGAATATAAAACAAGTCTCTACTCAAACGATTTCAAACCAACATCAATCAAAGACAATTCACAAATAAACTATCAGTTAATCAATATATGTATTCAAAACCAAATGAAATTTAAAATCCAAAACCAATAAGGATAGTATTCAAGATAGTTTTTTAAAAATTGTTACAACCAATGTCTCTACAAGAATCTACTAATAACTCAAAATATAATCAAAGAATCAATACCTGAAGAAATTCTCAAAATATTTTTGGTCCGACTCAAGATATGGGCTAATCTCCAAACTATAGGCCCTATAAAAAAAAATGAAATGAGAGGAACGAGTATAAATAATACTCAATGAATGAAATAACATATTATGTAATGAATGAGGAGTGGGTGTGGATATATCAAATAATATTTCAAACAAAATCATTTCCATCATATTCAATTTCATAAATGTTCTACATAAATATCAAGATCATTCAGTCAAATCTAGATATCACAATAAAACAAATTTTATACATCTAAGCCATATCATAGTTTTCAAACAAACAAGGGGGATTGCCCCAAAAAAAAAATGTCTAACAATAGTTTACCGTGACCAAGGGTGTATCTGTCAAGAGGTTTTTATATATTTCACATTTATCAAATATGCCTAACCTTGACGTTGGTTCAGAACCTCTATGATAGTATAACCAAGTTAGCCCGATGGGACAAAAGAGGCATTTCCCAATCTCGACTAATCTCTCAGTCTAATAAAGCCCTCACCACATTACCCCATCGAACTACGCCGTGGTAGGGAGTGAGTATAGCCCCTAATAGGGGTTCAGACTCATACCCAAATCCAATAAATACACCATTTTATATTTAACTAATGCAACAAATGTGTCAAATTTAATTTAACTATTTCTCAAATCAAGTTATACTTAATACATCACATAAATCATAGCACATTATCCATTAACAATAATTTGGATGCATAACTATATCAAATTTACGTATATGGGCATTCCACATACACAAAATATTTCAAAATTTATTTTAAAAATCAAATAAAACATTTTACTTATTTAAAACATAACATAAAATCCACTCACCTCTTGGGAGGGTTAATACTCTCGATCGACAATCTAAAACTAACTTAATCCCTTCTAGATTTTCAGTTGTTTCATTCTAAAGCAATAAACACCATTTCACTATTAATTATAGATCACATTTTGAGTTAATTGATTTTTCATTAAATTTTCTTAACCCTAAATTTCTAACATCATTAATTTCAAGTTTAAATCCTTCTAATGGTCACGTTAGGCTTAGGGAAATATTTTTCTATTGATAATTTTTTTAAATTTCAACATAATGTAAACTCTAGGTATAGACCCCCAATTTAAATCTTACAATCTAAATCTAATAATTCAAATTCATACTAGAAAATCATAAATTTAGGTTAAAAGAGGAAGATTACCTCTAGAGAAGTTACAAATTTCGTCCAAAAACAAATTTTACAAAAACCCTAACTTTCTCTCTTTACAAAAATCCAAAATTTCAACATAAATTCTAAATTTGTGCAAGAATAATTAAAACTCAAGTTTAGGAAAGAGTATTACCGCTATTTGGACCACCAATTTCATCTCTTGTTGTATCACTCCAAACCCTAGGTTTTTCTCTCTCTTAAAAAACTTGAATATTCCCTTAAATTCAACCTTCTAAGGGTTTGTTGGAGGGCTTGAGGTTCAAATCTATGGGTGTTTGGGAATACTTGATCAAATTGAAGGGAGAGAAGAGAGGGAGAGAATGAGAAAGAAGAAATAAGAATGGGGATCGGTGGGGGAGGCTCTTGGGTGAAAGGGGAGAAAGAAAGAATATGGATGTTTGGTGGGGGTGGGGGCACGGAATGTGTTTGCTTGTTTCCTCTCTTTTTTTGATTCTCAGTATTACAACACTTAATTCTCTAAAAACATTCTCGAAATTTAAAAAAAATAATATATAAAAAAGTGGGGGTATTGTTTCGTATCAACTCTTCGATCTCCCAATAGAATTTGTCCAAAAGCAACAAGGTAAAAGAATAGGTAAGAAAAGAGATTACTAGAAGAGTCGAAAACACCCAGGAGCATATAGTAGTTAAAAACCATCTTGGAGTGGTAAAAATATCCAAGAAGCTATTAAGTATGGATACATCATTAAGTGACATCAAAATTTTTTTCCCTAAAATTTGATTGTTTTGTAGACAAGTCTTACCTCTGGAGCACACATCCCTAGAAGCTATTCTAGGTATTATACATCCAACCTGAGTCAATTTCACCGTCCTCTTTTCTTTCATAACAAGTCTTGTCCAAATAGTATCATCTTGCTTTAAATCCTTGGTCTTTTAACTCGAGTGAAAGCTATAAAAAAAACTACATATATTTAAATATATGTTAATGATAATCACCAGCTGCTTGTTTTATTATCAATTATTCCTGATCTCCTACTTCTTGAATCCTTTTGTTGCTAGAATACTTCTTCAATTTCTAATTGATCACATCAATTATAAATTAAGCTTATATTACTAGCACTTAAACTACACAAAGGAGGAGGAGAACCATTTGAAAAATTATTAGAATCTGAAGTCAGACAAATCTACACAAGCAAAACCAGACGAACCATCACTGAACTCTTCAGCAAAAACTTGATCATTTTCCATATCCCTTTCAAACAAACATTATTGCTTAATTATGCAAATCAATAACATTAACTACATATAATTCTGGAAAACACATTTCTTTTACACAATCACCTACAAGAGATTTAATTTCCCTTTCTTACACTTTCCTAGATCAATCAAACAGCATAAGAATTGCTTTCTATTCCATCTAATCCTTCCTCTTAAGCATCCTCCATAAATGGATAATATAGTTAACTTACATGACATATAATAGATTAGCTCATTCTTCTTTCTGGTATCTTCTACTTCTAATATGCTCTCCAAAAGCTTCATAAATTCTAACAACTGAAATAATATTAAATATAACCATTATGGATCTTACCAAGCATTCCTCCGATACATGGATGGGAAGGAGATACCAACAAACTTCAAAAGTAGATGCCAAAATCCACTAACCAATCTTGTAGAAGTGGGAAGGACTCATAAAGGGTGTATGTCATTCACATTTGAGAAACTATGGCTGGCTATAGTGTGGAGCATAATATTCATATTTTCATGTACTTAAAATACTCATGGGAGAGGCACATTAGATTTTTTTTTTCTTTTTGATTCATACTAATATTTGGGATTCTTCTAGAGTTCCTAGTTTTAATGGAGCTCCTTGATATATTTCATTCATTGACGATTGTAGGGTTTCCAGCAAAAGAGTAAGATCCGAGTCAGAGAATATTTTAACCACACCCTTGCTCCTTTGTCAATATAGGTATCCTCCATGTGTTATCATGTGTTGAAACACCCTAACAAAATGGGATAGCCAATAGAAAACCTTGTCACCTTCCAGATGTATCCTATTCCTTACTCTTCCAAATATAAGTTCCTAAATTCTAATGGGAAAAGCAACTTTCACAACTGCGTGTCTTAGGGGAAAACACTTATGCGAATTCTTTCACATCACTTTTCTGCTTGTGATTTTAGAAACTATCCTTCTCTTGTAGCTCTTAAATGTGTTTCTGTTGGCTATTCTAACTCCCAAAGAGGTTAAAAGTGTTATCATTCCTCCGTCTTGAAAACTTTATATCTCTATGAATGTTACATTCCATTAGTCTACTTCTTATGACTTTTCTCAATAAGCTCATTGACAAGGGGAGAATTACTTGGTCAATGAACTTACCAGATATGATCCTCCTGCCTTTCCAAATTTTATACCAGAATCTATGCCCATTAAAAATCCTCCTAAACCAAACCAACACACTCTTCAACAGCAACCAAACCAACACATTTATAATAATGAATAAAAAACAATAAAACAAAGTCCCTTACATTGATTTATTCTAGGAGAATTAAGCCCATTTAGAATCTACAGAAAACTCAATCACCGGTTGTGGAAATGGTAAGCCCTCCTGAATCAAATGCTATAAACAATGATGTATGATCCTTTATTGCTCTTAGGGAAGGCACTCGACAGTGTATATAGCACTTCATCTCAAATTTTATCTCATATCATCATATTTACCCTCAACATCAAAGCTTTCTCTCCTCTCTAAGTTCTATTTTGATCCCAAGAACTATAGCGGAAGTCTTGAGGACAGAAATTGGACACTTGCTACGAAAGAGATAATGCAAGCTCTTGAGAAGAACAAGACATAGGAAATTGTCACTTGGAGGAGTAAGAAACTAGCAGTGGTGGCACGTTCTAGCATGGTGGCAGAACTCAAAGTTATGGCTCTTGGGATTTCTGAGTTACCTTGGTTAAAGATAGTGTTGAATGACTTACAAATACAAAGAAAAAAGAATATGAAACTGTTTTGTAATTATAAATTTGCAATCAACGCTAGTCATAATTGTGTACGACATGATAGAACCAAGCACATAGAGGCTCACACACATTTTATAAAGAAGTTAGACGTTGGTATACCCGGTACATAATTTGTTCCATTTGAACAAGTGGCAGATGTTTCAACTAAGTGACTTTCCTCTCAAATATTTGACGACTTAAGTACCAAGTTGAGAATGAAAGACATCCATTCCCACTAGACAGGGAGTACTAGAATTTCTAAATCTTCTCCTAAAATTATGTTAATTTCATCATTATAAACGTTGTAAAGAAGATCAAAATAATGTTGGTCCATTCCATAGTAGATGTAAACAAAAAGAATTCACACATAGCTATTTTAAAGCCTTCATTTCTCAAGAGGCTTAGGAACTAGTATGCCTAAATGAGTAGATTTAATTGCATAACAATGCAAGATTGATCGAATACAACACGAAGCAAGCAATGTTACAGCCTCTAAAAGGGTGAGAAGAAGAAGACAGTGACTGAGACTTTCTAAGAACCTTATCATGTGATAGCTATGAGTCAGTACAATGATTATTATGCCTATAAGCTTGGAACACAAGAATATAGTTTCTAGTATCAGACTCTCTAAGGCAAAGAGTTTGTCTTCACAAAAAAATGTTGTGTGCTAATTGTCGTCTCTTTAATAGCCCATCAACCTCATTCATATTTCACTTCTCAACCTTAATTCCAATATTGCTCACAAGAATTCCTCGAAGTTCACAAACTCCAGAACATGTGTAGCTAACTCTCTTAACTCCATCTCATACTCCGCTACTGTTCTATTCCCTTGTACTAGCTTGAAGAATTCTTCCTTTCTTTGGTCCTTATAGGATCAAGTGTAATATTCTCTTTGAAAGTTTTAAGAAATTCTCCTCAAATAAAAGAAGTAAAAATCCTACCTTTTACATTCTCCCGATAGAGTGACCACCAATAATCCTTTGTCAAAAGAGATCAATGGTCGGTTGGAGTGCCTAACAAACCCCATACTCTCAAATGAGTTATGAGATCTTGTGTCAATTAACACCCGTATATCAACTCCAAAATACTCATCATACCTAATAAAATAAATCACAACATTTATCAAATCATATATGTCATTCAAGATTATTTCATCATATATCTCAATTATAAGCAATTCCATATTGCTATACCAATTAAGCATATATGTCATACTCCTAATATCAAGATATTGGCCTAGAGGCCAAAAGTACTACTATGGTCTCCCACCATTTGGTCAAATAAGCCAAAATCAAAGGATGCCCTTGGTTAAATTCGAGTAACTATTTACCAAGCGATACATCATTCGGGTTGTGGAGGTGGAATAGAAGAAATCTCATTCAAATTTCTCGTTCATCTTCAAGAAGACATAATTCTAAACAAAGAAAATTTAAGGTTAACAAATTCAATAGGAATTAAATTATGTGTTTAACCCCCTAAAATAATATTTCTAATTTCTTAGGACCCATAGGAGGCTTAAAAAAATGATTTGAATTATTTTGAATATCATATTTTTTCAAAATAGTTTGAAAACAAGTGAGCACCTTTAAAATATTTGGAACACTTTTTAAACATCTTAACACATTCTTTAATCGAAACCTAAACTCTAATACGACCATCGGAGTGAGTACACGACAATCGTCACATTACCTTAGAATACAAGTAAACCTAACCTGTACATTAAGGTACCGTAAGATATTCATCGACATCCATTCATTTTTCAAAATAATTCAATAAAATTCAAATAAACCACATGTATTCATCACACAATCAAAGGACCAACTCGGTCCATCACTGTTCAAAACATGCATGCATAATGTCATTCTAGCTATTCAAATCAAAATACATGCATAATGCTATCTCGACCATTCCAATTAATTCCATATAATATAAAATAAGTTACTACTCAAAAGATTTCAATCCAACATCAATCAAAATCAATTCCCATATAAATTTTCAATTAATCAATATACGTATTCAAAACCAAATGAAATTTAAAATCCAAAATCAATAAGGATAGTATTCAAGATAGTTTTCCAAAAATAGTTACAACCAATGTCTTCACAAGGGTTCACTAATACCTCAAAATATAATGAAAAAACCGATAACCAAAGAAATTCTCAAAATATTTTTTGTTCGACTCAAGATATGAGCTAATCTCCAAACTAAACACCATTTGAAAAAAAAAATTGAAATGAGAGGAATGAGTATAAATAGTACTCAATGAGTGGAATAACATGTTATGCATTGAATGAGAGGCGATTGTGGATATGTTAAATAATATTTCAAACAAAATCATTTTCATTGTACTCAATTTCATAAATGTTTTGCATAAATATCAAGGTTGTTCAGTCAAATTTAGATATCATAATAAAACAAGTTTTATGCATCCAAGCCGTATCATAATTTTTAAACAAAGAACGAAGATTGCCAAAAAAAAAATATTGTACCGTGACTAAGGGCGAATCTACCAAACAACTTTCATACGTTTCACATTTATCAAATACTCCTAACCTTGGCATTTGCTCAGCATCTCTCTGGTGATGCAACCAAGTTAGCCCGATGTGACAAAAGAGGCATCTTCCTAGCTCGACTAACCTCCCCATCTAATAAAACCCTCACCACGTTGCCCCGTCGAACCACGCTATGGTAGGGAATGACTATAGCCATTAATAGGGGGTTCAGACTCACATCCTAAACCAATAAATACACCATTTCATATTTAACCAATATAACAAATATGTCAAATATAATTCAATTATTTCTCAAATCACGTTATATTCAATACATCACATAAATCATGACACATTATCCATTTACAACAATTTAGGTGCATAACTATATCAAATATATATATAGGGACATTCCACATATACAAAACATTTCAAAATTCATTTTAAAATCATTTTATAAATCAAGTAAAGCATTTTACTCATTTAAAGCATAACATAAAATTCACTTATCTCTTAAAGGGTTAACACTCCCAATCCACAATTCAAAATTAAGTTAATCCTTCTAAATTTTCAATTATCTCAACTTAAAGCAATAAATATTATTTCATTGTTAATTATTGATCACATTTTGGATTAATCGATTTTTTGTTAAATTTTCCTAACGCTAAATTTTCAACATTATTAATTTCAAGTTTAAATCCTTCTAATGGTCATGTTAGGCTTAGGGAAATATTTTTCCATTGATAATTTTTTTTCAATTTCAACATAACGTAAACCCTAGGTATAGACTCCCAATTTAAATCTTACAATCTAAATCTAATAATTCAAGTTCATACTAGAAAATCATAAATCTAGATTGAAAGAACAAGATTATCTTTAGGGAAGCCATAAATTTCGTCCAAAACCAAATTTTACCGAAACCCAAATTTTCTCTCTCTATAAAAATCTCAAATTTAAACATAAATTCCAAATTTGTACAAGAATAATTAAAATCCAAGTTTAGGAAGGAATATTACCTCTATTGGGATAACCAATTTCATTCCTTGTTGTGTCACTCCAAACCCTAGACTTTTCTCTCTCTAAAAAAACTTGAATTTTTTCCTAGATTCAACCTTTTAAGGGTTTGTTGGAGAGCTTGGGGTTCAAATCTATGAGTGTTTGGGAATACTTGATCAAATTTATAGGAGATAAGAGAGGGAGAGAGAGAGTCGAGAGGGAGAGAATGAGAAAGAAAAAATATAAACTGAGATAGGTGGGGGAGGCTCTAGGGGGAAGCTCTAGCATAAAAGGGGAGAAAAAAAGAATAGGGATGGTTGGTGGGGGTGGGGCCCGGAATGTGTTTGTTTATCTTCTCCTTTTTTTTTTTTTAATTCTCGGTATTACAACACCAGTGACACATACAGTCATCGCAAAAGGCATTGCAATACATTGAGAAATGCCAGTTACAACGTAGGTTTTTCAACATTTTGAAGAATATTGATAACATTTGCAACGCCCCAAGAGCATCATAAATGTCCTCGCTGAGGGCATTGCCGAAGGCATCATTACTATTGACCAATGATATTAGCATGACGAATAAGCTGAGTTGACCATTGTCATGTCATTTTGATACGCTTATCAATGACGCATATGAATGTCACTCAAGTTGTTGCAACATTTGTGACACAATTGGCAACACCATTTGCCACGAAATTGTGATTTGATCATTGTCTTTTCGCTTTGATATGTGCATTAGAAAAATGGCGTCACATTTGCGATGAAATGTCTAAAGTACTTTTATCGATGGAATATTGAGCAAAGGCATCGCTAATGTTGTTGTGAGCACATTTTTCCTTCGAATAATATACTCTCTAAATCTTAATTATTTTTGGAAAAAAATCTTAATTTCTGCACATTTGACAAAAAGTATATATTATTAAATAAACGATAGGGAAACACATCTTCTTCTCAACTGACTTGTAAGGGTAATTACGTTGATCTAGAATCAAAGTATTTATCCCCATTCTCATCCTTGGCCTCATGAATGTCATAGTTCAAACTGTACCCTTGGAATTCAAATACCTCGATGTTCGTATTTTCTTTGCTCATTGCTCCACTAAAATCTTGCCAGTTAGGAAAGTCACAGAGAAGCGGTTCAGCCCTGTCGCTAGCTTCCTCATGTTGATATGTCGTTTCCTCCTACTAGCATTGCTTAATTTCTCATTGTGCTTTAGTTTTGCATACAATCCACCAATCTATGTTGGACTTATAAGATGCATAGTACACTTGAATGGCCTACCATCTTAAAATAAATGGATCCTATGCCTTTCACTATCATTTTCCAATTGATTTCAACTAACTTGTATCCACCCTTGCCCCTTTGGGAGGGTGAAACCATGATAAAGGTTTAGTCATCACTATGTTAATACAAATAAAGTAATAGAATTCATATTGTGTATTAATATATTTTGCTCTCTCTATCTCTATATATACTACTACTAGTCCATATAAAATAAATTTATGTATCATGCTAATGGAGTGCTCTAAATGTTATATTTCCTTTAAAATATAAAGTTATGCTGTTGAAGAATTATTAGCAAAACAAAAGTATTGGTAGCAAACTACTACCTTCCAAGTTGCTTAGTTGTTGAAAGTGATTTGCATACCGGAGGTAATGTGCCCTAAATATATTCTAGTCAATCTGATAAAACGTATGAATCATTTTAAAGAAAGCTAAAATTTTTATGTATTTGAAAAGTGTCTCATATAATTACCAACTATTTTTCAAAGTAGTGTATATTTGTTCAATACACAAGAAAATTGTAATTGTAGATTTATTGAATTATTATCTATTTTTCTCCAACACTAGCTTCGTATATAAGCTTCTTTTCACATCCCATTTTGAACAAGCAGCCAAATTGGAAGAGAGAGAGGTCTTGGGAATCCTAGGGATTCAACTCTCCATGATTTCTTGTAGGCTTCTCCTCCATGAGAGGAAGAAGATGGAGTGTTTCACCACTTTGTATATAGGAATTAATTTGGGCTTTTGATCATTTGTAATCTTCTAGTTGTATTCCTTGTGAGGATATAGTGAAACAAAAAAATTTAAAGGATAAGGTGATAAGAAGAAAAGGTTAGCTTGAGCGTTGAGTATCCAAAGAGAGAGAGTCTAATTTTGTATGAATATAAGTTTAATCAATATTATTTCAATTTGGATATATTATGAACTAAAATTTTATTATTTTAGTATAATCACATTGTATCAAAAAAAAAGTTTTTAAAAACATTATTTTCCATAGGGAAACGCTACAAAAGATTACTTCTCTACACAAAAAATAAATGGATATTTTTGCTTACCAACTTTTAAGAGCCCTGGGCAAAAAATAAATTTAAATTTTAAGGGGTCACATTTGTAATTAATCAAATATTTAAGGAGGTTGGTCCAATTTCCTTTTTTATTATTCAAGAATCTATGTAAGTAAAAATTAGTTGTGCTAATTTATCCTTCACTCTCTCTTCCCCTCTCTCTAGGGTTCTCTCTCTCGTGCGGAGCCCATGGGGGTGTGATGCGACAAATCAGGTTTGCGATTTATTGATGAGTTTGTTGTTTCACGCTTTAGTTCCATTCATTTGCACTCTTTAAGTCAATATAATTGCTCTCTCTCTCTCTACACATACATGTCTGTATGTGCGAATATCGTTCTTGAATCGACTTTTCATCAATCAAAGATGATTTGGTAACATTAAAAAATGAAGAATAGGAGAAAATTTTTTAGATAATCTATCGGATATTAGTCATTTTAAGGATTTCGAGATACAGATATCTTCTTTAGGTCACTGGTCCGGTTGATCAAATAAGCCTGCCAAAGAAATCATCATTCAACTGTGGTTTATGATTTAAATCCTCTTTTCTCAAATCTGGGTAATTCTCAAATTGCTGAGTGAAGCGACATCTCTCTCATCAAATACCTTTTATTTTTTCGATATAAATATTGTTTTTTATGATATAAAAGCATCCTTTTGATATCAAGTGTATGTATAGTTTCCTGTGGGGGAAATTATCATATATTTTTTAGTATTATCTATATATTCTTTTTCAATATGATTGATATTTCCTTATAGATATTAGGCCGACATTGCTAAAATATCTAAAATGTTTCTGATATCGGCAATGTTGTAACTTGTGAGGTACTGCAATTGTACAAAACTATGCTGTTCACATTCTTTGTTGATTAGCCCTTCTAAAGAATGATATTTGAGTTGGAAATCATTTGTTAAGATATTGTAATTACATGAAACTATATTCCCATGAACTTTTTTTTTGGGGGGGGAATATCCCATGAGATATTGTAATTATATGAAACTATGTATAAACCATACACTAAAAAGGACGGTGAAAGACTTTACAAAGAAAAGTAGCACTATTCTTTTTCTTCTTGTATTTGTATCTCTATAAATATGAATTCTGAATAATCGAGTTTCCACATGATAAACCTTCTAACCATTTTAGATGATACCATTAATGAGATATCGGGAAGTTTTCCTTGTGATAGAGCTGCCATAAGACCTGTGCTGTTGCAATATATCTATTTACTATATATTCACAACAATTTCATTTGTAATTTGAATGCAAAATTTTAATCCTAAATTCAAATATGCTTCTCGGTACCATTTAAGTTTAACAGGTTGAGAGCTAATTATTATGGGATACATATTAGAATATATAAATTTAAAATCAATGTAATCTTTCTATGGAAATAAGATATAGGGTGAGAAATTAAATCATTAAATGTATTTGATTGCATCTTTTCTTGTTTCCATGGTAAGTTTTTGCCTCAATGCATGAAAATGCGATCTACATGGCTTGATATAGTAGATGGATCTTGCAAATGTATCAAACCCATGTCTACCTCATGTTTCTTCAATTGTACTTTTACGAGTTTCACAAAGTAGACTGTTATACTTAAAAAGAATGTGAGGATCTAAAGTGCACATCCCAATAACAAAATGCACATCTCCTCCAGTGCTTAATGCATCCCACAAAGCATGGGGGGTCTAGATGGGAATATTTAGATGGCTATACCTTCCTTTCTAAAGTAAGGGATTACTTCAAAGGATAGAAACCGGGATCTCTCGTACTTGAGATTTATGCAACTTTTGTGTAGCACTAACATTCTGCAATTTATTCAATTGAGTTGCATTAAGAAACATAATGAGATTATCAAAGACAAGTCAAAGTAGCTAAGATTTTTTTTTCCCCCAATTACAAGAAAGATCTTAGGAAATGGTGAACTATTATATTTGATATGCATATGCATTGCTCATTTATATTTAAAGAAAAATATATTATTATTATACTTTGACCGGGTGTGTTACATCAATTTTGGTATTTGTAGGTGTAAATATCTTTTGTTGAATTTAAATTTGCTTTTTGAGTGCTCGACTTTTCACAATGATCAGATAAGCAATTTGCCAAGAAAGAGAATTTTGCCTCAAAGAGATACAAGTAAGATTCTCCCATTTCCCTTTTTTTTTTTTAATAATTGTACTGGTGTTTGATCTTGGCTCTAGTTCTAGCAATTGTAAAAGCATAGTAGAAATTTTATAACTTTGTATTACTTGATGAAGCATTGAGAGTAATGGAAGTCCTACCTGTGCTTAACACATATCAAACACGATATTTGTTGTGTCCAAATTGTCTTTATTATTTATAAACACTAAAATATTTAAAGCACGTGATGGACCAAGTGTTTGAGATATTTTATTTGTTTCCCTACAACTGGAATGTTACATGCTTAAAAGAATTTCTAAACCATAGTATAGTTGAAGAGACATATGGCCTAATTAGGTTCTTCGTTAATTTGAAATATTTAAGATCTTGTATTATTTATACTCTCCTAGCTTTATAAGTGTGTATGCAATGTGCTACATAATTTTATTTCAATAAAAATCTTCTTATTTTTATTTAATGCAATGTGCGGTATATTTTTATTTTCGCCAGTCGCTTGCTTGTCAAATTGATATTTCCAAATGTACTAGGAATAATATTACAAAGAAAACTCTGGTCACCTAGAGTGCTAAGTAATGCTATGTATCACTGATATTGACCATTTTATTAATCAATTGACTGTAGCATTCAACCAGTGAGTACACTTTATTATTAGGGAGATTACACAAACATCAAAACTAGTGAGCATGCAGCTTAATGCTGTTTAGACAAAGACTAAATAATCAGCAATAGTTACTACACTATCAGCCTTTTGTTATTTTTGTGAATAACATAATGAGAAAATAGAGCTGACCTTTTGTTCGATATTTTAGCCATTTTCTTATACTATTGGAACTAATAAGCATACAACTAAAGTTTTGATTCATTCTACTCCTTTTTCATGTATCTCACAGGTCTCTTATTAATGATAATTCAGAACTTGCTCAAATAAGATGGATCTTCTATGTAGTTTGAGTGATGATTGTGGATATTTATTCTTTTCTGTACTTGTTCAATGAGCAATAAGCTTTTGTTCATAGAAAACTTGAGTGTGACTGCAAAGGTATTGTATAAAAATGTGTAATTAATGATCTAGATGAAAATGTAGTGAAATTCAAGGATCGAAAGGTATGTAAGAGATGGAGTTTCTTTATTTGCTAGGATCTATCACTGAGATAGTGTTTAGTATATGGTGAAAGAAGCTTTACACCTTATCCTAAAGGTTAACGAGGTATCCTTTTATCCACTGTATTATGTTTGGTAGATAAAATTCAACTCAATATATTATAAAACAGCTAAAACATTTCCAAATAAAGGGTAAAAACAACCATAAAGGGGTTAAAAGAATTGCCTATTTATAGAATAATATAACAAATATAATTAAGGTTTTAGTTTTAGAGACGAAAGACTAAATTTGATTCTTTTACCAAAGGAAATATTAAAACCAGTGTGTACCGAGAGAAAACATAAATTAAATTATTTGTTACAAAGAGAAAATTAATATGTTTAATTTTATATTGAGAAAAATCGAATTTTACTTTTGTAGAAAGAAAATTAAAAATCAAATATATTTACAGAGATAAATTTAAGATATATGCTTAATTTGCTTGGAGTTTGCACCACTTTTCCCTATAATGGCTCCAACAAGTGACACTTCTACATTGATCTTACCAGTCATTGAGGCACCAAGGCTTGCAGCAGCGCCAAGACCAGGCGGCAGTGGCTCCATATGTCCTCCCATCCTACCTGGTGGGATTGTTGGCATGCGAATCTCCCTCACACCATGAGCAAAATGACATTTATCACCAAATTTGCAGCCGTCTGCTGAGTGAAATCTGAAAGGCAAGTATCTTGACTATTTGATTGTGTTGGTGTATGTTGCATATGTGGATGTTGGGTGAATTTAGATCATTACTTATCTTTAGTGCATTATAATGTTGATATATCATGTTAGGCCTATAAAATCATCCTTATTGATCCTGAAATGTTGATTTATAGCATGCGAATGAGATAATTAAGGGCTACCCTGTTCTGGCCAAGTAGGTTTTAGTTGTTTGGATGAGGTCCTAGCATGATTTATTTTGTTAGGATAAAGTTACGATGATTCCATGTATTAAAGTTGCTGGGGACTTGTTATTAAACTTTCTAGATGCTGTATTATATTATCTCATGATGAACTTGAAGCTTGTTTTGGTATGGTTTAGCATGTTCATGTGATGGGGTGATGTTGTATTTCCCGTAAATGTTGGCTGGTCATGAGCCAAAATATTATTTTTATTATGTTATAGAATTATTTATGATTTATACGTATTGGTTGTGATATTTATTATGTTATTGTTGTGCTTAGAATAGAAAATTTCAGAATAATTTTCAAAGTTTTGTATTCCAAAGCTTTCTTGTGCAAATCGAGTGTTGAATGATTGAAGCATTTTTTCCTGAGAATCCCATTGAAAACCATTGGAATAGCACCGTAAGAAAATGACTGGAATCATCTAAGGAATGCAGAATGATGAACACAATGGTGATCCCAGAGCTCAGAAAGCAGCGGAAGCACAGTGGGCCTGTTCTCTGAATGACACCACCTTTCACAGAATGGAGACACCTCATCTGGGATTTTCTTCTATGGGTTTATTTTGTATTGACTTCGTTGCCTGCTTTCATGGGAGATATGACTGTCAGATGTGAGAAACATAGATGAAGATGGTGACTGCAGGGAGATGGAGAGCCATGGATTTGTTTGCTCCAGTAACAAAGTAAGGAAGCAAATTCCCTTGACCTTGATAGCAACAGAGACTCATTACCTGTTCAAGCAGCCAATGCTGAGGATACCGAAACTGTTGGAACTTCAGCTTCTCATTCACAATTTTCTATGAGGTCTGACATGTCAGACTGTTCTTTCTGTCGGTATACCCTGCCATTCTATTATTAATCCTTGCTTATGATGGTTTGGTTAAGGTTCAAACAGGGGACCTGCCAAAAGGCAAGTTTGTTGACCCTGATGGCAATGAAAAGGAATATGTACACTTTCAAGAGCAAAGGAGTCGGCCAGCAGCACTTTCAACACGGTTCTTAAGTCATAGTTCAGATGCATGTTTGTATGTATTATGTTCTCAAATAGACTCTTCATAGATCAAAGATAATTTGAAACATACCATTTAGAAAGAGAGAACAACGTAGAGAAGGGGATCACATGTTAATTCGTGCTATAAATAAACCTGTCATTCCACTGTCGGATGTCCCCGAAGGGGCGACCTGTCATTCCACTGTGATTTGTCATATAAATCTTCTTTTCTCAGTTGTTTAAAGAAATTACCGCATTAATACTTATTTGGAATCATCTCTTGTATAATACTTTTGATTGGTATTTGATTATACATTATTGTTTGTTGATATGGTGGAAACAAGCCAGAGTTGGTCAAGACTTTAAATACAAAGATCTTACCTAACTTTATCCTGTCAAGATAAACCTACAAACAAAATTTTAAATATCCAAATAAATAAATAAATAAATAAATAAGACATCATTATTAATAATTTTCTAATATAAAATATTTTTAAAAAATATATTTTATGCATAATTAATTATTATGATCAATTAATAAGTCAAGACAAACAAGCCAATCTTAGATTCATTGAATGCGAGCTTGGCATTGTCAATGGTTCTAAAAATTCAGCACCATCAGAAGACACCATTGCCATGTGAGCTTGGCATGCGCTACTCATTGCTCTCTTTTCTATCTCTCACATTACCAGAAAAGCTTCTCACGAGCCTTGGTGACTGTGCTAATATCTTTGTAGTGTTTCTTTTCCATTTGCTAAACTTTATTAGAATGCAGAAGTAGTAGGTTCATTGATTATCTTAGCCACAATGAGATCAGCAGTAGTGCTCACATCTTTAGTAGCCTGCCTTCCTTCAAGCATCCATGAAATAACCTACAAAAGAATGTAAATCACTGCCACACGGAATAGAAATGCCAATTATCTATAATTAGATCTTCATAAACTAACAAAGCATCATTGATGACTTATTAAGAGCATTAACAAGAACATCGTGTGAAACTCGAAAGGCAATTGTTGTTGGAAGAGTGACCATTGCATTTTCAATTTTTTTCCTTAAAAATGTCTTAGCTATTTCTTCAACATATTTTCAGGGGTTATTTGCACCCTCTCAGACCAGTGGTATTTCTGGGGAATATAGCCAGTGGCAGCAGGTGGTAGACTGTAATGATCAGATTATCTTGACTCGTCCTATAGAGTTATCGGAGGTTAAATCCGCAGTTTTCTCAATGAAGGGTTTGAAAGCGCCAGATCCGGATGGAATTCAACCGATTTTCTATCAGAAATTTTGGGACTCCATTCATCCGGTGCTTTACAGATTTATTACGGAGGCTTTCCGAGAAAGTAGGTGTCCTTCTGAGTTACTTTGAGCTTTCATTGTTCTAATACCTAAGAATGATCATCCGAGCCAATTGACAGAGTTCAGACCGATTAGTTTACTCAATACCAGTTATAAAATTCTAGCTAAGGTATTTGTTCATCGTCTAAGACCGGTGCTGTAGAAGGTAGTGGGCCCGCATCAGAGTAGTTTTCTCCCAGGTCGAGGTACTCTGGACAACATAATTATAACTAAGGAGATCATGCATTCTATCTGTACCTCCCGAGGAAAAAGATGGAAGATGATTTTGAAGGTTGATTGACATAAGGCATATGATAGCATTAGTTGGACTTTCTTGGGTCAGGTTTTGCAGGATTTTCAAATACCATACCAGGTGGCTCGACTAATCATGTTTACGGTCACTCATGTTCAGTCCGCCCTTCTTTGGAATGGGGAGATTCTTCCAAATTTTGCCTTGGGCAAAGGTCTGCAGTAGGGAGATCCTTTATCCCCCTATCTTTTCCTCTTGGTCATGAAGCATTTGTCTTATCAGATTCAAAGCAAAGTGTATCATGGGCTTTGGAAACCCTATAAAGTCTCGAGACAGGGGCCACAAATATCTCACCTTTTCTTTGTTGATGACCTCCTTTTATTCGCAGATGCTACTCCTCAGTCTTTAAATATCATCCAAGAATGTCTTTGAGAGTTTGGGGATAGGAGTGGATTGGTGATCAATCCCCAGAAATCTAAATTATTTATCTCTCCTCGTGCTCCGTTAGCATTGAAACATTATTTGGTCTCTCAATGTCAGTTTCGACTCACAGAGGATTTGGGGATCTATTTAGGTGTTCCTATTTCCCATGGTCAAGAATCTCGAAATCATTATCATTACTTGGTGGAAAAGATCCAAAATAAAGTGGCAGGTTGGAAGTCAAAGACTCTGAGTTCCGTTGGTCGTCGGACATTAATTCAAGCTACCATTTCTGCCATCCCAATTTATACTATGCAGTCTACTTGGTTGCCGGCACATATATGTAATCAGATAGATAGAATTCAAAGGCAATTTCTTTGGGGAGATGTGGAAGGAGGCCGTAAATTGCATGCTATCGGGTGGAATACAGTTTGTCAACCTAAAGATTATGGAGGATTGGGGATAAGGTCTTCCCGAGACATGAATCGGATTTTGTTGACTAAGTTGGGCTAGAGACTTATTTCTGGGGAAGCCATGCTTTGGTGTGAAGTTCTTCGTGCCAAGTATTTGAGACATGAATCTTTCCTTCATTGTAGTAGGCCGTCGAGTTGTTCCCCTCTTTGGCGAGGGATATTAAGAATAAGGGAAATAATTCAAACGGGCATTCGTTAGAGAATTGGTAATGGAGCATATATCCTTTTCTGGGAGGATACTTGGGTTGGGTCGACTCCTCTAAAGCATAGACTTCAGAGTGAAGACCCTCAGCTCTCGAAAAACTTAAGGGTAAACCGATTCATTATTGCATATCAAGTCTAGTATATAACTGATTTGAGAACAGTTCTCTCAGAAAATATTATAGATGAAATCCGAGCCATAATGATTCCTCAAAACTCCGCGACCCAAGATTCTATTTGCTGGATAAGGGATTCTTCTGGGGTTTTCTCAACTAAGTCCATATACGAACTTTTTTGTGACCGTGTGGTTTCGGACACATCCACTTCATACCAATGGAGATGGATTTGGCAGTTGCGGTGTCAAGGGAGGGTTAAATTTTTTGTGTGGCTTCTGGCTCATGAACATTTGATGACTAATAGCACTCGGTTTCATTGGGGGGTTACTAATGATCCACTTTGCCCCCTTTGCAAGGAGTGTCCAGAGACTATTAGTCATTTATTCCGTGACTGTCCATGTGTCCAACAAGTTTGGTTCCGAATCTTAAATTCGTCTTTTTTTAGCAACATGGTGTTGGACCCCCTCACAGAGGGACATTGGCTTGTGAAAAACTGCAGATCTCATGCCTTACTTAGAGGCCGCCCTTGGTCATTGATTTTTGTTTACACCCTCTGGACTATTTGGAAGGAGAGATGTAGTGCAGTGTTTGAGGAGAGTTCCTTTTCTCCGGAGAGAGTTGCTGCCAAGGCATTTGGTTATGCTAAAGAAAGTTGTTTGGCCTGGCGTAGAGAGTCGAGATTTCCCCCTCTAGTAGGGAGGTGGTTAGCCTGGTCTCCTCCCACCTCTGGTTTTTACAAATTGAATACTGATGGGTCCATCCACTTGCGTATTGGTCTGGCAGGAACAGGTGGTCTTATCAGGGATGGGCTTGGTTTATGGGTTCGAGGTTTCACCGGGAATTTGGGGATATCAGATCCTTTGGTGGTAGAATTTTGAGGAATCCGTGAAGGAGTTCGTTTAGTCCTTCAAAAAAAATTTGTCCAACTATAGTGGAGGTTGACTGAAAGGAATTGGTTATGGCTCTCTCAAACGAGACTGGTTCACAATATCCGGCTTATCATATCTTTTGGGAGTGCAAACAGCTTATGGTTGAAGCTCGAGTGCATTTAATTCAATTTACCCCGAGAGAGGGTAATATTTGTGCGGATCTTCTTGCTTGCTTCGGCAGATCAGTTTCTCCTGGCGTTCATGAGTTGATATCCCCTCCGTTGGAGGTTTATAAGGCCATTCAGAATGACATTTGAGGCTTAGCTTTTTTCCGTAGTTAGAGCCCTCGCCCTCTTGTAACAAAAAAAATGGCACTGATTTCTTGAGGCCTAAAGGCTTTCCCTTGTCCGTCTCTCCCTTTACCATAATATAAGAGTTACCATCCTTGTTCATAACTTTGTTAGGTAAGAACTCACGGTCTCTTTAAACGTCAGGATCATGAAACCTTCCCAAAAAAAGGAAATAGTTACATCAAGTTTTGAACCTATGACAAACCTATATTCATGACTAAATATAAAAAGTGGTTTCTATAAGAAAAATCAGCACAATTTTCACTTATATCCTTCCAATGAGTCTCTTCACTCCAAAAATTGAGGGCTCGAAGCCGCCTGATTCTTGGCAGCCTCGCCAATGAGATACACGGTATCTATGAATGCTACTGTAGACAGGGTGATTGTGTCTCCTTGATCATTGGCAATAATCTCAACTCTATCATTTCGATGTGCAGCCACACTGGTCAATACCAAATCTGGTCTCGCTGAGAAAGTTGCCGAGAAAATGCGAGTCTCAGGATGCATGTATAGAGAGTAAATGTTGAAGTGGACTGTATTTTTCTTCTTTTTTATGTTATGACGTTTTGAGTGATTATAAAGTATTGAAAATGACAAAATATCATCTCTGTTTCTAAAACCATTTAAGAATTTTAAAATTATTGATAAGTTGATTTCTCAAATTATTGCGGGAAACATATAAGACCGAATTCTTAAATTAATTGATAATTTTTAAAACTATAGATTAAAGAATTAAGTGCGCATAAAAAAAAGGTAATGGGTAAAGTCATCCTTAGGGTGCTTTTTTCTTCTTTTTTTTTAATTGATTCTTATACATAAGTTTAAACTGATGAATTTAAAACTTAACTTTTTGATATGTACCTACACAAAAAATATGTTGTTCCAAGGTTTGTTGTAATTACCATCCTTATATTTTGAACCACTTGAATCGAACATGACAGAGGTGGTTTTTCAATTGTGAAAGTGATGATTCAGATAAGTTTGTTTCCAAAACCAAACAAATAATTCCATTGTATTAGTTTTGTTCCCAAGAGAGGAATATATATGGTCTCCATATCCTCGGCGACCCCTATACAAAGGAAATGTTGTGAGCAAAAAACTATCTCTTGGGCATACCTCATCTTCACTGCCACTAGAGTGCGAGTCATGATCCCCTTCTCCAGCAATAGGGGACGCAGGCGTTGGAGGTGGAGCTTAGATAGGAGGAGTCGGCATTTCCTATTGGTTGAAAGCTTGCTGGCTGTGGGAACGATGGTTCCCTACTTCTACCTCTTTCCGGCTGCGTTGTGGTTTGCATGCCATGAATCATGGTGGTAAGGGTGGCCAAACTTGGGCAACAAGTTGGTCATCCTCCTGCCTTTCTTTTTGGATGATTTCAAGGTCAATTTCGATGGCTTCAATCCTCTCCCTTTGGGTGGGGGCTTTTTTGGCCGTGGAAGTAAGAAGTTGTAAGATTGGTATGGAAAGTGAAAGGACAAATGTTAAGGTGTGGGTGGTATGGATGCTGCTCTCTCAATGAAAGCATCAATGATCTCCAAGGGGACAGTCTAGTAGTCACAACTCCATCCCTCAACTTAAAGATCTCAGGTTCAAATCTATGTATAATAAAAAAATAAAAAATAAAAGCAACAATTATAGTGGACCGGGTCCTAAGGTTGGCCTAGAGCCTCAATATGATTAAGTGTTAGCATATGGATGAGTTGCTGGATGTGAGTGCGTAGCACCTACGTCACATGAAGGAGGGTGGCTTGAAGCTAAGTGAGCTTAGATTGAAGGGTCTTGAACACAGGCCTTGAGAGGTAACCATGAGCCACACTACTTTGTACCGTGGTATAATTTAAGGAAAGGAATGCTTCCTTAAGCTTCTAAGGATTTCAAAGTAAGAGAAAAACTTGTATTTTTTTTTCTTGCTTTGAGGATGATTTTACAAGATTGAGAGCTGACCTATTTATAGGCCTAGGCGGAAGAGAAGACCAAAGGTCACATTGCATCTTAGTCATCCATCAAGGGTGGTTTTGATCTCCTTTACTACGTGCTCTAATTTTCCTTTATTGCTCATTATTATATTTATTCATATTTATTTCTTCTTTGGCTTCTTGGCTTCTCAAGACTCTTAGCCTCCTCGGAAGCTTCTTCCCTTTGGGTCATAAGAGAGCTTGGATTTGAACTCTTGGAGCTTGGCTTTAGAGCTATAGGCCTTGTTATGCCTAGAATAAATTCTTGAGCTTGGTTCGCTTCTTGGGTTTCTTGTGGGCTGTGATTTGCCTGCTAAGACTTAGTAGGTTTTAGGCCTTCATGCTTGGTCATTTTGGGGTTCGTAACGCTCGGCATGGGCTTCGGGTGGGAGCTGAGATCAACTACATCCATCTGGTTGAACATGTAATGAAATTCATGAGTCATCTGTTCAAGGTTGACGTTTGAATTGGATGAGTGCCTCGTACTACTTTTGGGATGGTGCATTGACTACTAAGAGGGCTTTACAACATCCAATATCGGCCTCCTCTTCTTTAAAATGTGTCATCGTGACTGCACACTCCCCTTTCAACTTCTCTTCACCACTCTCTTTCTAGACAATTGCTCCACAAGAAATGTTGTTCTCAATCTGAAGTTTATTTGTAGAATTCACAAATTCATAGTATAGACTATATATAGAATGAAGTCTCGAGTTTCACCAATTAATTATTAGTTTTTTTACATTTGGTTGGTGTACCAATGATATATACATTTTATATGTATCTTAATCTTGATGATATATATATATATATAACTCATTTATATCGAACCATCCGATCTTATACGTACATAGAGTAATATAGCACTAGTTTTATCTAATTGATTAAAACAAAATACAAATATCTATAAATAAATATAGTAAAAATCACATAATTTTTGGGCATACAAGAAATGTTTCCAAAAGGAGTAATATAGCACTAGTTTTATCTAATTGATTAAAACAAAATACAAATATCTATAAATAAATATAGTAAAAATCACATAATTTTTGGGCATACAAGAAATGTTTCCAAAAGTATGAAAAAAACCCCAACAGTGCAGTCCTTGGAAGTGATTGGTACATTGGACATTGTATGCTTGAGATGATGCACGATAAATCTTTTATATCGATCAATCCAATCAGGGTTGTGAATGAGTTGAAATTTTACATACCTCCGTCTTTGATATCACTATCTCTATTTTCAAAGACTTATAATATTTATTTAACATAAAAAATTATAAATATATATTTTATTTGAATTATAATCCATTTTTCTCCAACATAATAAATTTATTTATTAAATATTCACTTTTCATTTGTAACTTAAATGCCAAATTGATGTTGAAAGTTCAAATTTGAAAGATTCTTCTTCTCACCACTTAAGTTTAACGAGTTAGCTAATTATTATAGCATACATATTAGATTATTTAATATCTAATATCAATTGTAATCTTATATTAAAAAAATATCAATTGTAATCTTTTTCATGGAAATATGATAGAGGGAGATAAATCATATATCATTAAATCTATTTGAAATGCAGTCACTTCTTATTTCTATGATAAGTTTTTCCTTAATGCATCAAAACCAGCACTGGGATTAGTCAGTTCAATTTATCAATGGGCAAAGAAAGGATATAACTCTACAGGATTTGTGGTTAACAAACTCGTAGAAGTTTAGGTCAAACTCAACTTACAATTTTCATTGCGTCAACTAGTATCAGTGCACATCTTTTTCTGGATTGATGGATCATAGAAAATAATCAATTGGAGTAGGGGAAAGTAATCAGCTCTATTATGGAGGTAAGGGGCTAATAGATATGAGGCAAATGGTGAACAAACATTGAGAAGACTTGGAAAGAATCGAACAAATAACAGTTGTGCCACATCTGAGACAAATATTAGCTAACATGAATCAAAATCAGAAAGAAGGATTCCTGCTGATGACACTCATGGCCATCGGACGGGGAGACACCACAATTAAATGTAAGGATCCACGTGGATGAGATGGGGAAGATTGATGCACAAATTCTGAAAATCGAGTACGAAATGATTACTATTAAATATTTAAATATTTGGTTTTGTACGGGATCTAGATATAGAGGTGGTTTTAGATTGGATTGTTTTATGTGACTTTTTTATGTAAAAAAGTAGCTTGAGAATTGAGCATCCAAACGGAGGTACCAATATGAGAGTCCAATCCTATTTCTATTTAGATATATTATGGGTTAAAATTTTATTATTTTGGGGTAATCACATTGTATCAATTTTTTTTTTCCTAAAAAAAATTATTTTTTGTTAGAGATGGATTATAGTTACATAGATACCGACTTCTCAGTGATTCGAACGATTACCGTCGATGGAGTACGAGACCTGTAAAAACCACCGGAGGGTATTCCGATGGGAGAGACTCTGACTCTCAAATCAGAAAGAGTGGTTTTCGAACGTAATGAAATAGACTGAGAGTTTTAGAGAGGGAGAGATTCTCTGTGATCAGTGTGTCCAATGTGTAAGGTTCAGAGAGCGTACCTGACTTAGAAGGTCTGAAAGTATCTTATACCTAACGGAGTCGTGTGTTTTCGGGGCGTTACAACCCAACTTACCTTTTGGAGATGGTCCAAAAATCTCGGGAGTTAAATATTCCGAAACGTTCGTGATCCTTATTATATATGAAGTTCTATTATTCGAGAAAATCTTTTCCTTATCAGTAAGATTATGGAAATACTGCTCTTAAATAAGAAACCGATGTCGTTGGGGTACTTTGACCCTTCTTTAGGATCGATTTATGCCGTCAGCTTTCGATCGGTCATTTAGCTAATGCAGAGCTTTCGAGACTTGTTCGTTCGGTGGACCAGGGGATAAGTATCCTTTCGGGGAGATAAATTGTACTTGACAAATCTCGTTCGATAGGCGGGACGACTTAGATCCTGTCTTTCGGAAGACGGGGCGACTAGGACCCTTTGGTATATCACTTGAGTAGCCATAGAGAGTAGTCGTTCTATGATATTGGACTGTACTTGCCCGTCGATCGGTCAATTGTTCTATCGGTTGGAACGATCCCTTTTGAGTTGTGGGTCTCGTGTGTGGAACTTTTAAGTGTTGACCCTTTGAAACAGATGTTGGTCATGTCTCATCATTTACCCCTAACTCGTGGCGTTCTTTCTTAAGAAAGGCAATAGAGTTATAACCATTGGAAAAGGCGTAAGATTTTTGGGCGCGATCTCGATCGCTTCGATTTTTGGGAATCGTCTCCTGTATGTTTTATAAAGATACGCATCCGTCAGGATATCACATACTCTAGTATTCTTACCTGCCGCTCTCTTAATCTTTTGTGAAAAGTTTTTCCTGAAAAAATATCGAAAGATTCTTCATCGTTGAGAGGTATAGACAACATTCGAAATACGATGATCGAAGGGGAGCTGTAGGAAGTCTGGAAGGACATGTCGCTCGAAATCGATTTCGAATTGGTGTTGTCTGGTAAAGAGGACAAGACGAATCATGCCCCCGACGGAGATGTCCCGATGTATAAACAATGTGTGAAGTACGGTTTGAAGGTCTCATATGCGGGCCCTATGGCAGAGGTTCTGAGATACTGGAATATCCACCACTCGTTGCTTATCTCTAGTGCTTGGCATTTTGTCATCGCCCTGATTTCTCTGTTAGGATTTTATCATAACCGTTTTGATTTGAAGATTCTGGGGGCTCTTTTTTCTTTAGTATGATGTAGTGCTTGAGACTCCACCCAAGGTTGGTATAAACTGCAGACTCGTCGGGAGACTCGTTGGAAATTCTTCTACAACGAATCTCAAGACAAGCACTGGATGCAAAAGTTCTTTTACGTGAGATTTTTGAAAATGATCTTCTTCCAGTGCCTCCGGGTGCCGATCGAGTGCCCTTGTTGAATATGAAAATCCTAGATCTCCTTTGTCATTCTCACTTCTTACGGTTTGTTAGGCGATATTATGAGTCTACTCGATAGAGTATCTGTGTAGATTCTTTAGTGGAGGACCATATGTTACTGCTGTCTAGTTTGCTGGTCGACGAGGCGAGACAGATCAATAAGCCCATCTTACTCAAGCAGAAGGACAAGGAGTTGGTTGATACTCTATCGTCTGTGAATGCACTTCTCCTGGAGGATATTACAACTGATTGGGAGGTGCGATCGAATGCAAAGAGATCGGTGAAGGCAATCGATACTCCTCCCAAGACTCGATCGAAGAGACCAAGGGTTCGGTCGGTTGAACCATCTGCTAGTGAAGAGAGACTAGTGGAAACCAGAGAATTTACGTCTCCTCAAGAGCATGTAGAACCAATGGGGAGTCAGTCAGATGCTTTGGCGATGACTGTTCACACATCAGCTAGGGGCAGTGGGGAGAAAGTCCCGAACGAGGGAATTCTGAGGTGACGAGGGGCGCTCCTGCTCCGAGTCCACTGTTGTAGGGAGAGATTTCGAACGATCCCCTCAAGTATCCCAGTGTTCCCTGTATGATGGGGAAGACGAGACTAGCCTTTTGCCTCCTCTTTTGGTTGAGTTGCTCAACGGTCGGGAGGATAATCCAGAAGAAGGATCGGTAGCGGTCTGTATGGGAGACCGTCAGTATAGCTGTATCGATTCGAAAAAAGCACTACAATTGGCTGAACGCTTTGAGTTTTGCTCTAAACTTGCGCTCTATACAATGTTTTCGGATCATGTTGACAAGACTCTCCATTCTCTCTATTTGACGGTAAGCATTTTTTGTCCGAACTCTGTTTACATTTGTTATTATATAACTCTAATTGGAAGCAGGACCTGACCCTGTCTCAAGAGCGTTGTGAAAAACTGGAAGCAAAGGCACGTATTCGTGAAGCGAAGTTAGCGGCCGTCGAGACATTAGCTTACCTCCGGGAGGAATCTCTCCGGAGTGCCGAACGGGAGATGGTTGACCTTAGAATGTCTGTCACCAAGGACGTTACCAACCTCTAGCTTTCTCAGCGTAGGTTGTTTAAGCGTTTGAGGTGTGCTGAGGAGATTTTTTGACAGGCCGACAGATATGAGACTTTACCTCCTTTTGAAGGGTCAGTCAAGAGGATGACAACTTATTGGGGCTCTACCCAGATAGCCTCTGTTGTTCCTTCTGATCCTGTGTAATTTTGTATCATCTCGGTAATAAAAAGATTTTCTTCTTTGTGTACATCTGTCTGAAGGTGTCGCTCAGACCATTTGTCTGATATTCTATCGAAGTGTAGTGACCTTTCTCGCAAAAGGGATCTTTAAACTGCTATGAACCCTTTAGGAGGTTGTACCGTTGAGGGTTTTCTCATTGATAGGCCTTGTAGTCTTGTTCGGAGAGTTAAGTTCGTTATCTAACAAAAATTAGGACGAGTTAGGCCTAATGCTCAATAAGAGTAGAGTAGTGCTAACTCGTTCGGAGAGTTGCAACCCAACGATCGTTTGATAAGATCAGGGCGATTTAGGCCCACCGTACAGTAGGAAACGATTGCTAGTAGGGCCGTGTGCACCTATTCGGGGAGTTCTATCCCTTTCTGATGACACGTTCGATCGATAGGAAACTCTAGATATGAGGGTCGTGTCCACCCGTTTGGGGAGTTCTATCCCTTTTTTGACAACATGTTTGTTCGGCAGGATCAGGGTGACTTATGCCCAATGTACGATAGAAAGCGATTGATAATAGGGCCGTGATCACCCGTTCGGGAAGTTCCATCTCGCTTTTGACGACACGTTCGTTTGGTAGAATCAGGGCGACTTAGACCCAACGTACGGTAGGAAATGATCGATAGTAGGGCTATGTCCATCCGTTCGGGGAGTTCCATCCCGTTTTTTACGATGCGTTCATTCGGTAGGATCAGGATGATTTAGCCCCAACGTACGGTAGGAAACGATGGACAGTAAGGCTGTGTCCACCCGTTCGAGAAGTTCCATCCCGCTTTTGACGACAAGTTTGGTTAGTAGGATCAGGGCGACTTAGACCCAACGTATGGTAGGAAACGATCCATAGTAGGGCCATGTCCACCCATTCGGGGAGTTTCATCCATTTTTTATGACACGTTCGATTGATAGGAAACTCTAGATAGGAGAGCAGTGTCTACCCATTCGGGAAGTTTCATCCATTTTTTGACGACATATTCGTTCGGTAGGATCAGGGCGACTTGAACCCAACGTACAGTAGGAAACGATTGATAGTAGGGTCGTGTCCACCCGTTTGGGGAATTCTATCCTGCTTTTGATGATACGTTCGTTCGGTAGGATCAGTGCGACTTAGGCCCAACGTACGGTAGGAAACGATCGATAGTAGGGTCGTGTCCACTCGTTCGGAGAGTTTCATCCTATTTTTGATGACACGTTCGTTCGGTAGGATTAGAGCGACTTAACCCCAATGTACGGTAAGAAACGATTGATAGTAGAACCGTGTCCACCCGTTCGAGGAGTTCCATTACATTTTTAACGACACGTTCGTTCGATACAGAAAACTAAACGTACCATGACCGATTGACGAGACAAGATGTAATGGAAAAGTAAATAATAATTGATTCTTCTATTGATCATTGAGGATTGCGTGTTATAAGCCATCGTAGGAATGATCACTAGAGGAAGAGAAGGCGTAGGATTCTTTCTCAGGGAAAGAGCGCAGGAAACTTCGGGTCATATGCCGGACAAACACTAGTGGGAACATAAGTTTCATGCAGGGTACTTTTGTCATAAATCTGAAAGATCATCCTTTCTGGTCCGTCATGTGGGGGTCTAGGGTTTGGTTGGTTGGGCGGCTCATTCTCCCATGGCGGATTGTGCCGGTTTAGTGAAGGTAGATTCCTCCCTTCCGTACTAATGAACCTCTGCAAACTTCCGTTGCGAACCAAGAACTCCAACTCGTCTTGGAGCCTCTTACACTCGTCGGTCATATGACCATAATCCCGATGGAAGTAGCAATATTTGGATTTACCCTTCTTGAAGTCTTTATCTGTGGAACGAGGGGGCCACTAGACATACGATTTATTCTTGATTTGATATAAGACCAGACTTGGGGTCTCGTTCAGCGGCGTGTAAATACTGAACTTTCGTGAGGGCAGAGGCCCTGGTCTGCTCTTCTCTGGGGAAGGCTGACGAGGCGATCAACTGTGTTTTTTTCTGCTCGAACGGCTCCTTTGTCAATCGAGCGCCTCCACTTCTTCTGTCGCAATGTACTTTTCATTTCGGGAGTAAAACTCTTGAATAGTCGAAAGGGGATTTTTTGTAATAAAGATCTTCATGCCGAGGGGCGCAGGCCCATTAGAAGGGTAGCTAATGTGATGGAATGGTCCAAAGTTGAGACTTTCAACATCTCTGCTTTCAATTTCTCTAGGAAATCTCTCAGGGGTTCGTCTTCCCACTGTCGCAATGATAACAAGGAGGTAGACTTTCGCTTGACTCCTCGATTGATTATAAAGTGAGCCTCGAAACATGGCTGCATCTGACAGGTCCATGGAAACCATGACTGTTATGAAGTGGGCGGTATGATCACGGGGGTCGGTTGTTTCATTGTATCTCTCCATGGGAGGTAAAAGGACATCTCGTGGCATCGGTTTCATGGAGAACTTCGGATCGAAAGGCAATGCTCCTGAAGAGTGAAGATGACTTTTATCCTTCTTCGCACCTGCCTTTCTAAACTCGACGACTACAAATTATTCAATTTGTTTTCTCAGATTTTCTGGATTATGACGAGAGGTCACCGATAATTCATAGTTCACAGGAGGTATTTGTCGCTGGGGACGACATGTCTAGAGTTTGTTGCGGATGACTGGCCGTCTGGCCTAAGGGCTCGACTGATTTTTTCCAGTTGTTTGCTCATATCTTGGATCTAGACTCCAATATATCTATATGGGGATGGCTGGCTCGTTCCTAACTGGGAGATACAATCGGCTATTCTTGAGTTGCAGGGTTGTGGGACCTGCTCCAGGTGAGATGTCTGAGGAGAAACCATACGATCATGGACGGAGTAATTGGGTTCCACAGGAGGGGCGACTTCGGATGGTATTGTGGTGCGCCCGTCTACGGCGGGGGCGGCTTTCGAGGATGCTCTGGTTCTCGAAGGCATGGTTGCGCGGTGATTTGTCAATTTTACAAATATTGCTCTAGTCTGTTCCCACAGACGGCGCTAATTTATTGGAGATGGATTATGACTCCATAGATACCGGTTTCTCAGTGACTCGAATGATTACCGTCGATGGAGTACGAGACCTACAAAAATCGCTGAAGGGTACTCCGGTAGGAGAGACTCCGAAACTTAAGTCAGAAAAAATGGTTTTCGAATGTAATGAAACAAACTGAGAGTTTTAGAGAGGGAAAGATTTCCTGTGATCAGTGTATCCAATATGTAAGGTCCAGAGAGCGTACCTGACTTAGAAGGTCTAAAGGTATCTTATACCTGACAGAGTCGAGTGTTTTCGGGGCGTTACAACCCTACTTTCCTTATAGAGATGATCCGAAAATCTCAAGAGTTAAATATTCTGAAACGTTCGTGATTCTTATCATATGAGAAGTTTCGTTATTCAAGGAAATCTTTTCCTTATCAATAAAATTCTGGAGATACTGTTCTTAAATAGGAAACCGAAGTCATTGGAGTGTTTTGACCCTTCCTTAGGATCGATTTAAGCCGTCAGCTTTCGATCGGTTGTTTAGATAATACAGGGCCTTCGAGGCTTGCTTGTTCGGTGGACCAAGGGTTAAGTATCCATTCGGGGAGATAAATCATACTTGACAAATCTCGTTCGGTAGGCGGGGCGATTTAGGTCTTATCGTTCGGGAGACGGGGTGACTATAGCCTTTCGATAGATCACTTGAATAGTCATAGAGGGTAGTCATTCTATGATACCGGGCTGTACTAACCCGTCGATCGGTCAGTTATTCTATCTATTAGAACGATCCCTTCTGAGTTGTGGATCTCGTGTGTGAGTTTTTTAAGTATTGACAATTTGAAATAGATGTTGGGTCATGTCCCATCATTTTCCATTGTGAAAACCCACAGAAGATTACTTCTCTACCAAAATATGATTCTTTTGAACTCATCAATTACAAATCACATATGCATTGTCCGAGAAAAGGGACCAAGAACAAAAGATAAATGGATATGATTTGCTTACCAACTTTTTTAAGAACTCTGGGCTCAAAATTAAAATTTAAATTCTAAGGGGTCATATCGGTAATTAATTAAAAATTTGAGGTGCTTGGTCCAATTTCCTTTTTTATTATTCAAGAATCTATGTAAGTAAAAATTAGTTGTACAAATTTACCCTTACTGCACTCTCTCTTCCCGTCTCTAGGGTTTTTTCTCTCATGCGGAGCCCCTGGGGTATGATGCGACAAATCAGGCATGCGATTTATTGTTGTGTTTGTTGTTTCACGCTTTAATTCCATTCATTTGCACCCTTTAAGTCAATTTAATTGCTCTCTTTGTCTACACACACGTCTCTATGGCTGAATATTGTTCTTGAAACGGATGATTTGATAATGAGGAAAAAAAATGAAGAATAGGAGAAAATTGTTTAGATAATCTATCGGATCGTAGTCAGGCATGTACCTTTTTTTACACGAAAAATAAAATAAAATTAAAACAACTTCCTATCCAAAAATAAAAAAAAAAATTAAGACATTTATTGACACTGTTTACATGAACAGTGTCATGTCGCGTCTTCAAGACGCGACATGTGGGTGTTAATTTTGAAAATTTTTTGGCTAAGAAATTGTTTTTTTTTTTTTGCCTGTCAAAAAATACATATCTCAGTCATTTTAAAGATTTCGAGATTCAGATATATTTTTTAGGTCACTGGTCTAGTTGATCAAATAAACCTGCCAATGAAATCGTGGTTTGTGATTTAAATCCTTTTTTCACAGATATCTAAAAGAAAATAAATCATTAGTACTCATAACTTATGGTAGGTAATTCTCAAATTGCAGCATCTATTTTTTTTTTAATATTGTTTTTTATGATATAAAAGCACCCTTTTGATATCTAGTGGAGGTATAGTTTCAATAGGGAAATGATCATATATTTTTTTAGTATTATCTATATATTCTTTTTTGGCCGACATTGCTAAAATATCTAAATTTTTCTGAAAGTATGGTTACTTTTTTAACCAAAGTTTTTCTAATATCGGCAATGTTGTTTTCATTTGAAATTTTGGTGATAGTTTGTGAGGTATTGCAATTATATAAAACTCTGTTGTTCACAATTTTTGTTGGTTAGCCCTTCTAAAGAATGATATTTGAGTTGGAATCATTTGTTAAGCTATTGTAATTACATGAAACTATATTCCCACAAACCTTTATTTTTTTAGCAGTATCCCATGAGATATTGTATCACTACTAGAAAACACGACATCAGTGACAGAAATTAGTGACAGATAGTTATCCGTCACTAATTAATAACAAAATTGCGACGGAACAGTGACGGAAAATTCTGTCGAAAAAATTCCGTCGTTAAAAGAAAAAAAAAATTCGGACCTATTAATGACAAAATTAGTGATGAAAAATTCCGTCGAAAAAAATTTCGTCGCTAATCCATCGCTAAAAAACAAAAAATAATAATTCGGACTATTAGCGACGGAAAAATTCCGTCGCTAAAATTTTCGTCGCTAAATATAATTTTGCATTTTATTAAATATAATTTTATATTTTTTATTAAATTAGGATTTTTTTATTAAATATAATTTTGTATTTTTATTAAATATAATTTTGTTTTTTGTTTTTTTAATAAGGGTATTTTTCATTAAATATAATTTTGTATTTTTATTAAATATAATTTTGTATTTTTATTTAATATGATTTTATATTTTTATTTAATTAGGTTATTGCAATTTTATTAAATATAGTTTTGTATTTTTATTAAATATAATCTTATATTTTTATTAAATATAATTTTGTGTTTTTATTAAATATAATTTTGTGTTTTTATTAAATATAATTTTATATTTTTATTAAATATATATATATTTTGTTTTTATTGAATATAATTTTGTGTTTTCATTAAATATAATTTTGTATTTTTATTAAATATAATTTTTTGTTTTTTTAAATATAATTTTGTGTTTTTGTTAAATATAATTTTGTATTTTTATTAAATATAATTTTGTGTTTTTTAAATATAATTTTGTGTTTTTGTTAAATATAATTTTGTATTTTTATTAAATATAATTTTTTGTTTTTTTGAATATAATTTTGTGTTTTTATCAAATATAATTTTGTATTTTTATTAAATATAATTTTTTGTTTTTTTAAATATAATTTTGTGTTTTTATTAAATATAATTTTATTCTTTTATTAAATATAATTTTTTGTTTTTATTAAATATAATTTTGTATTTTTTTTAAATATAATTTTTTGTTTTATTAATATATAATTTTGTATTTTTATTAAATATAATTTTATATTTTTATTAAATATAATTTTTTTTTATTAAATATTATTTTGTGTTTTTATTAAATAAAATTTTATATTTATATTAATATAGGGTATTGTATTTTTAATATTAAGAGTTCCAAATAAAATATAGAAATAGAAAAAAATAAATTAATAATACAAATGTGATGGTGACATAGTGGTTAAGACTCTCCGGATCTATCTGTTACACCCAAGTTCGAACCTGGGTGATTCAATTTTTTCAACATTTATAACAGGGGTGCGTGGGCAGGCTGACATGCCCATTGACATTTGATTCACGAATTTCATCGACGGATTAACAACGGAAATATTTCCATCGCTAAATCCGTCGGTAATTAGCGACGGATTAACGACGGAAATATTTCCGTCAATAAAAAAATCGTCGCTGATCCGTCGTGAAAATTAGTGAGCTGACTTTCAGCAACGGAAAAATCTGTTGCTGATTTTCCATCGCTAATACTTTCAGCGACGGAAATTTGGATATCAACGACGGATTTATCCATCGTTAACACCCGTTTTTCTAGTAGCGTATTCATATGAAACTATGTATGAACCATACACTAAAAAAGATAGTCAAAGACTTTAAAAAGAAAAAATAGCACCATTCTTTTTCTTCTTGTATTTGTATCTCTATAAATATGAATTCTGAATAATCGAGATTCAAAGCAATAAACCTTCCAACCATTTTAGATGATGCTATTAATGAGATATCGGGAAGTTTTCCTTGTGATAGAGCTGCCATAAGACTTGTGTTGTTGTTATATATCTATTTACTATATATTCACAATAATTTCATTTGTAACTTGAATGCAAAGTTTTCCTTGTGATATCGGCTTCTAAGTACTATTTAAGTTTAAGAGGTTGAGAGCTAATAATTATGGCATACATATTAAAATATATAAATTTAAAATCAATGAGGGAGAGAAATTATATCTTTAAATGTATCTAAATGCATCTTTTCTTGTTTCCATGGTAAGTTTTTGCCTCAGTGCATGAAAATGCGATCTAAATGGCTTGATGTACTAGATGGATCTTGCAAATGTATAAAGTGCATCTGTTGGACTTTACTACTTCAATTTTGTTACTTGTTTTCCTTTTCTTCGTCCGACCCATGTCTACCTCATGTTTCTTCAATTGTACTTTTATGAGTTTCACAAAACATCCTGTTATGCTTAAAAAGAATGTGAGGATCGAGAGTGCACATCCCAATAGCAAAATGCACATCTTCTCCAGTGCTCAATACATCCCACAAAGCATGTGGGGGCTCTAGATAGGAATATTTAGACAGCTACACCTTCCTTTCTAAAGTAAGGGGTTGCTTCAAAGAATAGAAGCTGGGATCTTTTCTAATTGAGATTTGTGCAAGTTTTGCGTAGCACTAATGTTCGACAATTTATTCAATTGAGTTGCATTAAGAAACGCAATGAAATTATCAAAGACAAGTCAAAGTAGCTAAGATTTTTTTTTTTTAATTACAGAAAAGATCTTTGGAAATGGTGAACTACTGTATTTGATATGCATATGCATATGCATTGATAATTATATTTAAAGAAAAATATTTTATTAATATACTTTGACCGGATGTGTTACTTGAAATTTGGTATTTGGTATTTGTAGGTGTAAACATCTTCCAGTGAATTCAAATTTGCTTTTTGAGTGTTCAACTTTTTAGAATGATCAGATAAGCAGTTTGCCAAGAAAGAGAATTTTGCCTCCAAAAGATACAAGTAAGATTTTCCCAATTCCTATTCTTTTGTTATCATTGTACTGGTGTTTGATCTTGGCTCTAGTTCTAGCAATTGTGAAAGAATATCAGAAATTTTATAATTTTGTGTTACTTGAAGAAGTATTGAGAGTGATGGAGTCCTACCTGTCTTTCATACATATCAAACACGATATTTGATGTGCCTAAATTGTCTTTGTTATTTATAAACACTAAAACTTTTAAAACATGTGAAGGATAAAGCGTTAGAGATATTATATATGGTTACCTAGCTTTATAAAACACTAAAACTTTTTCGTAACTATAGTATAGTTGAAGAGACATATGGCCTAATTAAGATCTTTGTATTATTTATATACTCCTAGATTTATAAGTGTGTATACAATGTGCAACATAATTTTATTTCAATAAAAATCTTCATATTTTTATTTAATGCAATGTGCAGTATATTTTTATTTTCCTCAGTCACTTGCTTGTCAAATTGGTATTTCCAAATGTTCTATGAATAATATTACAAAGAAAGTCTGCTCACCTAGAGTGCTTGTCAAATCAATTTACTGTAGCATCTAACTGGTGAGTGAACTTTGTTATTTGGGAGATTACACAAACATAAAAACTAGGGAGCATGCAGCTTAATGCTGTTTATACAAAGACTAAATGATCAGCAATAGTTACTGCATTATCAACTTCTTCTCCTTTTTTGTGAATAACATAATGAGAAAATAGTGCCGACCTTTTGTTAGACATTTTAGCCATTTTCTTATACTATTGGAACTAATAAGCATACAACTAAATTTTTGACTCATTCTACTCCTTTTCCATGTATCTCACAAGTGTCTTATTAATGATACTTCAGAACTTGCTCAAATGAGATGGATCTTCAATATAGTTAGACTGATGATTGTGGATGTTTATTTTTTTCTGTACTTGTTCCATGAGTGATTTCAGCTTTTGTTCATACTAAACTTGAGTGTGACTGCAAACATGTTATATCGAAAAGTGTAGTTACTGATATAGATGAAAATGTAGTGAAATTCAAGGATCAGAAGGTATGTAAGAGAGAGAGTTTCTTTATTAGCTAGGATCTATCACTGAGGCTGCATTTAGTACACGGTGAAAGAAGCTTCATACCTTATCCTAAAGGTTAACTAGGTATCCTTTTACCCACTGTACTATGTTTGGTAGTTAAAATTCAACATGGTATATTATAAAACTGTTAAAGCATTTCCAAATAAAGGGTTAAAAAAAAAAAAAAACCCATTTTTTAAGGGGTTAAATGAATTGCCTATTTATAAAATAATATAACAAATATAATTAAAGATTTTAGTTTTAGATTCAAAAGACTAAATTTGATTCTTTTACCAAAGGAAATATTAAAACCAGTGTGTGCAAAGAGAAAATGTAAATTAAATTATTTGTTACAAAGAGAAAATTAATATGTTTAATTTTACATAGAGAAAAATCGAATTTAACTTTTCTAGAAAGAAAATTAAAAATCAAATGTATTTACAGTGATAAATTTAAGATATATTCTTAATTTGCTTGGAGTTTAAGCCACTTTTCCCTAAATGGCTCCAACAAGTGATGCTTCTACACTGATCTTAACAGTCATTGAAGCACCAAAGTCATTGAGGCACCAAAGCTTGCAGCAGCACCAAGGTCAGCACCAAGACCGGGTGGCAGTGGCTCCATATGTTCTCTCATCCTACCTGGTGGGATCATTGGCATGCCAAGCTCCCCCACACCATGAGCAAAATGACATTTATCACCAAATTTGTAGCCTTCAGCCGAGTGAAATCTGAAAGGCAAGTATCTTGACTATTTGATTATATTGGTGTATGTTGCATATGTGGATGTTGGGTGAATTTAGATCATTATTTGAAATGATTAGTTTTACTAATTTTAATGTTTAATGCATTATAATGTTGATATGTCATGTTGGGCCCATAAAACCATCCTTACTGATCCTTAAATGGTGATTTATAGCATGTTAATGAGATAATTAAGGGCTACCCTGTTCTGGCCAAGTAGGTTTTAGTTGTTTGGATGGCGTCCTAGCGTGATTCATTTAGTTAGGATAAAGTTACGATGACGATGATTCCATGTATCAAAGTTGCTAGGGACATGTTATTAAACTTTCTAGATGCTGTATTATATTATATCATGATGAACCTGAAGCTTGTTTTGGTATGGCTTGGCATGTTCATGTGATGGGTTGATGTTGTATTCCACATAAATGTTGGCTGGTCATGAGCCAAAATCTTATATTTATTATGTTGTTGAGTTATTTATGATTTATACGTATTAGTTGTGATATTTAGTGATATTTATTATGTTATTGTTGTGCTTAGAATAGAAAAATTATTCCAAAGTTTTTATTCCAAAGTTTTCTTGTGCAAATGGAGTGTTGACTGGTTGAAGCATTTTTTTTCCTGAGAATCCATTCGAAAACCATTGGAATCGCTCCGTTAGAAAATGACTGGATTCTTCTATGGAATGCAGAATGATGAACACACTAGTGATCCCAGAGCTCAGAAAGCAGCCGAACCACTGTGGGCCTGTTGTCTGAACGGTACCACCTTTCATAGAACGGAAACACCTCGTCTGGAATTTTCTTCTACGGGTTTATTTTGATTAACTTTTGTTGCCTGCTTTCATGGGAGATATTACTGTCAAATGTGAGAAATATGGATGAAGATGGTGACTGCAGGGAGATGGAGAGCCATGGATTTGTTTGCGCTGGTAACAAAGCTAAGGAAGCAAATTCCTTTGACCATGATAGGAACAGACTAATTACCTGTTCAAGCTGCTGCTGCCGAGGATCATGAAACTGTTGGCACTTCGGCTTCTCATTCACATTTTTCTATGAGGTTTGGCATGTCAGACTGTTCTTTCTGTCCATATACCCTGCCCATTCCTATGGTTCAGTTAAAGTTCAAACGCAGGACCTGCCAAGGGGCAAGTTTGTTGATCCTCATGGCAATGAATAGGAATATGGACACTTTCAAGAGCAAAGGAGTCGGCCAGCAGCACTTTCAACACCATTCTCATCTCATAATTCTGATGTATGTATGTATTATATTCCCAAATATACTCTTCATAGATCAATAAAATCTTCCACTGTGATTTGTGGTATAAATCTTCTTTTGTCAGTTATTTAAAGAAACTACCCCACTAATAACTAGTGGAATAATCTCTTGCATAATACATTTATGCATTTTACAGTTTAATTGGCATTTGATTATACATTATTGTTTGTTGATAACTTTATTAGGTTCGATGATTATGTTAACCACACTGAGATCAGCAATTGTGCTTACATCTTTAGTAGCCTGCCTTGAAGCATCATGAAATAACCTACAAAAGAATGTAAATCATTGCCACACGCAAGCCAAATGCCAACTGTCTATAATTAGATCTTCAGAAATTAACAAAGCATCATTGATGATCTATTAAGAGCATTAACAAGAACATCATGTGGAACTTGAAAGATGATTGTTGTTGGAACACTGATCATTGAAATTTCAATTTTTCCCTTGGATATGCCTTAGCTATTTCTTCGTCCTCCCTAGTGTAATGGCACTGATTTCTTGAGGGCTAAAGACTTTCACTTGTCCATCTCTCCCTTTACCCTAATGTCAGAGTTACCATTCTAGGTCTTCAAAAGACAATCTAATGGTCACAATCCCCCTTGTCAGAGTTACCATTCTAGGTCTAATAGTCATAATCTCCCTTCCTCAATGCTGAAATCTAGGGGTTCTAATCACTGTGTAACAAAAAAAAAAAAAAAAAAAAAGAGTTACCATCCTTGTTCATAACTTTGTTAGGTAAGAACTTAGTGTCTTTTTAAATGTCAGGATCATGAAACCTAAAACGGGAACTAGTCACAAGTTTTGAACTTGTGACAAAAACTATATTCATAACTAAATATAAATAGTGGTTTCTATAAGAAAAGTCGGTACAATTTTCACTTATATCCTTTCAATGAGTCTTTTAACTCCAAAAAATTGAGGGCTCTGGATTGGAAGCTGCCTGATTCTTGGTAGCCTCATAAATGAGATACCCAGTGTCAATGAATGCTACCATAGATATGGTGATTCTGTTTCCTTGATCATTGGCAATAATCTCAACTCTATCATTTCGATGTGCAGCCACACTGGTCAATACCAATTATGGTCCTGCCGTGATTCGTAAATATGAAGCAAAGCAACTTAGTAGAGAGAGAAGTTGAAAAAGTTGTGGAGAAAATGAGAATCCGAGGGTGTATGTATAGAGTAAATATTGAGGCGGACTCTATTTTTGTTCTTCTTCTAGGTTATCAACGAAATATTTTGCAGACATTGCAAATGGCATCGCTGTGTTGTCATGAACACAATTTTCCTTCGAATAATATACTCGCAATTAGGGAAAAAAGAATTCACAAAAATATACACTATTATATCCGCACATTTGACAAAAAGTGTATATTATTAAACAAATGATAAACACTTCTTCTTCTCAACTAACTTGTGAGGGTAATTACATCAATCTAGAAATCAAAGTATTTATACTCATTCTCCTCCTTGGCCTCATGAATGTCGTAGTTCGAAGCATACCTTTGGACTTAATCTCTGTTATCTCTCTGAATTTTCTCAATGTCCGTATTTGCTTCATTCATTGCTCCACTAAAATCTTGCCGGTTAGGAAAGTCATGGACAAGTGGTTCAGCCCTAACACTAGCTTCCTTGTGTTGATATGTCATTTCCTACTGCTAGCATTGCTCAATTTTCCATTGTGCTTTAGTTTTGCATACGATCTGCTAATCTATGCCAAGGACTTGATAAGGTGCATAGTAGACTTGAATGATCTTCAGTCTAAAAATAAATTGATCCGATGCCTTTTACTATCATTTTTCAGTTGATTTCAATTAAAATTATATCCACCATTGTCCCTTTGGGAGGATGAAACCATTCTAAAATTTTAGTCACCACTATGTTAATATAAATAAAATAATAGAATTCATATTGTGTAGTAATATATTTTGTGTTCTCTATCTCTATATATACTATTAGTAGTTCGCATAAAGTGTATTCTATGTATCATACTTATGAATGCTGTAAATGTTATATTTCCTTTAAAACATAAAGTTATGTTGTTGAAGTATTATTGGCAAAACAAAATATTGGTAGAAACTTTTGCCTTCCAAGTTGTGCAGTTGTTGAAAGTGATTTGTATACTAGACGCAACAAGCCCTAAATATATTCTGGTCAATATGATAATAGGTGTGAATCCTTTTAAACAAAGCTAAAATTTTTATGTATCTAAAAAGTGTCTCATATGATTACCAACTATTTTTTCAAAGATGTGTATAATTCTTTAATATTTTTTCAATACACAAGAAAATTGTAATTGTATATTTTATTTGAATTATTATCTATTTTTCTCAAACTCTAGCTGTGTATATAAGGTTCTTTTCACAACCCATTTTGAACAAGCGGCCAAATTGGAAGAGAGAGAGATCTAGGGAATCCTGGGGATTCAATCCTCCATGATTGCTTGTAGGCTTCTCCTCCATGAGAGGAAGAAGGTGGTGTGTTTCACCACCTTATATATAGGAATCAATTTGGGCTTTTGAGCAAAATCTCATTTGTAATCTTCTGGTTGTATTCCTTGTGAAGATATAGTGAAATCATGTTAAAATTGTTAGAGAAAATGGTGCATCAAATTTTATATTAGTCATGTGAATTCAATTTTTGAAAGGAAATATAAAATTTGGCAAATATATGGAATTTTCTCATGAGGGAAAATCTTTATTTATAATAGTATTAGAAATAATTACACTCATTGCACCTTTTTTTTTTTTTTGGAATTTTCTGTAAGTCAAGTAGAGATTTCATGAGTTTTGTTAAAATTTTTACTTTTGACTATCTATACTGTATAAGGTTGTGATAAGGTTAAAGGCCACTACAAAGGCACTCAAAATGCATTTTAAGTACCATTTGTGATTAAAAAAAAAAAAAAAGTCATAAATGAGGCCTTATATGTACCTTCATCCTGATGATATATATAACTCATCTACATCGAACCATCCGATCTATACGTGCATAGAGTAATATAACACTAATTTTATCTAATTGATTAAAACAAAATACAAATATATATAAATAAAAATGGTAAAAATGACATAATTTTTGGGCACACAAGAAATTTTTCCAAAAATATGAAAAAAAAAAACTCAATAATACAATCGTTGGAAGTGATCAGTATGTTAGACATTGTATGCTAGAGGCGAAGCACAATAAATCTTTTATATCGATCAATCTGATTGCAGTTGTGAATCATTCTGAAGGGAGCTGAAACTTCACATACCTCCGACATTGAAAAGTGTTGGATATCACTATCTATATTTTATTTGAATTATCATCCATTTTTCTCCAACATAAAAAATCTATTTATTAAATATTCATGGTTTTCATTTGTAACTTGAATGCAAAATTGATGCTGAAATTTTAAATTTGAATGATGCTTCTTCTTACCTGATGGTACATGCACTGCCAAAAAAAAAAAAAAATGATCTTTAGTGACCAGAAATTTAACGACGATCAAAATTTTGGTCACTAATAGTAGCCTTTGGAGATGAAAAGAAATTCGTCACTATATTTTGATCATTATGTAAATTTTAATAACGAATATGAAAAAATAGTCACTAGATGGCATGGCGAGAAAAAATTCGTCAATTTGAAAACTATTAGTGACCCAATTTAGTGACAACAATTTTTTTTGACACTAAATGACACAACACAAAAAGATATTTGGTGACTTTTAGTGTTGACTTTTTTTTGTCACTAAATTTGATGTCAATTCTTACAAATTGTAGTGACGACCATTGTCGTCACTAAATATATATAATTGTCATCACTAAAAGAGTTGTTGTAATCCCACATCGAATAACAAAACAAAATTCAAAATACATATAAGTATTCTTAAAACAATAACAATTGGACGATCTAAAGACTGGCCCAACCGCACCGTTAGGCCTCGGCCCGATCTGATCCGAAGACCAACCCAATCACACCGCCGGTCCAAGCTACCGATGCCGATGGTGGCTGCCGGCGGTTCAGGTAGGACCCCGCCAGCCGTCGGCCTCGGCCGGACCACAGGATGCCGACACCGGCAGCCGCAACCCGCAGGCCATCGGTAGCGGTCCTTGCCGCAGGCGGTTCTTGGCAGTTTCAAGCTGACCATCGGTCCCTTTTAGTGAATACTTTTTTTGTCACCAAATGTCGTCACTAAATGCGTTGACCAATCTATTTTTAGTGACCACTTGTACTTTTAGTGATCAACTCGGTGACAACTTTTTTTGTCACTAAGTTGGTGACGAAAAAAATCTTGGTCACTAAAGTCGACTCTTTAGTGACGACTTTTTTGCATTCCGTCATCAATGATCTTTAGTGACGGAATTTTGGTGACCACTGAGTGACAACATTTTTATGGTCACTAATACGATTTAGTGATGATATTTGAACCTTTAATAACCAAAATGCTTCTGTCACTAAAGGCTATTTTTTTTTTGTAGTGATGGTTCAATAGGTCCATAACCATAAAACCCACAAACCACTATTTGTCTCTTAGTAAACACTCTGACACTCTCGGCCTCAGTTCAGTCAAAGTCCCCCTCCTGATCCAATGCTCTCTTAGTCGAAAACCATCGTTTATCCTTCTACACCACCACTCGATAAAATCCTCTCAACAAATAACTTAGTTCTCTCCATACATTGTTTGGTCATTTTCTCTCAGTACGTTTTGATCACTTGACCCTTTGACCTCTCGATCCCATTATGCGATGGGTCCAACTTGTGATTATCCAATAAAAAAAGAAATCTTTAACAAATTTAAATATTTCTTAATCAAATATGAATCTATTGTGATCTTACCTGATAAGGAAGTAAATCCTCTAGCAATTAAGAGTGACTTGATCTCCGTGACAACAACTGAAACCTTCCTGCCTCGGAGGACTCCAAGTCTATAGAAAGTCTATGACTATGATTCCTGCAATCTCAAAAGATTTTCAACGATTTCTTCATAAGGTAAATAGGATTTATGTGCCTCTCAACACACAAAAGACTATATATACTATGTAAAGATAACCTATCACGTAGCACACATTACTCTATATTCTACACTTATCATACAGAGATTATTCAGAGCTCAGATTCTTTCAATATTTCATTCCCTCTTATCGCTCTTTTGACTTGAGTGTCAGAGTTTCCTCTGTCGGAGCCATCTTTGGTGGTTTTTGCAGATCTCTTCATCGAAGAAGATCCAGCCGACACAATGTCACCGGTTCCCCATTCGAGCGAGAAGGGCGGTTTAACTGTGGTGTTAAAATTAGCTTCAACAGCTTGACGCCGTTTGTAGGAAATGGCTGGCTGATTAGCTTAAGAAAAAGGTCGACGATTGGTTTCGACAACGACCACCTAGAAGGGGTCAATCCGAACTAACATAACCCAGTCATCACTGCCAAAATAAGCCAATATATTGTGAAGAGAGTCTTAGTTGACCAAGAGACAGACTGTGATCTCCTCTATTGGGACGCCTTCTGCCAAATGGGCTTCCATTAAGTTCATCTTCAACCTTCCATCGAGCTTCTAAAAGGACTTTCAAATGAGTGGCTATACTCCAAGTGCATTATTTCACTCCATATAACCTTGGAGACACCGTCCAACCACGTTACTGCAATAACCACCTTTAGTGTGATTAAAATGTTATCTCTCTACAATGCCATCTTAGGCCATCCCAGTCTAAATGGTTTAGAAGCCTTGTTGAGTACCATACATATGAAGATCAAGTTTAGAACGTCTCTAGGCATCCCAACGCCCACTTTCGACCTTAACCCCCAGAGCACCTCTGTGCTGGAGAAGTAAAGGAAGCATCTCACCATAGATACCATGGAATTCAGAGACGACGTCAAAAAGATCGCCAAACCTAAGCCCAATGAAGAGGATGTCTAGATCCAGAAAACAGATGTTCCTAGTTAGACCATTCAAATTAGAGCCCATCTACCGATGCCTATTTGGGATGCCATAACTGAGTGCTTGCAATGACACTCTAACATTTTCGTGTGAAGACATATCGGGAATACACCCCTCGATAATCGTACACAAATTAATAGTAGACCCTAGTTGCAAGTGTATGAAATAGAAGAGAGGGTGTTAATGCTGGAACACCAACGAGCAATATAGGAAGAGGCAAAGCTTCTTTTAGCAAACTTCATCAGGGAAATGAAATACCCAGAGTGGCCAGCAAATGTGGTCATGGTAAAGAAAGTGAACAGCAAGTAAAGAATGTATATTGACTTCATTAATCTCAGTAAGACATGCCCAAAGGACAGCTACCCACCTCCAAACATCGATAAGCTTGTAGATAACTCATTAGGACATAAACTCTTTAGTTTTATGGATGCATACTCGGGTTACAATCAGGTTCGCAAGGCCTAGAGGACAAAGATAAGACGAGTTTCATTACAGAAATCAGCACCTATTGCTACAAGGTCATGCCAATCGGCGTTAAGAATGTAAGAGCAACTTTTCAATGATTAATCAATAAAGTTTTCCACAAATAGCCCAATCGAAATGCGAGACCTATATGGACGACATGCTCATCAAGAGCACCAGCCCAGAGGGCCACGTAGAAGATCCTGAGAAAACATTCCGGATACTAGAGCACTACAATATGAAACTGAATTTAGCCAAATGCACCTTTAAAATCACTTCAGGCAAATTCTTAGACTTCTTGATCACCAATTAAGGAATTGAAGCCAACCTAAAAAAGATTCAGGCTATCTTAGACATGCCCTTGCCTAGAACATTGGAGGAGATGTAATGGCTAACTGGACGGATCGCGACCTTAAATCGATTTATGTCAAAGGTGGGAGAAAAGTACAAACCCTTTTTTGATGCCCTACAGATTTATATGGACACCAAAGTGTTGGACAACTTTCGATAAACTCAAGCAGTACCTTTCATCACCTCTTCTCCTCTCTCAGCCTATCATTGGTGAAAAACTCTACTTTTACTTGTTTGTATCTGACCAAGCTCTTTGGTCTTCACTGGTAAGACACGGTGCCAAAAGACACATATATTATGTTAGTCGAGTGCTTCAAGAGTCAGAAATTAACTACAAGCCCATCGAGAAGGTGGCATTCGCTCTCGTCGTAATCACTTGATACCTTCGTCCCTAATTCCAGGCGCACACAATTGTGGTACTAATCAACCAGCCTTTAAAATCGATCCTACAAAAAAGAGACACCTCGAGCTGCCTTATCAAGTAGAGTATCGAGTGTGGAGAGTTCGACATTGAGTGTCAATTGAGATCCATCATCAAAGTTCAACTTTACCTGACTTCATCCTTGGGTGCACCATCCCCAGTCTCATCGAGCCAACTATCGACAACCTTCCGGAAGGATGGTTGACTCCAACGTGGACCTTGCATGTAGATGGTTCCTCTAACCCATCGAGGAGCGGAGCTAGACTCATCTTAGTGAGTCCCGAGAACTTCAAAGCAAAATATGCACTTTGCTTCGACTTCTAAGGCACCAACAACTAGGTTAAATATGAAACACTATTGATAGGCGTACAGATTGTGGCACTATTGAGAGCTCGAGACATCAAGGTCTTCACTAATAGCCAACTCATGATCAAGCAAATCAAGGGAATCGATGAGACTAAAGAGCCAATGATAACAAAATACCTCACCAAACTTCAGGAAGTAATAAGCAAATTAAACAAAGTTGATAGACAACAGATCTCCAGATCCGAGAATATTAGGGTAGATACTTCTCTCCAAGCTCGCAAGCTTAGACTTTGTCACCACCAGCTGCATAGTCTATGTCGAGAGACTCCCATACCTAAGCATTGACAAAATAGAGCAAATCCTAATAACTGATGACCCACCAAACTGGAAAGATCCAATCTAGGGCTATCTCAGAAGTGGTCAACTATCGGATCCTCCACAGGAGGCAATAAAGATCAAGCGCAAAGCCACACATTATGCCTTCATCGATGGAGAACTCTACAAAAAATCTTTCACTCACTCCTATCTCAAGTGTTTGATACCCGAGGAAGGAGACTATGTCCTTAGAGAAATCCATGAAGGAATATACGACAACCATTTGAGTGCTCGAAACCTAACTAATAAGGCCTTATGTCAATTATTCTTCTAGCCCACCATGAAGGCCGATACAGAATCTTATATCAAAAGATGTGATAAATGCCAGCGCTTCTCCTTGGTACCTCATCAACCCTCCTTCGAACTCTGTCCACTCAAAAGTCCATGACCAAAGATGAACATACTGGGACCATTTCCATAGGCCACCGGGCAGCGAAAGTTCCTCATTTTTGCCATTGACTACTTCACCAAGTGGGTGGAAGTCAAACCACTAGCCTAATTAATAGCAAGCAAGATCCAAACTTTCATGTGGGTATTTATCATCACAGGTTCGGCCTACCCTATTTATTAGTTACTAACAATGGTAAGCAGTTCAACAATAAAAACTTCAGGGAGTTCTATAGCAAATTAGAGATACAGCACCGCTTCACCTTTGTTCCTTACCCATAGGCCAATGGCATTATCGAAGAAACCAATCGAATAATCCTTCAAGACCTCAAAACGACATTAAATAAAGCGAAAAGCCATTGGGTGGATGAACTCTACGAGATCTTTTGAGCCTACCGAACTATACCCAGAACTGCTATCGGGGAAATACCATTCAGCCTCACCTATGGATGTGAAGCGGTCTTATGAGTGGAGATAGGAATCTATTCGCTATGTGTGGACCAATACCAGCCAGAGTAAAACAAGCCCGCACTGTACGAGCGATTGGAACTCTTATCAAAATTACGGGATTCTACATCCGGATAGCTACCTATCAACAACAAATAGCCTGATATGATAACAGGAACGTGAGGGTCAAAATATTTAAACCAGAAGACTTGGTCCTCCGAAGTGTAGAGGTGGCTGGACAACCACAGTTTGGAGGAAAACTTGCACTGAACTGGGAAGGTCCATACCAAGTGCGCTCGGTAGTTCATCTAAGAATATACTAGCTTAGTTACTTAGATGGTTTTGTCTTGTCCAGAACATGGAACACAAACAACTTGTGTGTCTACTATCAATAATTCTTATCATTGTCCTAACTTTGATACATGTTATCTCTCAATTTATTAGCAATAACATTATTCTTTTCACAAAACATTATCTATTGTCTATGATTGGTTTGGGTCCCCACACTCATGGGTCCCTATTCCGTCACTCTATTCATTGCAGAACCATCTTATTGACTCTACGTCGCACATGGACCTTACTGATAACGATATTTTTATATACTTAAATTATATTTTTTTAACATTTATTTATGTGTTTTATGACTACTTTGAATCATATTTTATGAATTTATATTGATTTGTTTTTATGGTCATTGACTTAGGAAAAATAGAACAAACTTGTTATTTTCGAATTGGACAGACAGTATTTAGTATTTTGGTCATAACTTTTTGTTTTGATGTCCGATTGAGGTATTTCTTATGGCGTTCGAAAGAAGACTTCGAGCCCTACAACTTTTATGAAGACCTCAGAGGCTGGGTCAGGCCAGAAGATGTCCGGAAATTGAGTCAAATCTACTACAATGCTGGAAAATGGAAACTAGGAATAAAAAAGGAAACAATGTGTTATAATTTTGGAATTACCTTATTAGTAATTTCAGAAATTATCCAAATTGAAGGAAAGATAATTTTCAAGTATTTGGAAAGTTAAAGATTATCATCAAGTGGCAAGAGAAAGTTTCCAAATCAAATTCAAAATCCAAATTTTCAAAATAGTCCAAAGTACTAAATTTTTCCTAAAATTTTCACTCCTATATATAGCACTACTTGGGCAGCCATAAGGAGCCTTATTCTTGCACGTTTTCCTTTGTTTTCTATCATTATTCTCCACCAATTACAAATCCTAGTAGCCTCCTCAATCCCAAGAGATTTCGACCTCCATGTTTGTACAAATAAGGGTTGTAATGTTCTCTTTTACTTTCTTATTTTTCTTTTTAATATCTAAATAATTTTATTGTTCCTAGAATTTGATGGATTTTATTTTTTGATTAATAAATGGTTTGATTTGATTTTTTCCCTTAAGTTTTATTGGTATGATTATTATTTTGATAAGATTTTATTGTTATTCTTAATACTTCAAACGTTTTTGGACCCGACGTTTTGATGATTTGAGATTGAGTGCATGCATGACCAATATAATTGTATAAGATTAGTCTAAATAATAAAATTCATATAAAATTATGAGCATGACCATTAGATTAATTTCATGTGTGAGATGAAAGGAAATCTTAATTTACAGATTTTCACAAAACTTAATGTGGTTTAATTTAATCGAAATTGTATGACTATTGGATTTTGGTTAGTCGAATTAGAGATTTATTATATGACAATTGAATGAATCTAATTTAGGAAAATCTGTTATCATCAATAATAAATCATTAGCCAATGAACCTAGGGATTGAAGAGATTCAACCGTGTAGAAAGATAAAAAATAAATGAAATCGATATCCTAAACTTTTCATCACATTAGGGTTTTGTATTTTAGATCTTGATTTTAGCAATTTCTAAAATTTTCACAATTTGATTTGATTTGTTCAACTTAAATTAGAATTATTCATATTTGGTAGTATAAAATATCATTATGGGATTGACACTTGTTCTGCATTATACACAACACTTAATTAGGGTATATTTGTCCGAAATCGTGATATACCTAAATTGCATAACACTTGCACCCATCCTATCGCCAGTATACGGGATGTAATTCTCGAGTATGTGGCTCCTACAATCTTTCGGCTCCGCAGTATACGAAATAAACTCTCGAGCAAGTGGCTCCCATAATCTCTCGGCTTCATATTGCACATAAGTTCCATACTTATCCTATCGTCAGTATATGGAGTGTAACTCTCAAGCCGGTGGCATAATCTCTCGGCTCCGTACTGCATATCAGTTCTGCATCCATCTTATCATTAGTGTACGAGATGTAACTCTTGAGCAGGTGGCTTCTGCAATCTTTCGGCTCTGCAATGCATGTGGGTCCCGCACCCATCCTATCGCCAATATGCAAGATGTAACTCCCGGTCAAATGACTTCCATAATCTCTCACTTTGTGTCGCATATAGGTTCTACACCCATCCTATCACCAATATACAGAATGTAACTCTCAAGTAGGTGGCTCCCACAATCTCTCGTCTCTACATTGCATATGGGTTCCACACCCATCCTTCCACAATCTCTCACTTTGTGCCGCATATGGGTTCTACACCCATCCTATCACAGTAATGAAGAAAATAAGTTCTATATTTGTTTATTAATATCTTTACAGAGCAAGTCGAAATTTGGACAAGCGAAAGTAGAAAAATAGTAATAACGAGGGTATTTAATCTCAACACAATGCAGTGTTTACATATCAAGAGTACATCATTGGGAAGGAGGGAATACAAAGAAAATAAAATACACAAAGGGGGAGATTATAAGGAAAAAGGAAGGATGACTCTGCAGCTGCATCAAGGTACTTCCCCTCCCTTATTTCCTTCCTCAGTGCTACAGTTAACGTTGCCAATGACTATGAGAAAAGGAGAGGATAACTCCATAACCAGCCAATATCCCAGACCTTGAATCTTTGCCTCGCCAACAAGTTTGCCCTCCTAATTCCACCCTTGTATATTCCCCTTCCCTCTCCTCGGTCCAAGAAATGTCGAAAAATTCTTAGAAGAGAATTATTAGCCACCTATTGCCCAGCCGTTTATCCTGTCATTGCAGAGGAGAAACATCCCCACCTTCCCAAGGACTCTCCAAAAAGGAAGGGGGAATGTTTCCACCCAATGCAAGGCCTCTGAAACACCAATACTGAGCCATCACAATATTGGGTTCCCGAATGTTGTGATGAAACCTTGTATTGATAGTTTCCCTATTAACAGTTTTACAACTACCTCCTAAGATCATCTCTATTCTTACACTCCCACAACATCCCTGTTTTTACAAACCTCACCACTTATGAATCGGAACATAACCCCCAAACGCCCATTTTAACAAATGAACTGATGAATTTCATTCGGCACCTCTCACTATTTACAATGAAAATGAGCATAATGAATACAATTCGTAGCAAATGAAGCCGCACACTTCGTTATTAAAGCAACCCCTTTCGCATTTAATGCTTCAGTTCTGTGCCTTTTCTGCTTCACCAACATACACTATTTCTGTGTCTTTCCCACTTCATTTTCACAAACAATCAAACCCCCAAGATCTACCATATTAATTCAACTCCTAATGCTACTTCTCCAAAATAACATTAAGAGTGGGAGGCAAAAAATAGTACATAATCCAATAGACCCATAACCATTAAGTCCACAAACCACTTAGCGGTCTCTTAGTAAGCACTCTTGTAACACCGACTCTCGGTGTATTCTATAGTGAATTCCATTTCATATATATATGTATATATATATAATGTCTCAACTACTATGTTAATGAATTTTCACTAAGAAAATTTTCCTGGTAAATCAACCTTAGATATTTGACGGTAAAATACAAATCGGATCAATTTTGACTCAAAGAGATTCAAAACCTTAATTTCACATTAAATAAATTTAATTAGGTCTAATATAAGATTTTGGGCCTAGTGTGTAATTATTGAAATTTTAGGGGTCAAATTAGAATTTTTATAAGTCAAAGGACTTGTTAGCAATTAACAAAACTTAAATGAAATGTGACAAGTGTATTCTTGTATTGAACAAGTGTTATAGTGAGGAGGACAAGTGTTGGCCAAATGGAGATGAGAAAGGCAAGGTGGACCAATGAGAACACATGCACATGAAAACCAATGAGAACACATGCAATAGCAAAATGATCCTATGGTTTAGATTAATTGGAGATTTGATCCTAGGGTGGTGAGTTATTAACACAATAATAAAAGAAGAAGGCCTTAGAATGCTTGTTCATTCTTCCCAATTCGTGAGAACAAGGAGAGAGCAAGAGAGGAAGACCGAGAAAGTGAGGTAAGAAATTTTATCATGTCTCACTTTAAATTTTATTTCTGTCTGTGACTTCATCTCTGTTTTAAGGCATCTTAGAGCCAGAATTTGAAAATCTACTAGTTATAGGAATTGTAGATAAAAGTCTTATCTTTCCAACGAGATAAGAATCACCAAAATCCGATGCCTGTGCTAAAAGTTATGGCACTTTTCCTGAAACTCGACATAGAAGTGTCCTGTTTCGAACCTTGACAGTAGTGAGTAAAAACGACCCCTCTTCAGTCTTAGTTTGAAGAAACACAAAACATGAAAGTTATAGATATACTTCTTGCCTATAACATATAAACATTTCAGCCATTTCGCACGAGGAAATTGAAAGTTATACAATTTTCCTTAAAACTATGTTGACAGAAACTTTATGTTTCACTAAAACGTATCAGTCTTGTTCATGAATTTTGTTGAACCCCTTCCAGGCATATTTGGATAAAACTCAAAACACAAAAGTTGTAGATCTACATCTTAGCTATAACATGTTAAAATGTCATTAGACTTTAGTGAGTAGAACGAAAGTTATGGCTTCTGCACAAAAACTGGACAGAATCCAAAACTTAAATATGACAGTAACAAAATTAGGCTTACCGGGAATTCTGTGATTTGAATCTGAGGAAATGTGCAAAATGAAAGTTATATTGCTATCTCTTATGTTTAAAATGAGATAAGAATCATCTGATTTGGACTAGTATAGCCAAAGTTATAGTCTGTTTTCCATGACTGCGCAGGTTAAAAAAAATCTGCAGACTGTCTCCCTAAGAGTTATTTGAGTTGAACGGAGGGAGCACTTGATTTACGCTTTGTGGAGATATTGGGGAGTGCATTATCCTCCCCTAACTGTGAGTGGGACTTGACATCTACTTTTAATTGATACCGTGTTTTAAAAAGCTTTCAAAGGCATGATTTAAAATGGTATGATTGACCTATTTTCCTGGATTTATGAAAATGTTTTGTGATATATGGAGTGTCCCAACTTGTTTATATCGATATGCATCCATGATTTTGACACTTGATAATTGTGCCACACTTTGATATATCCAAATGATTTTATGCTTCCATTGCATATTGGCACATGATTTTGACATGTTATGGCTTGAGATATGTGATTTGGGCTGGATGCCCCTATGGATACTGTGATGATGATGATATGCTTCCTATGGCATTCCGTAGCTACGAAGGACATTTGGTAGAGGCACCTGTTGTGCCCGGATACGCCTCTGCAGGGGGTATCCGCCAGATTGTCATACATATTGTACGGACAGTCGTCGGTTGAACCACTTCGGGGAGGACCTTGGTAGGTCTAGCACCGGCGGGTTTTCATACACGCTTGATCCTTGATACGTGTGCGATATATATATACAGGCTAGTTGGAGTAGTATGTGGCCAACGTTGGGGTGGAGAGCCTTATTTTATTACTTGCACCGTGAAAACCCCCAACGTTGCCCGTCCTTGGCCATGGTTGGCCTTTGCCGGGATATTTTCGGCCGGCTCTACATGATATGATGGACATGCATAATGGATGCATATTTGATTTGATACGTATGCCGTGAATGATTTATTGAGATGTCATAATATTTTTGCATACCATGGATTTATTGGGACATAATTTTGACACTCCTAATTCACCCAAAAATTAATTGTAGCATGTCATCCCCCCGACTTGCTGAGTACCAACCCCCCCTCTCTACGGTACTCACCCCTCACATTCCCCTCCTACGGTGTAGACTCGGGCCGAGAGATTTGTTCGCATTATTGTATTGGACATTCTTTGGAGACTACTGGGCCGGGGTATGACTACCCGCTATTCCGCTATGTATTGAGGTTATTTTATTATTTTGAGGAAGTTAGGATGACCATTGTATTTGTTTAAATTGGGATGACTGTATTTATAATTTTTCTTATCTGTATAAGTTTAACTCTCACTTGTTTTAATTTGCATTGAGGCATACATGTATTATTTTTATTTCTTGGGGATCTCTGTGATTTGGAAACCTGGATTTTGTGAATGTCGACAGCCTTACGGTGCTTCGATGTGCGGGACGTGGTGCCCGTGCATCGAGGTGCCGCGGCGGGCTGGTCACGTGCCCGGCTCGGGTGTGGGTCAGGGCGTGACAGGCCTCGGTTGGTATCAGAGCTCTTGGTTAGAGCTGAGTTTGAGAAACTGATTTCGAAAATATCCCCAAGTAAATTTGATTTTGAAAGTCCTCAATGCATGTGAGAGTTATAGTACAGTCATGAAATCCCAGTACATGGTCATAGGCAGATAAGTTCATCCATTTTTAGAGGGTTGGATACGGGTCATATCTAACCTAGTATACCTTATCCATTGTTTCCGATGCCAAGTTGATTTCTTTTAGGGGGTTAGTTATTCCATAACTAACCCTAATTCTTATATATCTGCCTGATTAGTGCCTTTTTCTTCGCAGAAGTATGACGACTAGGCGAGGTACCCACTTCTTACCTATTGAGCCCCCCAGTGTACCAGAGGACGTGTCTTCCTCACACGGTTCTCCTTCAGTGCCTACACCACCGGCCACCACGGCCGCAGATCTACCACCACCGCCACCGTTGGACGCCTACCGACAGGTGTTCGAGTGGTATGCTGCCCATGGCATTCAGATGCCACCACCACCACCACCACCGATGGCCGAGCCAACCCCTATGGCCGTGCCACGACCAGTCGCACCGGAGCCTCCACCGGTTATCGGTCTATCTGCAGTTTCTAGACCCAGCGACGGTACTTCTTTGACGTTGAGACGTATTCACGAGCTCACTCAGCTCGTGAAGGAGGCGAGACAGCTAGGCTGTACCGAGTTTTCTGGGGTGGGTGATTCCACTGCTGCGAAGCACTGGATCAACCGCACCCGTCGAGTGTTGACAGACCTTGGCTTGAGTGAGGAGTTCAGACTCCGAGTGGCCGAGAGATTATTGGATGGAGATGCCCTCTCGTGGTGGGAGGCAGTTTGTGATGATGCAGCGGAGCCCAGGAGTTGGGAGGACTTTCTGCGGGAGTTCAACCGCAGATATTTTTTAGCGTTCCAGCAGAACAGGAAGAGGACGGAGTTCCACCACCTGCGGCAGGGGACTCGGACTGTGACCGAGTATGAGGCTGAGTTGAGGAGACCCTGTGCTTTTTGTTCCGGACCTAGCCACACCCAGTCAGTTGAGGTTCAAGTTTGAGGATGGCCTCAACTTGAACATCCGGAGGTATATGACGGTGACCCCTAACTTCTCATTTCCAGAGATAGTAGACTCAGCACTCGGTGAGGAGATCGTCCATGTCGAAGGACGACGAGAGAGAGCGAGGGAGCGAGAGGAGGAAGAGGGCCGAGTTTTCGGGGGCCGAGTTCGAAGAAGGGGGAGGACCTCGGGGTTTCACGGGGACCCTTCTCGGGGGGCGAGGATCGCAGTCCCGGGGGTTTAGAGCACCGGCCCCGAGTGTCTCCACTCGGACTACGGCCTGACGACACCATTTTTGTCGTCGATGCGGCAAACATCACCCCTTCGGAGCTTGCGGGATGACAGTGACTTGCTTCTAGTGTGGGAGACAGGGGCACATCAAGAGCCGGTGCCCTAATCTTGGAGCAGGGGGTCCGACAGTTTCTATTCAGTCGAGTGCTCCACGAGGGGGACAGCAGGGAGCACCGGTACACTCTACCCCGATAGCCCCACGAGCAGTAGCTGGGAGTAGTATGGCACCCGGGACCATCGCGGCAGTAGCCGAGGGCTCAGGCCCGAGTGTACGCGATGACGCAAGAGGATGCGCAGACGAACCCCGATGTCATTATTGGTACTCCCCCTTCTGACTCACACACTTAGAGATTTCCCCTGTACTTTTATTTTGAGACTCATCATAAGCCAAAGCCTTAGAGGCTTAACTATGTTGGTTGTACCTACTTTTGAGATATATATGATGAGCATCTATTTCCACCTTTATCTAAATTGATCTCTTTATTTTCCCCACATTTAGGAACTATGAAGATTTATGGAGTCGACGCCCGTGTCCTTATCGACACCGGGTCAAACTACTCATATGTGAGAGCGTCCTTTGCCCACCTGATGGGTAAGCCTTTGACGCCACTTGGAGAGGAGATATTGGTTTTCACACCTCTTGGTGAACAGCTCTTGAGAGATTCAGTCTATAGAGGGACAGAAGTCATGATTGGAAACACCGTACTTGAGGTAGATTTGATCCCTTTGGACTTGACCGATATTGATGCCATCCTTGGCATGGATTGGCTGGCGAAAGGCTACGAGCCTCCGTTGATTGTTTCACTAAGGAGGTTGAGTTCCGGAGATCGGAGGGACTTGCTTTGAGGTTTTATGGCAAGAGGAGAGTATTGCCTCGCTGTGTTATTTCGGTGATAGAGGCCAGGAGGTTAATACGCCGAGGCTGCACGGCGTACTTGGCCCATGTTGTGGATACTACTATGAAGGAACCGAGGAATGAGGATGTCCCTGTAGTATAGGAGTTTGCAGATGTTTTCCCTGAGGAGCTACCCGGCCTTCCACCGGCTCGGGAGTTTGACTTTGAGATCGACATAGCTCCGGGAACCGCTCCTATATCTATTCCGCCATACAGAATGGCGCCAGCTGAGCTGAGAGAGCTCAAGGTCCAGCTGCAGGAATTACTGGACAAGGGTTTTATCCGTCCGAGCACTTCACCTTGGGGTGCTCCGGTGTTGTTTGTAAAGAAGAAGGACGGGACCCTACGGCCGTGCGTGGATTACCCGCGGTTGAATAAGGTGACCATCAAGAACCGGTATCCTCTGCCACGTATTGATGACCTATTTGACCAGCTTCAGGGTGCACGGGTCTTTTCGAAGATAGATTTGCGGTCTGGTTATCACCAATTACGGATTCGGGCCGAGGACGTGCCCAAGACTGCATTCCGCACTCGCTATGGTCACTTTGAGTTTTTAGTGATGCCGTTTGGGTTGACTAATGCTCCAGCGGCTTTTATGGATTTAATGAACCGGGCCTTCCACGACTATTTGGATCGGTTCGTCATTGTATTTATTGATGACATTCTGGTATACTCACGGAGTGATGAGGAGCATGAACAGCACCTGAGGGTGGTTTTACAGACTCTCCGTGAGCAGCAGTTATATGCCAAATTCACCAAGTGTGAATTTTGGCTAAGGGAAATTGGATTTCTGGGCCATATTGTTTCTGCGGAGGGGATTTTTGTTGATCCGCAGAAAGTAGAGGCCATATTGAGGTGGGAGCAGCCACAGACCGTTACTGAGGTCAGGAGTTTTCTTGGACTTGCTGGTTATTATAGACGATTTGTAAAGGGTTTCTCGAGGATTCTTTGCTCCACTCTCTCGATTGACGAAGAAAGACGTCAAGTTCTGTTGGGACGACCGCTGTGAGGCGAGTTTTCAGGAACTCAAACAGCGACTGACGTCGGCACCTATCTTGGCTCTCCCTACAAGCGGCAGAGAGTATGTTGTGTACAGTGATGCCAGCCGGCAGGGGCTGGGTTGCGTATTGATGCAGGATGGACGGGTGATCGCTTATGCTTCGAGACAGTTGAAGAAGCATGAGGCGAACTACCCGACTCACGATCTTGAGCTTGCAGCCATAGTCTTCGCACTGAGGATATGGCGGCATTACTTATATGGAGTTACCTGCAGGGTCTTCACAGACCATAAGAGCTTGAAGTATTTATTTACTCAGAGAGAGCTAAACCTAAGACAGAGGAGATGGTTAGAGCTGCTGAAAGACTACGACTTGGTTATTGACTATCATCCGGGTAAGGCAAATGTAGTAGCAGATGCCTTGAGCCGGAAGTCATCTTCTTCTACCACTTCTCAGGCAGTAGAGAGAGCCTATATCTCCTGCTTGGTAGGACTCTGAGCTTTGGGAGTCAGCTTGGCCAACGATGAGCGGGGCACCTGCTAGCTAGATTTGAGGTACGGCCTACACTACTTGACCGCATCGAGAGCTTCGGAGTGCAGATGCAGAGCTCCAGACTATTCACGATCGGATCCGCCGCGGAGAGGGCAGGGATTTCCGAGTCCATGCTGATGGACTCGTGGTGTTCAGAGACAGAGTGTGTATTCCAGCTGATGTTGAGCTTCGACGTGCTATCCTTGAGGAGGCACACTCTTCGGCTTATGCTATGCATCCCGGGGGTACAAAGATGTATCGCACCATCAGAGGCAGTTATTGGTGGTCGGGCATGAAGCGGGAGATAACAGAGTTTGTAGCACGGTGCTTGGTGTGCCAGGCAGTGAAGGCTGAGCACCAGAGACCAGCAGGTATTTTACAGCCGCTTCCCATTCCTAAGTGGAAGTGGGAACATATTACCATGGATTTTGTGATGGGGTTACCGAGGACATCCACGCAGCATGATGCGATTTGGGTGATTGTCGATCGACTCACCAAATCTGCACACTTTATCCCCATCCGTGGTGACTACTCCTTGGAGGTGCTGGCACGTCTCTATATGGACACCATAGTACGACTTCACGGGGTGCCTGTGTCGATTGTTTCAGATAGGGACCCTAGGTTCACGTCTAGGTTCGGCCCGGTTGCAGGAGGCATTGGGTACTAGACTGAACTTTAGCACAGCATATCATCCTCAGACAGATGGCCAGTCAGAGCGTACGATTCAGACACTTGAGGATATGCTTCGGGCTTGTGTTATTGATTTTCATGGTAGCTGGGATCGGCATTTACCACTTGTAGAGTTTGCATATAATAACAGCTACCAGGCGAGTATCGGGATGCCTCCATACGAGGCATTGTATGGGAGGCGATGCCGCACACCTTTATGCTGGGACGAGGTCGGTGAGAGGCACCTCAGCAGTGTGGAGCTTGTTGAGGAGACGAGGGAGAAGGTCAGGATTGTCCGACAGAGGATGAGAGCCGCCCAGGATCGACAGAAGACATATGCAGACCGTAGGCGGCGACCACTGGAGTTTCAGAAGGGAGACATGGTTTTCTTGAGGATCTCACCCGGGAAAGGGGTGATCCGTTTCAGACAGCGGGGCAAGTTGAGCCCCAGGTATATTGGGCCCTTCCGTATTCTTGAGAGGATCGGAAGTGTGGCGTACAGATTGGAGCTGCCAGAGGAGTTGGCACGTATTCACGATGTGTTCCATGTCTCGGTGCTTAGGAGATATATGCCTGACCCTTCTCATGTTTTAGAACCTCCACCAGTTGAGCTACGGGAGGACCTGAGTTTACCTATACAGCCTGTAGCAGTCCTTGACCAGCAGATCCGTAGACTGCGAAGCAAGGATGTTCCGTTGGTACGCATTTTATGGCGTAGCGACCAGGTCGAGGAGGAGACTTGGGAGTCCGAGGAGACTATGAGGGGACAGTACCCTCATCTATTTACTGAGTAATTTTCCTTTCCCTATATGGTTTTCTTTTAGTTTCGGGGACGAAACTTGTTTTTAGGGGGTTAGAAAAATGTAACACCGACTCTCGGTGTATTCTATAGTGAATTCCATTTCATATATATATGTATATATATATAATGTCTCAACTACTATGTTAATGAATTTTCACTAAGAAAATTTTCCTGGTAAATCAACCTTAGATATTTGACGGTAAAATACAAATCGGATCAATTTTGACTCAAAGAGATTCAAAACCTTAATTTCACATTAAATAAATTTAATTAGGTCTAATATAAGATTTTGGGCCTAGTGTGTAATTATTGAAATTTTAGGAGTCAAATTAGAATTTTTATAAGTCAAAGGACTTGTTAGCAATTAACAAAACTTAAATGAAATGTGACAAGTGTATTCTTGTATTGAACAAGTGTTATAGTGAGGAGGACAAGTGTTGGCCAAATGGAGATGAGAAAGGCAAGGTGGACCAATGAGAACACATGCACATGAAAACCAATGAGAACACATGCAATAGCAAAATGATCCTATGGTTTAGATTAATTGGAGATTTGATCCTAGGGTGGTGAGTTATTAACACAATAATAAAAGAAGAAGGCCTTAGAATGCTTGTTCATTCTTCCCAATTCGTGAGAACAAGGAGAGAGCAAGAGAGGAAGACCAAAAAAGTGAGGTAAGAAATTTTATCATGTCTCACTTTAAATTTTATTTCTGTCTGTGAATTTATCTCTGTTTTAAGGCATCTTAGAGCCAGAATTTGAAAATGTGCTAGTTATATGAATTGTAGATAAAAGTCTTATCTTTCCAACGAGATAAGAATCACCAAAATCCGATGCCTGTGCTAAAAGTTATGGCACTTTTCCTGAAACTCGACATAGAAGTGTCCTGTTTCGAACCTTGACAGTAGTGAGTAAAAACGACCCCTCTTCAGTCTTAGTTTGAAGAAACACAAAACATGAAAGTTATAGATATACTTCTTGCCTATAACATATAAACATTTCAGCCATTTCGCACGAGGAAATTGAAAGTTATACAATTTTCCTTAAAACTATGTTGACAGAAACTTTATGTTTCACTAAAACGTATCAGTCTTGTTCATGAATTTTGTTGAACCCCTTCCAGGCATATTTGGATAAAACTCAAAACACGAAAGTTGTAGATCTACATCTTAGATATAACATGTTAAAATTTCATTAGACTTTAGTGAGTAGAACGAAAGTTATGGCTTCTGCACAAAAACTGGACAGAATCCAAAACTTAAATATGACAGTAACAAAATTAGGCTTACCGGGAATTCTGTGATTTGAATCTGAGGAAATGTGCAAAATGAAAGTTATAGTGCTATCTCTTATGTTTAAAATGAGATAAGAATCATCTGATTTGGACTAGTATAGCCAAAGTTATAGTCTGTTTTCCATGACTGCGCAGGTTAAAAAAAATCTGCAGACTGTCTCCCTAAGAGTTATTTGAGTTGAACGGAGGGAGCACTTGATTTACGCTTTGTGGAGATATTGGGGAGTGCATTATCCTCCCCTAACTGTGAGTGGGACTTGACATCTACTTTTAATTGATACCGTGTTTTAAAAAGCTTTCAAAGGCATGATTTAAAATGGTACGATTGACCTATTTTCCTGGATTTATGAAAATGTTTTGTGATATATGGAGTGTCCCAACTTGTTTATATCGATATGCATCCATGATTTTGACACTTGATAATTGTGCCACACTTTGATATATCCAAATGATTTTATGCTTCCATTGCATATTGGCACATGATTTTGACATGTTATGGCTTGAGATATGTGATTTGGGCTGGATGCCCCTGTGGATACTGTGATGATGATGATATGCTTCCTATGGCATTCCGTAGCTACGAAGGACATTTGGTAGAGGCACCTGTTGTGCCCGGATACGCCTCTGCAGGGGGTATCCGCCAGATTGTCATACATATTGTACGGACAGTCGTCGGTTGAACCACTTCGGGGAGGACCTTGGTAGGTCTAGCACCGGCGGGTTTCCATACACGCTTGATCCTTGATACGTGTGCGATATATATATACATGCTAGTTGGAGTAGTCTGTGGCCAACGTTGGGGTGGAGAGCCTTATTTTATTACTTGCACCGTGAAAACCCCCAACGTTGCCCGTCCTTGGCCATGGTTGGCCTTTGCCGGGATATTTTCGGCCGGCTCTACATGATATGATGGACATGCATAATGGATGCATATTTGATTTGATACGTATGCCGTGAATGATTTATTGATATGTCATAATATTTTTGCATACCATGAATTTATTGGGACATAATTTTGACACTCCTAATTCACCCAAAATTAATTGTAGCATGTCATCCCCCCGACTTGCTGAGTACCAACCCCCCCTCTCTACGGTACTCACCCCTCACATTCCCCTCCTACAGGTGTAGACTCAGACTGAGAGATTTGTTCGCATTATTGTATTGGACATTCTTTGGAGACTACTGGGCCGGGGTATGACTACCCGCTATTCCGCTATGTATTGAGGTTATTTTATTATTTTGAGGAAGTTAGGATGACCATTGTATTTGTTTAAATTGGGATGATTGTATTTATAATTTTTCTTATCTGTATAAGTTTAACTCTCACTTGTTTTAATTTGCATTGAGGCATACATGTATTATTTTTATTTCTTGGGGATCTCTATGATTTGGAAACCTGGATTTTGTGAATGTCGATAGCCTTACGGTGCTTCGATGTGCGGGACGTGGTGCCCGTGCATCGAGGTGCCGCGGCGGGCTGGTCACGTGCCCGGCTCGGGTGTGGGTCGGGGCGTGACAACTCTAACACTATCGGTCTCTGTTCAGTCTAAGTCCCATCCAATGCTCTTGGTGAAATGCTTTATTAATCAGAAACCCTCGTGTATCCCTCTAGACCATCACTTGTTAAAACCCTCTCGGTCGATACCTTACTTCTCTCCACACATTACGTGGTCATTCTCTTTCGGTACATTTTGCTCACTTAATGCTTTGACCCCTTGATCTTCTAACCTCTTGATCCCTTCGGTCACTATAGAAATAATTCCAATTATGTGATGGGTTCAAGTCGTGATTATCCTATAACGAAGGAAATTTTTAATAAATTTAAACCTTCTTTAGTCCAATATGGATTTATTGTGATTTCACCCGATAGGGAAGTAAATCCCTTAGCAATTAAGACTTCCTTGATTTCTACGACAACAACTGAAACTTTCCTACCTCAGAGAACTATGAATTTATAGAAAATTTATGACTATGATTCCTACAATCTCTTAAAATTTCCAGCGATCTCTTCACAAAGCAAATAGGGTTTCTATGCCTCTCAACACACAGAAGACTATATATACTATGCAAAGACAACCCACTAGATATACACATATTACTCTATACTCTACACTTATCATATAGAGACTATACAGGGTTTAAACTTTTTTAGTCTTTTATTCCCGTTTATCGCTCTTTCTAATTTGAGCGTCGAAGTTTTCTCTGTTGGAGCCATCTCAGGTGGGTTTTTGCAGGCCTCTCATCGAAAAAGATCCGATGGATGTGACGTCCGAGCCAGAAGGGTAGTTTAACTGTGGAGTCGAAATTGGCTTCAACACTATCACTTAAGTTTAACAAGTTACTTAATTATTATAACATACATATTAGATTATATAATATCTAATATCAATTATAATCTCTTTCATGTAAATTAGATAGAGGGAGATAAATCATACCATTAAATATATTCGGAATGAGTTCACTTCCTGTTTTTTATATATATATATATATATATATATATATATATATATATATATATATATATATATATATTTCCTCAATATATGAAAACATGAGCTAAGATTAGTCGGTTCAATTTATCGATAGGCAAAGAAATGATATAACTCTTCAGGATTTATGCTTAACAAACTTGCAGAGATTTAGGTCAAAATCAACATACCATTTTCATTCTCTCAACTAGTATAGAGCACATCTTTTTTGGACTGATAGATCGTCGGTAAGAATCAATTGGAACAAGGGAAAGCGATCGGCTCTATAATGGAGGTAAGGGGCTAATAGATATGAGGCAAATGGTGAATAAACATTGAGAAGACTTGGAAAGAATC